>JACEVL010000163.1:0-192500 GCA_020284085.1 Aporrectodea caliginosa
CCTATGACGTCATAATGCACGTTATTCTTAGTTGTCTACATAAAATGAGTCTATGGTCCGAAATATATGACGTCAGACTATGAAAATGACGTCATAATGCTTAGACATGGAAATGATTAGACACAGAAAAGCAAACAATGGAAAAGTAGAAAAGCAAACGACGGAAAAAGTCCCTCTAACTATTGTAATTGTAATTGTAATTGTAATTGTAATTAATCGGTTTTTCTTTATATTTTCATAGTGTTTTGAATCGAGTTAATCATTTACTGTGTAATATGTACTATACTGTTTGCATTGCTGTACGAAACTTGATATTGCACTGTTTATCAAGGATTTAGCTAATTCATATTTCTGAAATGTTGTTCTAGGTGTCCCTAGTTAGCGGGATCTTGATCCCTTTTGGGACTCCTCTTGCGGCCAATCCTGATACTTTATGTTGAAATGTTGTGTGTGTTTTTCCATTTGGCTTCAATAAAAGAGATTTGATTGATTTGATTTGATTGATTTGAACATTTGTATAGCGCCACTCGCAGATTCAGAGGCGCTCCCGACCCAGCGCTCTAACAAATAAGATAGTATTCAAGCGTTTCCGAAACAGAGGAAGATTAAGGCTGAGGAGCTCAAGACGCAATTCATGCGGAAGATGGTTCCTATGTCTGCGTCTGGCCTTTTGTTTTTCTCTCGGTTGTCCACTCGTCTCTCTAGTCTGTCCGTCGGCCATTCTGTTGCTATGGTTTCGAACAAAGATTTTAACCGCTAAAATCTTTGGTTTCGACTGCATGTTTGTCTGAGATTGTCTCTCTTTCATCTTCAAAATTTTACCTTGATTAGGCGATTTGATACTTTTATGTAAAACAGTCCTGTATGGTTGGCTACTTTAAAACGCGCTATACAAATATTTAACAAGCCAAAATCATGAACAACAGATGCAGTTAAAGAAGGGAATGCACGCCATAAAATTTCTTATTTTTATTAAATACTTATTTTTCTAACTAACTTTCACACTTAGTTCTTAGGCTACTTGCATCAGTAGCCTAGGCCTAAGCTATAATTTCATGTTTTACCATATTTTTACTTAGGCTAATTACGGTACCGATTATTTTCGGTCGTTGAAATGACGATGATCAAATATTTGTCTTACGTTACGAGTAATTTCTGTTTCAC
This sequence comes from Aporrectodea caliginosa, assembly GCA_020284085.1. Classification (NCBI taxonomy): domain Eukaryota; kingdom Metazoa; phylum Annelida; class Clitellata; order Crassiclitellata; family Lumbricidae; genus Aporrectodea; species Aporrectodea caliginosa. The sequence goes on from JACEVL010000163.1 coordinate 1,165, forward strand.
TTCGATGATCGACGGCTGCTCAGGTCTGGTCATCTTCTTCAACATCTTCGTCTTATTTCATCGTTTTTGTCGTTTTTTTTCGAAATTTTTCGCCTTCTTCTTTATCGTTTCTTCGACGTCTGCTCCCTCCGACAGAAACTAATGGAATGTGTCCCCATCATGAGAGAACAAAGAAAATTACGTCATTTTGCGATGATGTCATAATTGGCGAATTATATAAAAAGGCAATCGCAATGGGTGTAGTAATCTTAGTGCCAACTTCAATGTCGCTAAGCCACTTAGGGCCTATATATATCATCTAAGCGGCTTATTCCATGTTACAATGTCGGTCTTACGTCAGATTAAATTGTAATATAGAGTAGGCTATAATAGGCAGTATTTAAATTACGAGCAAAATTTAGCTTCAGACGGAAAACTCGATTCGTAAACTTTAGTTTATCTTGGTTTGCTACATTTTTTTCAAACTGAGTTCGGTTTCGAGTTGCATTCCTGTTAAGAAACGGTGTACTTTAACCGAAGCAACCCAAGCTGATGTTCTTAAATAACAATTATAACATCGACTCAATGTAGTGGCGCTATGGAAGTTATGGGCCAGCTTAACACTCAGATTACCAGAATTTTTTTGTTACACTGAGTACCAGTGGGGTCAAAAATGACCCCAACACAATTTTTACAATAAGTTATTTGTTTTTTGCATTTTTATTTATTGCCATGAAAACAATTATTAGTAAAGTATTTGGAACATGTATAGGCTGTTGAAATGAATGAATTTTTAATTTAATAGTTACAGATTAGTGTTTAAAGTGACCGAGTGTTCAATGTTCAAAACTAATATGGACAATTTCCGGTCATTACAGTTAGTGTTTGAAGTTTATGCAGGTATACTTGGCAAAAACGACCTCATTGCGCTTATAGGCGGCACAGATTATGTTGGAATTCTTATAACTTTCTAATGATTTTGTCCACTTGTCAAATATTGTTCTAATAGTTGCAAGTTGTTTAGGATATTGACGTTCTCTTCTGCGCACCGCATCGTCAAATCTAAGGGAATGTGATATTTTCTGGAACCGATTTCTAGTCATGCTGTCGCTGAAACATCGTCTAAACTCTGCAACTGCTTCACTGCTTCATTTCTTGACTTGTCCGAAATATCACACCATGTTTCACCATAGATGGCATCGCCTTTCCTATTTATCCACTTCAGTTTCTTATAGAATTGGATTTATCATAACCAGTTGGACACCTGTTAGCGGACTGTCATCATTTTTGTAATACATATACCATATAAACAATTTATAATAGTTTATCTTTGTTAAAAATACTTTTAAAATAAATGTTAGATCAATAAAAATGCATTTTGTTATTTTTACATATGCCAGAATTAATCAGTTTACACTGGGGTCAAAAACGACCCCACTGGTACTCAGTGTATAAATGGAATACCTGCGCCATCTGGTGTTAGAAAATGTAAAATAAAACTTGGAATTTTGTACAAAACAGGAACACCTATAAAGTCATAAAATTTCGTTGAGATATCTCTTATGGGGGATGAGCAGCACTAATGCAAACTACCTCTGGGGTCATTTTTGACACCAGCGGTAGTCGCAGGGTTAAACGGGCGAGTCTCTGGCATACCAACCTCGTCTGATTGTAGCCGAGAATAATGTGACACTGTTCTGCAAGATCCCCTTCTCCAATCTAATCTAATCTAATCTAATCTAATCTAAACTAATCTAATCTAATCTAATATAATCTAATATTGACATTTCTATAAGGCAGTAAGCCTAAGGTAATGCACGAGGCATCAATCAATAGCTGTGTCGTTTCTAATCAATTTATCACAATCCATAATGACAATCCAGTGGACAAAGAATTAGCAACCTCTATAATAGGCCTACTGCCGTTGTTTACTGCCTACTGCATGATGCGATGGCGCGCCAGAGCCAATCTGCATAGGCGCAGCTACATGGAGGCACGAGGAGGCAGTTGCCTCCTCTTGCTTTTTTATATACTGGAACTTCGATTGACTAATGACCCCAATGACCAGGATTTTGCCAATGGTCTGTGAAGTTGCCTCCTCTTGAATTTAAGCCTCGCTAAGTCCCTGTATATAACATATGTACATGTATTGTATATATATATATATATATATGCATATATATGTGTGTATATATACATATGCACATACATATACTTATATTCATATATATAGCATATATACATGTATTGTATATAGATATAAATACATATATACATATATAATGTTTTACCATGAAATCTTCGGACTATCGAACCTTCGGACTAATCGAACCTTCAGACTATCGACCTGTTCCCCCCGAAGGCCATGTGTGTAATGAAATACCATCGACCAGATATCATACATGTAACTGTCTGGTGACATGACATACGTTCCTATGCCCTTGTCAACGGTCTCAGAAAGGACCAAAACTGAGAAGCAGAAGCTGTCACGTGGGTGTCCGAGCGATAATATCGGAGAGCGTCACGATTCCAGTCATGAACTGTAGTGAAATATGCGTCAAAAACGACGAAAACCTTGCTTATCCTGGATTTCAGAGAAGTGCACTTACGTGCCCAATAAAACACCAGATTTAAAAAACTACGAGAAAGTGCGGCGTTGAAATCGGTTTAGACATAATTATATCGAAATAGGCCTCCATCTTGACCAAAGCAGGATAACCACCGAGTTTCTTTGAGACAGGCAGGTGGTCTCCAACTGGTATTATTATTATTATTATTATTATTATTATTATTATTATTATTATTATTATTATTATTATTATTATTATTGTCATTATTTTGACCGGATATAAGTGTAACCCCTGAAGAGACAAAAACTTGTATTGCCTGGAGACAGTTAATAACATCTGTTTTAACTGCTGCGTGTCATCCAGTTCTAACAAGGCAACGGTTCATCGCCGACCAACGGCTTTGAAACGATGAATTATTAGCTGTAAAGGCGTTGAAGGAGATGGGAAGTTTCTCTCACATTTTCGGAAAATGCGAGTTAGATTGTGTCCCAGTTAGCATTGTAATTGTCATCATTATTGCTTTTTAATAATTATTCCACGCATCTCCGCTTATCTTTCTACAGACCTGCACATGAAGTAGATAGGCCATGGGTGTAGCCAGACAAAAATTTCGGAGGTGGTTTTAGGATTTCGGGGGTGGTGGTTTTCCATTGAAAATCGTCGCAAAAGTCCAGGTTTTTTGTATTTTGCATGTAAAAGCATATAAAAACTACTTATTTGGATTGGGGGTTTGAACCCGTAAAACCACTCCACTAAATACGCCCATGAGATAGGCTCCACGCATCTCCGCTAAGTATTATTAGTAGCTATATCCGAAATAGATCAAGTAATCCGGAACAAAAAGCGAAATGGTTGTTACTAACACTACTACTACAACTACTACTGCTACCACCACCACCACTACTAACTTGTAAGTAAAAGAAACGAAATCTTTGGTCTCTCTCTCTCTCTCTCTCTCTCTCTCTCTCTCTCTCTCTCTCTCTCTCTCTCTCTCTCTCTCTCTCTCTCTCTCTCTCTCTCTCTCTCTCTCTCTCTCTCTCTCTCTCTCTCTCTCTCTCTCTCTCTCTCTCTCTCTCTCTCTCTCTCTCTTCTAGTTAATTCATCGTTTCCTCCTTTCCGAAGAGCGCCGATGTGACCCGATGCTTCATCGGAAGAAGCTGCCTGTAGCGCCATCTGGCTGTCGCGATCTGCCGCCGCCGCCGTCGACCGCTAGGTGGCCATTTCCCTCAACCACTTGGACAGGTCAAAGATCAAAGGATCCGGCGCAGACGAAACGATTCCGTCTTCAAGCGATAGCTCCAAATGATAAATTTACATTAACTCCTCTATATATTATACTTACATAACACAAATATATATATAGATAGACATAAATGCCTGTGTTTATATGTATATGTACTAGATAGTATAGAAAGATAGGCTAGTCATCTATATATATATATTCAAGTGCATGTGGAGTAATATATATATATATATATATATATATATATATATATATATATGCCCATTGCCCACATACATGTAGTGTAGGCGTTATATAATATCTGTGCATTAAATAAAATACGTAAATCGCACTGTATATAAGGCTATGATGTAATGTATACAAAACTATACATGTCCTGAAGGTGTTCTAAAAGATGTAATATAAACGATCAGGTAAACAAATATATAAATTACATGTTTATGGTGCGCATTAAATCGACGAATATGAGGTCTTGAAAGCGCCTCTTAAAGGTTCTTAAGAGACATTGCACTATATATATATATATATATATATATATATATATATATATATATATATATATATGGTATGTATCTGCATGTGGATTAATGTGTGGCTTGTGTATGTGTGTTGTTTGTGTGTGTATATGCCCTAGTAGGTCGTTTCGTAACGGTGCCTGTTTGATGACTGCGACCAGTGGACTTGTAACGAAACGATCGATCATAGGACGTACGATTTGTATATTGAACGTCTGGGAATCTGGGAGAGATTGTGTGGGAACATCTCATCTCTTCATATTCCCTCCGCCACTCCGCCTCCCATTGCCCTCATCCTCCTCTTCTTCCTCCTCCTCCTCCTGCTAATCGTCCTCAGCGGGTCCTACTTTTCCTATTCCTACCATATAGGGCAAGTTCTACTTGCCCTCCATTTCCATTTTCTATTTTTCTTCTGTAGGCTACAATGGCTTCTCTCAATTTTCCACTTTCTCTTCCTCCAGCTCTCCTTGCTCCTCCTCCTTCTTTTCCTTTCTATTTTGTCCTCTTATCACTTCCTCCTCCTTCGTTTCCTTAAGTTCAACTTCCTCTTCCTCTTCCTTCCGTTTCCTTTCCCATTACTCCTCTTCCTCCTCCTCCTCTTGTCTTTTTCCTCCTCGTTCAGTTCTACTCTCTCCTTCTCGTCCTCTTCTCGTGCACATATTCCTCTTCCACAACGCCCGTTTCCTCCCTGTCACCTTCGCTCTCCTTCTGTCTATGCCCCTTTGTACTGCTGTGTGTTTCTCCCTGTGTGCTCCTCCTCATTTACAGAATATAACAACTCTTGAACAGTGAAATTAGACGAAAGGAGGACAACTGTGTCTTCGCGTCGCTGCAGTGCACCCAACAACATCGTCAGCAAAACACACAGGCGAAAAGCAACTATATATTTGTATGTATACCACAATAACAACTAATTGTTAAAATATAGCAACAATATTTTGTAGTATGTAAGTCAAAGTGTTATGAAATTACATCACATGTATATATGTATATATGACACCATAGGGCCGACATATTATATATATTTTTCCTCATATACGTCAGAAATCAAAGATCGGATCCAGGTTTGTTCTATAATTTTATATATATATATCCTTATATATATATATATATATATATATATTATATATAAGGATTGTCGACCATTTTTCTTTGAATGTGAAGAAGTGGTACGCGGTGGTGCGCGGTAGCTGGCGACATCTGGAGATAATTGCTGGCAGCGGAGTTGAAGGAAGGAGGAGAGGAGAGGAGAGGAAGAGAGGATTTTCGTCTATTCGACGTCAATCATCAACTGTCGGAGGAAAAGGAGGAGATCAAGGAGGAAGATTAGAGGATGAAGAGGAGGAGGAGGATTATAAAGAGGAAGAGAAGGAGGAGGAGGATCAGGGATAGATGAAATAAGACGGGGAATATGTCGGGCGATGAGGAGCAGAGGAATGAGGTGGAAGACCAATAGATCGAGGAGGAGGAGGAGGAGGAGGAGAGAGAAGAAGGATTAGAGATCAGGTGATGAGGATGATGATGAGGAGTAATGGCTCAGTTTTATGCAGAAGAACAAGATAATGAGTTCCGGCGCAGATTTAGTAGCGCCATCTGACGTGACGCAGCCAGATTGACGTCGTCCTGTTGTCCAGTTCATACAGAGGCCAGAAACCTTTCATCTGTCAACCAATCCTCTCTCATTCTCCTCGTCACTCCTCCCTTCCTCTTCCTACCCAATTGTACACAACCCTCTGTCATCCCTTCCTCTTCCTCCCCTATTCTACCCAGCCCTCTATCCTCCATTTCTCTTCCTCCCCTATTCTACCCAGCCCTCTATCCTCCATTTCTCTTCCTCCCCTATTCTACCCAGCCCTCTATCCTCCATTTCTCTTCCTCCCCTATTCTACCCAGCCCTCTATCCTCCATTTCTCTTCCTCCCCTATTCTACCCAGCCCTCTGTCCTCCCTTCCTTTCCTATTCTACCCAGCCATGTGTCCTCCCGTTTTCTTCCTCCCCTATTCTACCCAGCCCTCTGTCCTCCTTCCTCCTCCTCCTCTATTCTACCCAGTCCTCTGTCCTTCTTCCGCTTCCTCCCCTAGTCTACCCAGCCCTCTGTCCTTCCTCTTCCTCCCCTATTCTACCCAGCCCTCTGTCCTCCTTCCTCTTCCTCCGCTATTCTACCCAGCCCTCTGTCCTCCTTCCTCTTCCTCCCCTAGTCTACCTAGCCCTCTGTCATCCCTTCCTTTTCCTCCCATATTCTACCCAGCCTTATGTCATCTCTTCCTCTTCCTCCCCTATTCTAGCCAACCATCTGTCATCCCTTCCTCTTCCTCTTCCTCCCTTATTCTACCCAGCCCTCTGTCAACCCTTCCGCTTACTCCCCTATTCTACCCAGCCCTCTGTCCTCCTTCCTCCTCCTCCTCTATTCTACCCAGTCCTCTGTTCTTCTTCCGCTTCCTCCCCTAGTCTACCCAGCCCTCTGTCCTCCTTCCTCTTCCTCCCCTATTCTACCCAGCCCTCTGTCCTCCTTCCTCTTCCTCCGCTATTCTACCCAGCCCTCTGTCCTCCTTCCTCTTCCTCTCCTAGCATGGGCGTCCGCAGGAATTTTTCTAGGGGGGCGCAAAATTTTAAATAGTCGTCGCAGGGAGTAAATAGGGTGTCGAAAGCAACCGATCACTCCACCTTCGACACTCGCTCCCTCGGCACTGGCGCGCGCGCGCGGTATACCTCTCGATCCTCTGGTGCGGATCCCAACATGAGAAAAAATTCATAGACATTCATTGTCAAAACTATTATGATAATTAAATTTTATATGACTGAAATCTGACCTTATTCTTTAAATAACAATTGCAATCGTCTGGGTTCTTGTCCAAACTAATTTATCACTCTATCTATGAATCCGTCTTTGTTGTCTGAAATTTCTGTTCCGTTCACTACCAAGTTTCTTTGACCCTCAACGCAGTCGACCTTCACAGTTCCTACGAAATTGTCCTACTCAGAAGTGTTCATCTTCTCCGTTCCTGTGATACTATCCGACTGACTCACAAAGCGTAGTAGCAGAAATTTCAGTTTAACGACCCGTGCGACATCATTAGATTCGCATTCCTCCTTCACCCAGGCTTGGGACTGGTTCCGAAGCTAGCGGGGTATGTGTAAAAAGTCTGGCAGAACGTGTGTTAGATGGCATCTAACTTTCTAAGGTATACGAAGCTGATTACTTAGTCGCTCCAGCCAGTGTCAATTATATATGTTTATATATATTTTATATATATATATATATAAAGGTACATATATCATACACATATATACAACGTCCTGACTACGATCGAGGTTCACCAGCCGGAACTGTTATCGGCTAAAACAACACAAGGAATACGATAACAATTAGCCGATACGACTGAAGAATTTCGCCGTATCGGGTTGACAATATGAATTTCCATATTACCATATTAATAAGGTCAGATTTCAGTCATATAAAATATTAACGTATAGAGAGAACTCTATACGTTAATATTTTTTAAATACGCCCAAGCAAAGATATAGCCTATAGGTCCCAATTGTAGAGCGTACCATATTTTAACGGTCGGTACACTACAATCTTACTAATTAATCTTACGCTTTCTGTGTTAATTTTAAATAACTACCTAAAGAATTTAGTGTTTTCCGTAATCACGTTGAAAATCGTGTTGTAATAATAATATACAAAATAATAATCAAAATGTCTCTGCAAATATGCGCAAAATCCAGGGGGCGCACATGCGCCCCCTTGCGCCCCCTGCGGACGCCCATGTCCCCTAGTCTACCTAGCCCTCTGTCATCCCTTCCTTTTCCTCCCTTATTCTACCCAGCCTTCTGTCATCTCTTCCTCTTCCTCCCCTATTCTACCCAACCCTCTGTCATCCCTTCCTCTTCCTCTTCCTCCCTTATTCTACCCAGCCCTCTGTCAACCCTTCCGCTTGCTCCCCTATTCTACCCAGCCCTCTGTCACCCCTTCCTCTTCCTCCCCTATTCTACCTAGCCCTCTGTCACCCCTTCCTCTTCCTCCCCTATTCTACCCAACTCTATGTCACCCCTTCCTCTTCCTCCCCTATTCTACCTAGCCCTCTGTCATCCCTTCCTCTTCCTCCCCTATTCTACCCAGCCCTCCTCCCTTCCTATTTCTCCGCTATTCTATCTATTGCCCTCTCTCTCTCCCCTCGTTCCCCCGTTTCTCTCACTTCCTGCATCCCGTCCTCTCTCCTTTCTTCGCACGTCCATTCACACCCCGCCCTGCTTCCCCTTCATTCCCACCTCCATTTCTCCCATCCTCCCACTCTCGTTCTCTTTCTCTTGCTCTCTTCTTCTCTCCCTCTCTGCATTTTATGTATCTTCGTAGTTTTATACCCCTGTGTCTTTCCTGTCTTTGTATCTTTCCATCTACATCCATTCCCCGCCTTCGTTCCCTCCGTCCCTCCGTCCCTCCCTTTTGCCAACTACATTCTCCTGTGTTCCTATTCTGTTTCTCTGCTCCTGTATACGTCTTCCGACTTGTCTCCATCTATCCGTCGGTCCATCTCTTTCTACGCTCCTTCTATTCCTCTGTCTTCGTCCACCTCCATTCGTTCGTTCATACCATCTGTTCCTCTGCCTGTCTACCCATCCTGCTTCCCCGTTTGCTTCTCCTCCCACCCGGTTCTACCCCACCCCTCCCAACCCCGTCCGGTAACGACAAAATCTCTGGGTTCGACTGATGGACAACATGGCGGTGTCTTCATTAATTCTCGGCGTTCGATTCGTCTTCGTGGGTGGTGGCGACGGGCCCACACTGCCCCACACTGCCCCAGAGCCGTCGGCGTCGTTTGTGGTTTCGTCGGCGGCGGCGGCGGCGGCACAGATGAAAAAGGAGCCGCCGGGGCTTCCCTTTTTCTAATTACTGCTTTATCAGATCTCGTGCGACCATTATCATCTGCTCCATGTGTGTGCACTGTCTTACATCGTGAAGCATCGTTTGTTGTAGTGTGTTATTTGCATCGTAATGTATTGTATTTTTTCCTATGCTCTGCGGTATTGCTTCTTTAATTTTATTGCATTCAGTTGCAAAACACTGGATTGGGCTTTATTGTATTGCATATGTGTTGTAAAGAATTTTGTATCATCGTGTGTCGTGTTGTATTGTATTGCATTGCATTATATTGTATTGTATTGCATTGCATTGTATTGTATTGTATTGTATTGTATTGTATTGTATTGTATTGTATTGCAGTCTTCTGCGCTGTATAGCTATTCTCAGTTTAAGTACACGTCTGTATCTACTCCTTTCAAGAGTGAAGGCCACTTTGGCTGAGTCTTTTAGTGTCCACTCTTAACCTCTGCGTCCAGATTTGAAATCCAGTTCTTTTCTGCCAGACCTGCGTCCGAATATTATCAGTACTGCGGCTTATTGCGGCACTTGGCACGGGCGATAGGCGCGTGCAGTAAAGGCAGCGCCGACCTTTCATCTCACCGCCGCCGCCCTTTATACTCTGCCGACACGAAACAATATTAAAAGGCGACCGAGGAATTACGATGCTTCACATCGCCACCTAGTGAGCGTATTGGGAGCTTATAGAGCCGATCAGAGCGCATACGACACGTTAAGTTGTAAGGCGATTGCTCGTTGCTGGGCATTAGACGATGGTCTCTTTAGGCGGGACATAATATAGTCTATCGCTTGACATATAGTCTATCGCTTTATTAGACTATATTAGACTATAAATTATATCATATTTGGGATTGGATCATATTAGATTACAGAAGAGATTTTTCGACTTGATTAGATTTACAGATTAATCGTAATCTCGAGATTTCTACAGCGCCCAGAAAAGCCAAGTCGCAGCTTATTCACAGGTGCTGAATCAAAAGAAAATCGATAGCCAGAGTGGCAAAATTGGTTCCAGGTCAAGAACTAAAAGGTCAGGCAGCCTGAGGCAGGCAGGCAGGCAGGCAGGCAGGCAGGCAGGCAGGCAGGCAGACAGGCAGGCAGGCAGGCAGACAGGCAGGCAGACAGGCAGGCAGGCAGGCTGGCAGACGGCTACGGTGGATTGTGTTTAGGATTGAAGTGCGCTTAACAAACTGAACGACTAAATAATGATACCTCTGAGGAATGCTATAGTTACACTAAATATGATAACACACTATCTTACAATACAATATACATGTATGTGACCGCATTCCTCTTAAATATCTCGACCTACTAAGTTTTTGTTAACAGAAAATTAACTGTTCGAAAAGAAGGAGGAGAAGGAGGAGGAGGAGAAGGAAGAGGAGGAGGAAGAGGAGGAGAAGGAAGAAGGAGAAGGAAGAGGAAGAGGAGGAGGAGGAGAAATTACAGGGCCGCATTAAACCTAGTGCGGGTCCGGGTCCTGTGATTACCTCCCATATTGAATAACAAGCACGTACATTAGCAAAAAATTTCTTCACTTCCGAAAATGCGGGCCCCTCAAAACTGCGGGCCCGGATGCCGCAGTACCCTTAGCACCTTCCTTAATGCGGGCCTCGGAGAAAATGAATATCACAACTACATGACCCGAGAGGCAGCATGAAGGAGCAATTTACTTTCTTGGCCTCTGTATTTAAAGGTGGGTGGCCAGTCCTCCTTTGACCGCATGAGCTTCCCACCGACAGAGGGCCATCGGGGTATTCATTTTATAGCAGCTGAATTCGCTGGGGACTCAAGAGAAGATGACAATTGCAATATATTACTTTCCTGTTAGAATTCCTACTCCAGATGATCTTCGTTAATGCTGCATTTGTTATTCGCTAGGTGGCGGTATAACTTCCCGTGTTTCCAGTCAACTGCGCTTGTGTAGTTATGAAAACCAACTGAGCTGTTGTGCCGCAACGTGCCCATGCTATATGTACAATTGTACATGCAATCTCAGTATACAAGTGGTTGCTTGTCAATTACACAGGTTTCGCCATGTTCGGTCCAACTTTCTGGAATAGATTGCCTAGCAACCTACGAAATGAGCTTCTTCGTCAATCTTTACCTCCATTCCGTAAGAGCTTAAAAACCATTTTGATCCTGGTTTTCCATCGTTAGGTCGGGAGCGACTCTTACGAGTTTCTCCTGAAGCGGCGCAATATAAATCTGTGATTTTCGATTACGATTAAGAATCACGCTTACATAAGTTCCATTATCACATAACTGAGGAGTACCTTAATCTGCCTTCCTGACCTACCTTTCGGCTTTTGACCTGGAAACGCTTCTGACTTTACCTGCCTCGTGACTCTGTTTTGATTAACCCAGTAGTGCCTACAATCCCATATATGGGATGATGCTAAAAATTGCTAATATTTTTTAAACAAAGTGTAATGTCAAATAATTTTTAAAGTGATTTACTTATGACATATTGTTCTTCAAGATAATTAATTTACACCTAGCAGATTTTGTGTATTTTTGGGTGTAATTACGTCATATCTTGATAAGTATTGCAAATTCATGTTCTGTCAAAATGGCTACGCGCAAAAATTTAGTATAATTTACTCATTTACTATTAAACAAAAATCACTTATTCATTGCTTAGAAAAATGTATTTTAGTGATTAGGTATTAGCGATTGTGGCAGAAAATGATTTTATTATTGATACTTGGGTGGTAGTAGCCCGATCCCACATTTGGGATTGTAGGCACGAGAGAACACACCTACATGCAAGTTTGCAAATCATCTTAGAGTTACGTCTCAAAATGCTGTTGATGTTCTCAATACAGTTGCAAGGTGAATGAATTATCACACACTTGAAAAATGGCTTTGGTTTTCCATGCAGGCACACATAGGCCTACCTGGTTACTGAATGCTGATGTATTGCATGAATTTGATAAGGTCATAGGACATAGGCCTATCACTTCAATATGGGTAACATAGCCTACTCATTGGTCCGCCAGATGTTGTGGTCACTACTGATGAAGACAGTGGTCATGAGGAAGGGGCGTCATGAACAACTTGTCAAATGGGCGAATGGACTAGCTGAAGCTGATGCCAGAACGTATGATGGAACTGAAAGGCGAGACATAGACAACATGGAATGCGAGCAACACCGCGATTCAGACAATGATAACGTTCCACTGAAATTCCTGAAATCATCAACTGGTTGTAAGACACAGCTGCAACTGCAAGAGTAGCAGCCTGGAAGATGGTGCAAGCGTGATCTACCAGCATCCTCGCGTTTTCTTCAATGGTCGGTCAGTAAGCCAACGTTCCTCGGACACCTGCCAGTCTGTTTGAGTTTGTGTGCAACAGCACTACAAAGTATGCCGGGCAGAAGAGAAAGGCAACTTTTGGTGTAGAGATCAATGAAATGCGATCATTTCCTGCGACCCTGATAATCAGTGGCTACTCAACTGTTCCATGTTGTCACAAATCTTGACAATAGGACGATTACGTCATGAATAGTCCTGTCAATTCGGTTATGGCAAGGAATATAGGTTTGAGGAAATTTTATAGATTCCACATGTAGCTCACAACACTTTTCTTACAGCTGGTGACAAAATGGATAAAAATTCGACCTCTTCTGTGGACAATGAATGAACGATTTCTCCTCTACAATCCGTGTCAGCAGGACATGAGCAAATGAGCATCGAAGAGAGCATGATTCCGTACCCAGTACTATGGCCATCACGTTTGTAAACAATTCATGTTGACGGCTGTCTATATCCAGCGATACACTACAGGACAGCCAATTGGACGTCCAACGAAGCACAGGGTCCGTTTGACCGCCGAGTACCGGGGTTATCTGTCGATGTACTCTTTAATGGGTAGTATCCACACAGCAACTTAACACAGCTGAAGTGCTTGCGGAAGAAAGGCCAAGTCGAAATACCTGAAGTGCAACGTCGGCCTGCAAGTGGGCTGTTTTGAAATTTGCATACGAAGCTAAAGTGATTATTCCCCGTATGACTGATTTTGAGGATGAGGAAATGCAATCAAACTGTTTGCTTTGTAATAATATTTATAAATGTTTGTTCAGAAGAGCTTTAACATGCTTAGCGCAATGAAATGTTTTTGACTGGTGTAATTCGGTAAGTGTTACATTATTGTTTGCTCTAGCAGTTGACGCCATCGCTCGTGCCTACAATCCCATATATGGGATCAAACTTTAAAATGCGAAAAAAGTTTGGGGAAGTGAAATATAAACAAAAATAATGGAGATATGGTCTAAAGTCATTGCAAATAACTAAAAATCAAAATATTTTACCAAACAAAAAAGTTGGGCATTAATGGGTTAAGCGCCTGTGAATGAATTGGTTCCCGCGACGTCGCTTTTTGTGCGCTGTGGAAATCTCGTGATTACGATCATTATGCTGTATAATATTGGCTGCTAATAATTATCACCTACGGAAATAATTATTCTGTTAAATGATGTCATTGCCTTCATTCGCTAGGTGGCGGTATAACTCTTGTCTGGTAAGTAGCTTGCTCGTCAAATCAAACCTGATCTGGTAATTACCGAAAGAGAGGACTAATGCTAAGCCAGGTAGGAAGTTTCAGCAGCCACACTGGTTGGTGAGAAAATACGACGTTCACTTTAGAAGGGGATGGTGGTATCAAGCGAAAGCGAAGGTACTAGGGCTACCAACCATCCCGGATTCGCCTGCAGGACAGTCCCAGAATGGACCTTGTGCATATCGTGTCCCGGATTGATCCCAAATTGTACCGGAACTTGGTGCAAATATCCACTTCATCAAATGTTGTTCTTGTTTTCGCACACTAAACTCGAACAGCCGGCCGTAAATAGGCCTAGGTTTCACACAGTGGCCAGAGAATAGAGGGGTAGTTCGGTTAGTAGTGGGGCGCGATGGTGTAGGGGTATGTTCGGTGCTTTGCAGCCGGAGGATTGCAGGTTCGAATCCACCTCAAGCCGTCCACGTAGGCCGTAGGGACCTTGAGCAAGTCCTTCGCGCACAATTGCTCTGCGATATAATTGCTTCTGCGCCGTCGAGGCGTGTGCCCTTCTGAGCTTGGGGCAACCTTAGTAAGAAGGGCGATATCAAAGATCAGTTGTATTGTATTGTATAGTAATCTATCCTCTATTAGCGACTTGCTGTTTTCAGTAGACTGTAGATCCTACATTAGGCTGACGCAACATTCGTTACATGTGGGCGTCCCGGATTGGCAAAATGACAAGTTGGTAGCCCTAGAAGGTAAGCCAAGACATCAGGACTGGCTGATTCACGAGCATTGCGTCGTATCAGAGAACTCCAGGCCAGGTCCGGTATGAGCGAGAAACATTCATCTGAGTCCTGTTGCACTGCAGAATACCTACGTAGGATCTTGATTAACGTTTAGTCGTTTCCCTTTGCCACAGTAAACAGTTTTTTTATTCGATCTTATTTGAACATTCGTAATTCTATGTGTTCGACGACGCCCATAATCGCTCTGATACGAAAAGGTGGTTACATGCGCCAATATCAGCAGCAGCGTGGTCTATTATTAAGTTTATTGGTGATTGGATTATTAAGTTTGTTAATGCTATCATAATTAAAATATTAATCAGTGGTCCATTGACACCTTGATCATTAGGTTTATAAAGAAACGCATGAAAGGTTTACTGATGATTAACATTATTTCACAATTCAATAATTAGGCCTAAAAAAGTTATGTGTAGGCCTACTAATAGCCTTACAGAGTTCTGCTCTCCATCGTATACGTTCACACTGCATGACGTTACAGTTGAACGGTTACACCAGTAACACCACACTTGACGCTACGTCGCAGTCATCGCAACCAAATTTAATAGCACCTCACCATGCAGGCCAGTTGCGTTAAAATTGTCCTCAAACAGAATTCAGCTGTTGAAAGGTCAAAGGCCAAACACCTGATGGATGCAATTAGCGCGGGAAATGTTGCACATCAATTCTGTCGTTGCTTGCGATTAAGCGCACAACAGAGACAGCCATTGGCTGCGGACTTCGCAAAGACGTCGTGTGATTGGACGATGAATCGCGTGTAACAGCGAATCGTCGTCCTGGAATCCGATCCAGGTGTTATCACCAGGTTTTCTGCAACTTCAGTCGACGTATCTGCTCCATCAACAGCTAGCCACCCGCGTATCGCTCAAAATTCGGACGTGACTTGTCCACGACATGATCGGCGGAATATCAGCAGGAAAACTTAGAAGCTCCATCGATTGATTGCGTGATCGTTATTAAAAGTACGCTATAGAAGTTTTCAGAAGAATTATCATGGTGCGAAGTTACAGCAAGGTTTGACAACGCATATGACAACGCAGTCAGAATATCGCAGAAATCGTTTCAGCCTAAAAAATCATTAGTCGATGAAAGTTGAGTCAAAAAAAGTCACGAGAAAACGACTCAAAATAGCCAGAAATTGAGAGATGGAAAGAGAACGGTTACCTAAATCTTAGACCAGTTCGTATATATTTTGAAAAGTGTGTATACAAACGACATACAGATAGATTTGAAACTCTGAGTAAAAACAGTTTAAACTAGTTTAATATTTCGATGATGCCACGCTGAGACATTTGAAATGATTGACGCTCTTTGTGGGACAATTACTACTAAGGCAAGAGTAGGCTTAAATTTCTGCAGAAAACAGATTTAGGCCTCTCAACAGTTTCATCGTTTTGTTCTGAATGGCAATGACAGAAAGCGTTCATTCCTCCTTAGAAGTCGACTTGGGATCTTTTGTCGCTGCTCTGGAGCCTGCAGTTCATTTGATTCATGACACTAGTGACGGTAGTTGCGGAGGTATTGTTAGTTGTGGTGGTGATGGCGGTGACGGCAATGTTGACGTTGACAGTAATGTTTATGGTGGTGGTCATCGTATTTGTTGTTGTAATTATGGTGACGATAGTAGTGCTGGTGGCTGTGGTGGTATTGTTGATGGTGGTGCCTCTGACGCAGCTGACAAGATCAAGAACCTGCCCTTCTCCATTCACCGAATAATGCAGTCCGAGCCAACCAGAACCAGCCAAAGGCCGCCGCCCTTCCTCTTCCAGCAGCCTTTCCCTCTTCCATCCGTCGGTATAGAACCTTCACCAGGACTTCACACACATTCACAATCTACCTCCGCCCTAGACTGCTTCTCCTGCGGCCCTAACACCCCTACAGAAACAACAACTACCTCGACATGCACCTCTCGAGGACGTAACACGCCTATGCTGCTTTCTCCCATTTCCTTGCCTCATCCTAACGACCCAGGCCGAATAACATCTGGTGACAACCTGCTATCGAACTCTGGAGTCAGAGGTCATGCTTTCTGTGCCAGAAGTATTCTTTTCGCTTCGTCCGGAAGTAAGATCGTGACACCCACTAGGAAAAATCCGATCACCTCTTTCGTCGCTAACCATACATTCCCAAAGGACTATCCACCAGGATTCGGTCATTTCAGACTTCACCACGACCGACAGTTTGGTCGTAATCGCTCAGAAGAAGTCAAGAAATCCAACGGACTTCGAGGCACTGGAATTCCAAATGACTTCAATTTTACGCGGAAACATATGGCGGATGAACTTTGCGATGGCACCAGTGAACAATTTATCGTTGATAAAGATTCGACGAAAAACTGGAACATATTGAGGAACTGTTTTACAGGAAGACCTCTCTTATTAAACCCTTTCTCACTGACGGATCTTCAAGACGTTAGTCTTCGAAATGAAAACCCGAATAAACATTTCTATTTGAAAAGTCCACGACGTGGTCTCGATCTTCCAACGGAAGGACCCAAACCGTGCAAGACCATCGACTCCCTAGATCCACTCGTCACATCACCAGACGACGCCATCCTCCTCAGGCAAACTACGCTGCGTCGACATCCAACGAAATGTGCAAACACGTCATCATTACGTCGTGACAAAGTGAGACCAAAAACAAATGCAACCGTAATCGATAAATCGATTGTTAACACAAACTCTGGTAACTGCGCTGATACGAGGACCGTGTCTCGCGAATTTTCACAGGACGAGGCCGCCAACACCGCCAGGACAGGACTCACCAGTAAATGTGGAAACAGAAAACGCGGCATGGTGGAAAAGAGTGGACATGCAGTCAACGCAGGTAAAGTTTCGAAGACTTTCGTCTGTCCGGAGTGTGGAAAAACGTTCAACGCCCACTACAATCTGACGAGACACATGCCAGTGCACACGGGGGCTCGTCCGTTCGTCTGCAAGGTCTGCGACAAGGGATTCCGCCAGGCGAGCACCCTGTGTCGGCACAAAATCATCCATACAGCGGAGAAGCCGCACAAGTGCAAGGCCTGTGGAAAGGCCTTCAATCGGTCGTCGACGCTCAACACTCACCTGAGGATCCACGACGGTTTCAAGCCGTTCACCTGCGAACACTGCGGCAAGGGATTCCACCAGAAGGGCAACTACAAGAACCACAAGCTGACGCACTCGAAGGAGAAGCAGTTCCGCTGCTCCGTCTGCGACAAGGCCTTCCACCAGGTCTACAACCTCACCTTTCACATGCACACGCACAACGAACACAAGCCATTCACCTGCCAGAGCTGTGGAAAGGGATTCTGTCGCAACTTCGACCTCAAGAAACACACGCGGAAACTGCACTATCCAGCAGGGGCCACGCTTTCCAGGGCTTCCAACATCTCTGCCGGTGGTAAGGAGACTGCACAACTGAAACGGGCGACACGAGAAATTATGTACGGCAACGACCTCAGTCGATTGGTAACAGATACACTCGTGTACGATAGACTTACCGGTAATAGTCTGCCTCAACCGGCGACAGACAACTTCTCACGCTCCGAAGCTTCGGCGGTTTCTTTGTTCTATGCCAGTGAATCTCCAGTCGTCCATCGGCTGACCTTCTCCCAACAACAACACGAGGGATGGGCAGCACCCAGGATCCAGATGCCCGTATCGTCGTCATCATCACCACAACCCAGTATTAATTCCCTGCACGGATGCACACCAAACACCTTGGCCGTCCCATCTAGACCACATCGATCCCCTTTCGAGCACAGAATCGCTTCAATGTTATAGTCATTATGAACGCCTGGGCGGAAAGTGATCTCAAGGCTTCTGGGCCACTAGCGCTCCATGATAGATCGACTGTAGTACTCGTATTAGATTTCATAGAGTCGATGTAGGGCACCATCACTTAATACGAATGTAATGTAATGCATAGCTTCGAAATTTCTGAGCGCCACACAAAAGCCACGTCACCAGCGATGCCACGTAGAAGGTCAGACGGTGATGACTGATGAGTGATGATGACTGGTCACTTGCCCTCGTGTGACCGAGATTCCCATATAAATTACTCGCTAACACTTCACAATCGTGGCTGCTTCTCGATGTTGACTTTACCGAACCCATTCATATACGACAAATCCCAGAAAATTAAATCGCTTACACTTCGTACCTGTAGTACAGCTGGTCTACATTCTTCTTTTTTGATCATTTTAATGCTCTTGGCAATCTGAGGTGATGTAGATGCGCTTCTGATCTTTAATATAAATATAAATCTGAATGTAAACGATTTTCTATGGCGTCTGTATGAGATAGAACCTGCATGGTCATTTTTCAATGACTATATCAGAAAGATCCTTCACCACCTCTGCCCGTTTGAATGCGTCAGATCTTCATCTACATCGATATCTTTGTATTGTTTTCCTGAAAAACTTAACTGGTGTCAATGTGATATACATTTTCGGAGGTTAATCAGAAGCGGTATCTAGAATATTTAACTGAGTGAACTGCTTAATATAACTGTGTAGGCCTAACCTGTTGTCGACAGTTACTTCATTTGCAAGAACTTCACTTTTGCTTATCTTCTCACTCAGACTCTCATCGCTTCGTCTCATTATTCAGATTGAACGTCTGCTGCTTTTGTGTGCTTAATTGCTGTAAATGGTTCAAATGAAATATTTAAATAAATAGATAAATGTAAAGCTGATTTCGCACAGTTTTTCAGCTTTCCAGTTGAGTAGCCCTCTGAGTCTGAAAATTTCGGTTCGTAGGCGCCATATGAACCGATAAGCACTATATATGTTGGAAATTAGTTCTTGAAGATATTGCTAACTGGTAGGACTACAAAGAAGATTTTTACAATTTCGGAATAATAATAATAATAATAATAATAATAATAATAATAATAATAATAATAATAATAATAATAATAACAGTGACAATTTATATGGCGCCGTAACACAGCCATGCCGTTACAAGAGCGCCTCACAGTCAACTAACAGCAGGGTAGGCCTTAGCAAACAAATAAGTCTTGAGTCCGGATTTGAAGGAGTTAATTGTATTAGCAATTTGCGAAGCAAAGAACCATGGTACAATAGCCCTTTGCTAAACCCTGTTCTGTTCTGTTAACATTACACGTCCCAAAACGTAGCCCCTCACTGTGCCCTCACATGCAGGGAGCGAAGTTTTATACGCTGCTACACAAACTCCCGTGAACGAGATTCTATAGCTGCATTCGGTTTTGACACTACTTCAAAATCTATGTAAATGTATAGTGCTAATCGGCTGATGTTGCGCCTAAATAGAGTCCATGCAGCTTCGTAAATTACCTTACCATCTGATGACGCTTATAACTATTCAACTATCTAATCGACACCCTTTAATATGGCCTACTAGCTAAGTCTATGAAAGTTGCGGTAAATGCGCTAGATGAAAGTCAAAATACATTACCCATAGGCTCTTGGAACGTATACGTGCATGTATGTATCTAAACACTTATAATAATTATTATAGCGCGTTTTAAGAACCTCAGAAAAGTGTGTAGCCATCATAATTTCATGCTAAATGAAGTTTCTATTTCTGATGAACTCGATGGGTATAGTTGGGGAGATGACCGGGTGATTGAACGGAGAGCGGTGGAATGGAGGACGGACGGACAGTGAATGAATGGACGGACGGACAGTGAATGAATGGACGGACGGACAGTGAATGAATGGACGGACGGACAGTGAATGAATGGACGGACGGACAGTGAATGAATGGACGGACAGTGAATGAATGGACGGACGATCAGTGAATGAATGGACGGACGGACAGTGAATGAATGGACGGACGATGGACGGACGATCAGTGAATGAATGGACGGACGGACAGTGAATGAATGGACGGACGATCAGTGAATGAATGGACGGACGGACAGTGAATGAATGGACGGACGATCAGTGAATGAATGGACGGACCGACGGATGGATCATGGATATGACTTTAAAATTTTCATAATGCGCATTTACAGAATCTTTGGATGGGTGAAAGGAAGGGATGAATGGATGAATGGATAGCTATTATTGTAATTGTAAAGACAGACTTATATAGCGCCTCGTCAAGAGAGACTCATCTCAGGCATAACGTCGGAAACCAGAATATAGAAGAAAATTATTTTCAAGCACTTTCGTAAAGAAAGGCCACGGAACTGATGTCGTAATATGTCTAGCACCACCGTAGGCTATCCCAGGAAGTTGGACTTACCACAGCGGAGCTTCTATGCTGCGCTGTGGGAGTTCTGGTTGGGGGAACAACCAGGTCACCATGTGCAGCAGAGCGAAGAAATCTACGGCCAGAAATCGATGAGACGGGACACACAACTCCCTCAGATAAGACGGAGCACAGCCCACAAGGCAATTACACATAAGCGTTAAGAAGATCTTAAACTCAGTGCGTAGGTGCATCGGCTACCAGTGCAATTCCTCCAGCGTGAAACTGGATAAATACCAAAACGTATAGGTACACCTCCAATCAGACGGGCTACGCCGTTTAAGATAAACCGCAGTTGGCTAATGTGGAAGAGTTAGTCCTGCATTCATAGCGTTGCCATAATCAACTGTTGAGCAAATGAATGCATATGCATGAGGGTGGCGGTGGACTTGGTTGTAAGCGAACAGAGGATCGAGTGAATCTGGCGCAGGTGATAAAAGCATATTCGACATACACTTCAAACATGCTGTGAAAGATAGATGGATAGATTGATGCACAGATGGTTGGTTAGTTAGATGGATAGATCACGCATACAAGTATAGATGTATGCATGGATGGATGCATAGGTCTATAATTATATTTAGGCGCATACATACGCTCCAACAGCCTATCGTTAGCCCCTCCAGCAAGAACCGGCTGTCCAGTCCCTTAGGGCCGACCTTTTTTCTCTTTCCTTTGACCTGTTCGGCAAGCGCCTGAAAGTTGAAACCCTCCTTTTTGCCAGCGAACACACTGGCACGGGTCGGGAGGGCCTCTTAGGCCCTATATGAGTAGCGCTATATAAATGCTCGATTACGGTTACGGTTACGATAGATAGATAGATCAATTACCCAACAGATAAGTCCTTATTAACCAATTACTAATCGCACTTTGTGTACAGACATCTAATAAGCAGAGTTGTATGCGTGGATGGGTGGAATGGGGAAGCTGAACGGGGGAAAAGATGCCTTAGCCGCTGGCTGTACTGACCCGGATGTCGGAGCATCTCGTTAGTGTGACTATACGTCGCTCACTAGATGCTCCTCCCTCCCTTCCTCCTTTCTCTGTCTGTCTGTCTGTCTCTCTCTCTCTCGCTCCATGGGGAATGAGTGGGTGGGGTGAGGCCGGTGGGTGTAAGAGACTAACAAGCGACAGCGAAGAGGAGCATCAAGTGCCGTCAGCAAAACGACAGACGGAAGGTGAAGTGATACGGGCAGAGACAAAGGCACGTACAGAGAGAGAGAGAGAGAGAGAGAGAGAGAGAGAGAGACAGACAGACAGACAGACAGACAGACAGACAGACAGACAGAGACAGAGACACAGAGACAGAGAGACAGAGACAGAGAGAGAGAGAGAGAGAGAGAGAGAGAGAGAGAGAGAGAGAGAGAGAGAGAGAGAGAGAGAGAGAGGCAGACATTCAGGCAGACACACAGAAAGAAAGACAGGCAGATCGAAGGAGGGATTTAATTCGTGAGTTACAATTGCGGCATCATAGATAGCTCTAGCTTAGCTACAGATATTAGATCAAACGTGTCTAGTCAAATGCCACAGCAATTGTGGTTCCATTGATTAGACAACTTTGTCTATGTCTCAGCGTTCGTATCACACCGCTGCATGCTTTCAGCCAAAGACAACTTTCAAGAATGAAGGAAGAAACGGAGAGACGGAACGAGGGACGAACGAACGAACGAACCATGTTGTACTCGCTAGTGCTACATAAATGAGCTTCGGAGTCTTCATCTCACCTTGCAACTACCATTAGTGGGAGACATATTTCGGAGCCGTGCTTTCAAATCACTCGCGATGCGCGACTTCCGCCATTTGCACCAGTTAAGATCGAAAGCGGAAGTCGCCTAATTGCCGTCGCTAGATGGCAACGCATCACGATGCTCGTACTAAGGCTGCTGCTGCTGCTGCTGCGGTTGATGCTGGATTCTACGAAGGCAGGGTGTGCTAAACAGGGTGGGTGTGATGGAGGAATGCTAAAATGCCTTTCAGCACTGCCTCTACTCTGCCAATCTGGTCTAACCCAACTCAACTCAATTTAATGCACTCTACTCTAATCCAACTCGAACCAAGTCAGTCCGATCCAAAACTAATTAATCTAATCTATTGCAATTTAATATAGTCCCTGTTATGTATTATCTAACGTAGCCAAACTTAACTCCTCTAATCTGATAATTTTGATCTGATCATTCTAATCAATTTCAATGTTGTCTAATTTAAATATTAACCTAAAGTAGGCTAATATGACTTAGGCCCTATCCTATCTAACGTGAGATAAGCTCTGTTCTGGCCTTCTCTGGCCTTATCTAATCAAATGAAATCAATTCTGAAATAATCTGATCTCATCTAAATTGATGCAATTATTTCCCTGTGGCGATAATACACAATTGATTATTTTTGCGGTCTCATACATGTAGTACACAAGGCAGTCAATGGCTCGACTGAAAGTGAAACGCGGTATTCCTACATTCTGCTTTTGTATGTTTAGCTAGATGGAGTATTGTTCGGTCGGCCAGAAGTTGTTCAATTCACTCTTCATTCGCTCATTAAGTACTTCTCAATCTGGCCATTCATTTGCCTTAAAATCACGACCGTTCACTTGCAGACCTTAACTAGTCTGCATTGCTAGAAGACCCGTCAAACAATAGACAACTCTGTATGAAGCTGTCGACTGTGATCTGTCATCTTTCTCTCCGCCCGTCAAAATCGTCACCCCAACGGGGGTTCTGTGGCCCTCACGGCGGGAGGCTCGACGCCCGGTTTTATAACCTTCGTCGAGGGGTGGCAACTTCAATTGAAAAGACGGGGGTTTGTTCTTCATTCCGAAGGCGAGCTTTTTCTGTCTCCTGCGAACCGTGACGGGGTCCTTTCACTCGACCGCGATGGAAGACAGGGAGTCGACCCGATGGGCGGTCATTGTCCATCGTGGGGCTGTTATTTGCAGCTATTCAGACCGGACAATGGGGTCGTTCCTCTAATGAGGATGCTTGCCAGAGTCGTTCAGAAAACGCTTACAACAACGACTTCAGCGGATCAGCTTCGAGCGCAGGTTGTCGTCGGTCTGCCTACCTGCAAAGCACCATGCCTTATTCCGTGCCAACAGACGTCACGGTGCGCTGCACGGTGTCTCTGGCACGGCGATTATTAGGACAGAATTTTCATTGGACCATGGTATGACGTCAGGTGTCATTTCTTTCTTAACGCTTGAGATAACAGCTCGAAGCCAAACGCTCTTTTTGCTCTCTGTAGCCGATGTCTCTGTCTGTCTGTCTGTCTGTCTGTCTGTCTGTGTCTCTGTCTCATTGCTATCCAGATTACCGTATTCCAAAGCTAAACGGTTCGCCCAGCGCTGCCTACGTTCTCAGTGGTTGGACGATGAACACTGAACTCCAACCTTTTCGATTAAATAAAAATCTTTGTCCAAAAATCCCTGGTTACAACAAGGGCGATAGCGAACTTCTCAATCTCTACGAAATACGAATACGCACCCTTATCTAACTACAAGCGTACCAGACTGTCTTGTTACCCGATCATCCTTCTGTCCTCATTCCTTCCTCCTCCTCCTCCTCCTCCTTCTTCTTCCTCTTCTTCTTCCTCTTTCTTCTTATTCATAATCTTGTTTTTCATCATCATCATCATTTTTTTCTTTTTCTTCCTCTTCTACTTCTTCCTTAGTTCGAAGCGAAGTGCTACTCATCCGAAACTCTTCTTTCTTCTACGTCTAACTGAAAACGACGAAATCATACTTGATTAAATTTGCTGATGATGTTGATGATGACGACGACCACGACGATAGCTTTTGTTGTTAGAAAAATTCGTTGATTTCACAAGATCTTTCATTTAGAAACGTGCTATTGTAGCCTACATGCATCATAAACAGAAATTTCCTTACTGCACCTTTCATTTCATCTAACCTTTAGTAAGGCCTACCTGTAGTACACCCAGAGCCTCCACTCATTGGAATTTTCAACAGATCATCGGATTTTGGGAATCGATTACGGATTTGGGGATTTTGCATAGCAATCTGGGATTGCTTTAGTAATGTCTACAGCATAATGTAAGAGTTACATTATGGTCTACAGGGTAGTACAGGCTACAGTCGAGGATGCCCTGGAGGGAAGATGCCGTTCACGATACATTGGACGACAGAAAAAGGAGCGGCAGTCAGAAACAATGTTGTTATCGGAATTTCCAAGTGACAGCGAATCAGATTATAAAAGATTCGCTCAGTGGCTGCGTGTGAAAGACGCTTATTAAACTTGTAAACATTGTAATTAAATTTGGTTAATTCAATGTTATGCTCTGGTTTTTTCTTTGCCAGTTCTTAGCTCGGCATTTTGTGAACAATTGCAATTATGTAAACACATTTCATATTTCATCACATTTTCCTTTTCAGTTAGGACCTGGTTGGGATTTGTTAGTACGCTTTTCCCCAATCTTGGGATTTTTGTGGCAAGATCTTGGGATTACTGAAAATGGAGACTGGAAGCATTGATTCACCTATGTAGGCCCTATATATATATATGCACACTCGGCAAGATGTTCCCGAGACTGCAAACTGGCTTAGCCTGTCTACCTCACGTATAGATCACATCGTGTCATCGTTGGCTACATTGCATAACACCAGCACCTGACACGTAGTCCTGAACTAAACTGGAACCTCGTCTATTATACAAGTGCATATCAAACTGTCATCGCTGGCGATCACTTTCAATCTGCACCGCATAAAGGTAGCATCCTTCCTAATCGCCAGAGTTCGACGCCATTAGCGGCGACCGCTAACAACGCCAAGCAATTTTCCGGTCGGATGCAACGCGGACTCAAACCTCGCGGGCAACGCCAGGGCGTTTCAAAAGACGACCGTCCGAAGATGTTCGGATGCTCCGTCCACGTACGGCCTCCATTTCCTCCTTTATATGGACAACGGAACCATTACTGGTGGCCGAGCCATTAGAGAACACCGCTAAAATGCACACGACGCTCTAAACGCTGCTTTGAAGACGACAAATCGCCATTTCAAAGATGTCGTATAATGTCGAGAATCGCCGCACGCTGGTCGCTTCTATATGGGGGCACGTCTATGGTCGTAGTGATTATACCTGTCCGACGGTGGTCTCGGTGCGCTTATTCGGATGAATAATAACGTTGTTCGGTCGTAGTCTCATTAATCGAATCGCCTGATATAAGCAGCGGATTAAGGAAGCCATTATTTAGTTGAGATTATTGCTAGAGTGATCCCAAGAAAAAGACTTACTTCCGCCACCGGTAAAAGGCAATATGCTACTTACGGTGGAGGCATGGACTGCGAAACTTCGGTATCCGGACACAAGGGCGTGTTACAAGGAAAATTGCGATAAAAGGGAACGTGAGAAAAGTGAATGTGGCAAAAGGGCATGTGCGATATAAGACCTTGCAAGTGTGAAAATAGCAAGTGACAAACGAGTGTGTGGCATTGGGAGAGTATGTGGCAAAGGTGACTGACAAAAGCGCATGTTGCAAAGAGGCGAGCGCATGCATGACTGAGTTAAGCCTATAGGGAGGATCTACTAATTGTAATAATTGTATTTGTAGGCCTAATCGAACATTTATAAAGCACCATTCAACGATTCAGAGACTCTCGCGACCCAAGTCAGTATACCCCGCAGTCGATCGAGTCGAGTGTATACGATCGACTTGGCTCGGCCGACGATCGACTCGATCGACTTCGTCGACTCGCCGACCTTTCGACGACTCGATCGACGTGGCTCGGACGACGATCGACTCGATCGACTTCGTCGACTTGGACTGTAGTCTCTTGGCCAAATTGCTGAAGACTGCTGCATTCTTATAATCCAGAATCTAAATTATTCATGTTTTTCGATTTCACGCACTTTCTCAAACTGTCAATGGTTATAACAGTTCTATTAACAACTGTAATTGCAGTTATAACTTCTATCGCTCCGGTGTCTAATGTACAAAGCATCAACAGTTACTGTAATTGAACTGGCAAGTAACAGTTCAGGTATTATAATGACATCGTGTCTGCCTGTGGTTGACTTGTAAGGAGTAAGCCTCGCTAAATCTGTCGACCTCATCAGCTGGGCAGCTAGGCTACAATGGAATCTCCTACGGTACGGTACATAAATTAGTACCAGCTCAACAAATAAGACAGCAGTAGATGACGTGTAATATCTATCTATTATATAGTTAAACTGTGAAAGAAAGTGTCTCAATAACTTCCACTAATTAAGAGAGCGCCAAGAGGTTCATTATTTGCAGTGAACTTCATATTAGGTTCATACGGTAGTTGTGTGTTTACACAGAATTATGTCATTATATCATAAGGTCTGTCATTTTGTGAAGAAATAGTAAGTAAAATATTTCAGAGTCGAGTCGAGAAAACAGCGATCGACTCGACTTGGCCGGGTTTACGATCGACTCGATCGATCGACTCGATCGGCTGCGGGGTATAAGTCAGTGCTATCACTAACAAATAAAATGGACTTCAGGCGTTTCCGAAACAGTGGAAGAGAAAGACTGAGAAGCTGAAGTCGCAATTCCTGTGGAAGGGGGTTCCAACTAGAGGGGCCAACATAGGTAAAACTTCTAGATTGAGCAGTAGCCCGCGCATACGGGGAACAACCAGAAGGCCTCTGGCGGCGGAGCGGAGAGTTGAGAGACCAGGAAGTGAAGAGATCGAGGTACAAAAGGTCTTGAGCCTGAGATATGAAGTTGCTACCCCGACCATACATTTGCGCAATAGGCCTAAGAGCTAAAATTTTGAACGGATGCCCTGGGCACAGGAAGCCAATGAATTATTAAGAGTGTCCTGAATGAAGGCAGATATGTGGGAAAACCTCGGGAGACCACCGATCAGATGGCCAGTTTCGTTACGTATTGACTGGTGCTTGGAAAGGTTTAATGAAGAGAGACCAGCATAAATGGAGTCACAGAAGTCAACCATACACATCAGCGCAAGGAAGAGAGTGATGACCGCGTGAAGATAGCGCGAGAGACGGTCTCAGACCGATGGTGCCGAGTTGACGTAGATGATAAAGGCATGTTCGAAAGACACGATTGACATGGTCTGTAAATGGGAGAAACTGGATCCAATGTAACAACCAGATCGCAAACTGAGTAAACGGACACAACGTCTGAATTCAAAGCTTTGGAGAAATGTTCAGGCCAACGGGCAGTGGCGTAAATCATCGGGGGACAGAGGGATTCTGAGGGAACTGTCCCCCAAAGTTTTGTCTGAGGCCTATCTGACCCCCCAAGAATCCGGCCCCCGAAAGAGTCTGTCCCCCAAGTTATGTACAGATTTTCGCCTCTGCCTTCTGCAGATGCTTACAATGATGTCCGTCGCATCGTAATTAAGTCATTCTGTGCCCTGACTTTCTTGCCAGTATAGGCTACAGGAAGTCTACGAAGCATCTGAAAAGCTGGAGTCTGAAGCTGAGTCGAATAACCTCGGTAAGCCATAATAATTTGGATGGCAAATACGTTGGTCACGTGAACTTTAGAGGAGGAAAGCAACCACCGCATCTCCCGCAAGGTGTCTGGATACTACATGAAAAGGCACTAGGCTAGCCTACATGTACAGGGTGGGCAAAAAAAAAGGAACCCCTACAGTTTTTTGCTAATATTTCGGCCAAAAGTAAGAATTTTTAAATCAAGTTTCACAGGTTTAAAGGAAATTCATATTTACGTACACTGGCCAAATTTCACGAAAACATTTCAAACAGAACAAAAGTTATATCACTTTTAATGAGTCCACCCACTGATTTTTGATGGTTCAAAAATGTAACGCAACCAAAAGCAACAAAAACCGGTTTTACTAAGTCACTTCTCAAATAATTGTTATCAAACAAACTTGATTATTGTTTCACAACTTGAGTTCAACGTGTCCACCACCAGTACCCGTACATGTTCTGAGTCTTTTTGTAAAGCTTTGATGTCTTTGTTGATGGGTTCCAGAGGTAAATCTTCCCACATAAACTTCAATGCGACCATATCAACTTCCATATCAACTTCAATGTGACCTTCAATTCTTTTAGCGTTTTTGGCTTTGATCACAGATTGTGGTATTTCTCCAGCATAGCTTCCCATACTTGATAATCCATTTGTTGGAGTGCGGACACATTTCGGTTTTCCACTGCTCCTACGACTTTCCAGAGCCGACTTCCCTTTCATTAACGCGGCGGCATATTTTTAACGGTACTCGGCTTCCGCTGTTTATCAGGGCAAGCGGCAATTAGAGCTTTAGCTCAAAGACCCTGCTCATGAAGTGTCTGCATGGCATTTTGTCTGTCATTGACACTGTCGATTTTGATTTTTTAGAAATTTCAATTTCATTGTTTTAATTACAAAATTATTAATCTAAAAATTCATTATTTACCAAGTTCTTGCTAAATGACGTCACAGTAACTTGCAGCTACGCTGGTACCCCGTTTCTGTCTAAATAATAGTAATAATTATCTGGCAATATCAAGTTTGTTTGATAACAATCATTTGAGATGGGCCTTAATAAAATCGTTTTTTGATAATTTTTTATGCGTTGCATGTTTTTGGACCATCAAAAACAGTGGGTGGACTCACTAAAAGTGATATAACTTTTGTTCTGTTTGATATGTTTTCGTGAAATTTGGCCAGTGTACGTAAATATGAATTTCCTTTAAGCCTGTGGAACTTCATTTAAAAATTCTTACTTTTGGCTGAAATATTAGCAAAAAACGTAGGGGGTTCCTTTTTTTGGCCCACCCTGTACATGTATATGGGATTCCAAAATAAAATTAATGACCGAGTAGGTTGGCAGCGGGCATTTATTATTATTCCAATGTTTAACGTCGTCCTAATATGACAACAATCAATCAATCAGAATTTATATAGCGCCCCTTCAAGATCCCTACTCAGAGGCGCTCCCGACCCAGGCCATACGGAAGAATGCAGTCTTCAACAGTTGGTGACACTGAGAACAGTTTGGAAGGTGTCATAAATCTAGTGTTAGCCCGTTCCAGGTTGTTGGACCAACCACAGAGAAGGAACGGCTCTGCATTGTTGCAGAGCGGGCGAATGGGACCGCCAGGTCGCAGTGGACAGAGGAGCGCAGTGCTCGGCGGTCCGTGCAAGTAGAAAGAGGGCGGCATAGCTCACGCAGGTAAGATGGTGCCCAGCCTGCTAAGCACCGCCACACCAAGGACGCGATCCTGTATAAGATGCGTTGAGGGAAAGGAAGCCAGTGCAATACCTCACGCATATACTGAGATATGCGGTCGTTCTTACCAAATCCGCCAATGAGTGGAGCCGCAGCCCGGTGAACCCGCTCCAGCCTCTCGATTCGAACCCGCGGGAGACCAGCGTAGATGGAGGCGCAATAGTCTAGGCGGCTCAGCACAAACGCGTGAACTAGGGAGACTGCTGCTGTAAAAGTCAGGGGGCGAGCAATGACCTTGAGTTGCCGCAACTGGTAGTAACAGCTGCGGCAAACTTGATTTATATGAGGTGCAAAGTAGAGAGTGACATGGGGAGGCAATCTCGTCCCCATCCCCGCCCCGCAACAAGTAAGTCTTCCCCATCCCCACCCCATCAGGGTTTGTCCCCATCCCCGCCCCATGCCCGCAGGTTTTCTCCCCATCCCAACCCCATCCCCGCAGGACGACATCACATTCCCGGCAAAAGTTTACACCAATTCAAATTTACAAAATAAATTTTTTTAGCCGACAAATCTGTTTGTATTGCATACTGCAATAGTCTGTTATTATCTTACCGACAGTTTGCATTAACCGAGTCCTGACTATTTCTGACTAGAAGGCTTCAGGAAATAAAAATCTCCTTATCAGTTCTCAAGTTCTTAACATCACCAGGGTTCATTGCCGGCTCACTCCCCATTACCGCGGTATTACAGCGAGAGTAAACCCCATTACCGCGGTATTGCCGCAATTGTTGTCCCCATTACCGCGGTATTACCGCAATTGTTGTCCCCATTACCGCGGGATTTACCGCGGTTTTCCCGCGGGAAAATTCCCCATGTCACTCTCTAGTGCAAAGGTGAGAACAAATTAAGGTCGTTGACAACTGCGGGCATTTCAAACCCAATGAGGTTTTTATAGCCCATAAGCTGTCAATGTTCGAACTCCTTTATGGTCTCCAGAGTGAAAAAAAGGGCTATAGGCTAAAGCCTATAATATATGCAGTTCTGTTGGAGTCCCAAAGTGAGATGTTGAAAGAGAAGGAACGGATAAATTCTCTGCCATGAAGCTTGTTGTTAATTACTCTCGTAACATTTGTCGGCAAAGCTGGTGGCGATATATTGAGGCGTGAGGCTTCCGTGCTTTGCGAGAAGACTTACGCATCCATTACAAAATAGTATCTTTTACCTACATTGCCCTTCAAACGTCTAAACCCTCTTACATTCACCATCCAACCGCCTGGGTCTACTCGCTCAACATCATACCTTTCTCTATCCCGGCCTCCAGTCTCATCCTCTCTGAAATTCTGCAACCGCTCCTTAGTCTATGCTGCACCAGCAGTGACCAGCTCTTTGGAACGGACTCCCATTCTCCTAAAGGACCTCCGCCAGTTTGCTCATCATCCTATCTCGCCCCTTAACTCAACCTCTCCTCCGCTTACACTCTCCTCTTCTGCTTTCCACTCACGACTGAAAACCGAACTCTTCCAAGATATCCTATCCTGATTCAACTCCTGCGCCACCACACGACCACCATCATCACCGATTGCCACCGTAGCACCATGCGGTCTCCTCAGCTTGACCTCCCCGGATTTTGACCTGGCACCGAAACGAACAGAGGAGTTTGGCTATTGCGGACTTGATTTGATATAGCGCCGGTGAATAAGCTGGTCTCCCTGACGTGGCTTTTGTGGGCGCTGATAAATTCTCGAAGATTTACATTACATTACATTACGGAATGAAATAAGACACGTTACATCTTCTTATCTCTCTGGCTCAGTCTGTCTGTCCCTCGCTTCGGGTCACTTCTTCATAGCCTTTAAGCGCTAGCTCTCTCGCAACTTTCTCCTCTCACGAAAGCAAATCTTGACAAAGAATGCTATAGTAGGCCTACTGTGCTACTATCCATGGGCGTATTTAGGGGTGGTTTTACGGGTTCAACCCCCCCCAAAAAAACTTTCCTAAAAACATTTATATGCTTTTACATACGAAATACGAAATACAAAAAAAATTTTTTGCAACCATCTCCAATGGAAACCCTCTCCCGAAATCTTAAAACCCCTCTGAAATTTTTTCCTGGCTACGTCCTTGCTACTATCCCGTCCTAATCTTTTCTTTGTAGGCCTATCTAAGCTAACTGAATGCATTGCCTTTGCTCGGCTAAACGGCTACCTCTTCAAATTCACTCTTCGTCCCCACCAATCAGTCTTCATTAAACACCATTTCACTCAAACTTTTCCTTTCTCTCCGTAGGACAAACTGGTCTCTGCCGTCAGCCACAATCATGAGTCTCCTGCCTCTGTCTCCTAGACGTCTCTGACGCTTTCGACAACATTGACCATGGCCTCCTTCTTCATCGACTATTTTCTCAGTTTGGCTTCTCTGGCACTGCTCCATACTCTGTTCCGATCATACTTATCTTCCCGCTCCTTCTATGGTAAAGCAGTCATCCATTGCTGGCGGCCGCTCCCACTCTCTATAGTGGTGCCCAATCAAGGATCCGTCATGAGGTCATTTCTTTTCATCCTGTATACCACACCGCTCGAGCCATCTCATCTTCCTCTGTTGACCACCATCTGTATGCAGATGACACTCAACTCTTCCGCATCATTCTCCCGAAGCCCCTTTCCTGTTCCACTGCACAATTGCTTAACGTGGTCAGTATAATCTAAAAATGGATGTCATCCAACCTTCTCTGCCCAATCCAGCCAAAACTGAATCCAGCCAGAATTCTTCATCCTAGGCCTTCCAGATCAGACCAAGAAAATCCACGACGCATCAATACACTTATACGAAAACTCCTCCTATCTCACTTTACCCTCAGATTCCCTTGCGCATGATCTTGGTGTAACCTTCGACTCGCATCATCTCTCCGAGACAGAAACTGACGAGGGTTTCATGGACAGCACAAAAGACCAATGAATGGGTACTGGAACAAACCGGGGTTGAACGTTAGGTGTTAACAAATACAATGTTTTAAGACAATAGAATTGACTTTCAGCTAGCTGTGCAATAGCCATATTACGATGAAGCTTGGAGACTTCGCCAATAATATCAGTCCTGAGCTAGTCTCCAGGCTGTATATAAGCAGTAAGATGTAGCCTAAACAGGCCACAGAAAGACAGACAGACAGCAGACACACAGACTGAGGAATAGCAAGTAGGCTTACAGTGGAGTCTTCCGCCGCATTAGATTTATCCTTAAATTATCAACACCCGACCAATGCGACCATCAACAGAATTCCCTCTACAATCTGGAATTTTTACACACACAATCGACAGACAAAAATGACACTGGTGGCATTATTTTTCGAAATTGGGTAGTCATTACACAGCAAAACTCATTCTGCAAATTCATCAGAATGCAAATGTTTTAACTTTTATAATAATAATAAATAACAATCCAATAAATTGATTTCTAATCAGAGCTTCTCATTTGAAAATAGAAGGCGATTTTAAAATCAATCGCGCTGTATTGCGTAGGCGATCGGTGCGCGATCGACCTCGTGTACAGCGTATTTTGTGTATCGTATTCGTATAGCTGCATAGGCCTATTATATAGTACGTACAGCTGCTGCATATTATATAGTACTAATCTAGTAGCCTAGTAGGCCTATCTAAGTTCAGTTCAGTTATTATTACTATTGAGAGTATTGTTAATTAGTTTTCATATAGCGCCGCTTCAATGTGATCGACTCAGAAGCGCTCCTAGTCCAGCCACGGCCAAATAAGACAGTCGTTAAGTTATTAAAGAATAATGGTGAAATAACGGCGCGTTTCCTCTTGGAGTAAATCGATCGCGCTCGATTTGCGCGATCGATTAATCAATCCACCAGACCTTTGCTAGGCGATCGACCAAGGAGATCGATCGATCGCCTCAAATGAGAAGCCCTGTTTCTAATACCATATTGCATATGCAGGGGTCTCCAAAGTGCGGCCCGCGGGCCATTTCTGGATAGGGGTCGTCCATAAAGGACGTCCGCAGAAAAATGACCTACTTTGGACCCCCCTCCCCCCCTTGTCCGCACTTGTCCGCATTTAGCCATACCCCCACCCCCCCCTTTGCGGACGTCCGCATGCCAACCAAAACCAATGAACAAACTAAAACACCAACATCGTGAATAACGTCGTGAATAAACTACTAGTTCAATCTTATAAAAAGCATGTTATTTAAAATGTCAAACAGTACACTAGCATATAATTGTTATAAATGGGAACAGCCAATTAGCTTAAGTAACATTTAAAAACAAACAAGTGTTCTATGTCAGTTCATGTTCTGGTTTCATATCAGGATGTGCAGTAATAAAAGCATCTTTAAAGTCGCTATAAAGTTTATAACGTGCGTCCATTTTATCGGAAATATTCTGACCAGAATAACCTTGTCTGTGCACAGAGGGCGGGGCAGTTCCATTATGCTGCAGAGTTCACTAGCCTAGCTACGTCTCTGGCATTGACGGGCAACCATCTCACTCCTCTCATCCCCCGGGTGGCATAAAAGCCAATGGACCTGCCTTCGGCCAGAGAACTCATCACCATCATCATCTAGCATCTGGATACGAAGTTAGAGGGGCTGATGAGCCGAAAGTAGGCCGAGCAGGGAATCTGCCTACTAAGCCGCGTATACCAGTTGACCCGGATAAACTGCCTATCCACAGGTGACCAGGCAGTGTGTGGTCCGATTAGTGCACTGTTTGGTATTGAAGCAACTAAATCTCTCAACGAGCATATTATTCCTGTGTGTATGTTTATATAGGGATGTTTGAAACTTGTATTGAAATAACTATGTACCCAATTTAGGTGCGGACGTCCGCACTGGTCAAACCCCCCTCCCCCTTGTCCGCATTCGTCCGCATTTGGATGACCCTCCCTCCCCTCATTGCGGACGTCCTTATGGATGCTCCCTAAGGCCTTTAATCCGGCCCGCGGAACTCTCCTTGAAGAAACAAACTAAATTGGGAAAATTGAAAATTTTAACGCTGCTGTACTCTGTACTCTGACATGCATATTGCCAAAATCCATGTCGCTGTTTGTAAGGCACTGAACTGATATGCAATGACACCATTGCAGTGCTTAAAGAGTACACTATCGGAGACATTATGAATCCAAGCATTCATCGCATTACTCACAATTCACTGGACAGCTGCGCAGAGAGAAATTTGTTTCTTCGGAGTTTTGGCCCGTGGAGCTTTAGAAAGTCAGCAATGTGGCCCCCCGCTGGAAAACTTTGGAGACTCCTGACATAAAGCATCAATCTATGATTTTGTGTCAAGTGAAATCGTACTCGGTCATAATCCATTAGGAAAGCTAGGTCAAAATCAGACAAGACAATGACAAAACCTATCAACTTGAGAAAAATTTTCTTCCTAATTTTTGCAATCCTGAGGGATCAAATATATCATGGGTAAAATAATAACAATGACCAATATTTAACTTGGCAATATCATTTCATAGCTTTTATTAATTCTATGTTCACACATTCCAAAATAAACCACATTCACAACTGCAAACGAAGCTTCACGAAAACCGTCTTTCAGATAATAGCTTTTATTTATTATAATTCACACTTTCCAAAATAAACCACACAAACAACCATAAATGCAAACTTCCTTCAGCAAAACCATCTTTCAGAGTCTCTGTACATATCGTTAGTCAACATATCCGAATGATATCAAACTCTATACAAAATTACACAGTACACACATGTTGATCACACTTCAATATAATATAGAAACTTATCTAGGCCTCGACACTGTTATGCAGTAGGCATGGTAAACTCTACCAGTATGCAACACTAATTCACTTGCTAAACAGAACAGAACAATATCAAATGAAGATTTTCTCATCAGTCACTTGTCCATAAATCACAACAAAACACAAGGAAAGAGTAATTCCCGGAGAACTCGCACTGTACATGTAAATGGGCAGCAAAGCTTAGTACCAGCTGAATAGAAGGAAGCAATATTAATTTTCTCGGCAGCACACAGCAGATTACGAAAAATACAGCACTAGTATCGATTAAGGTGCAATGATGTTACAAGTGCATCACATGAAATTGTCAAGCCATCACCAAAGAATAAGTGGGTGTCCAGTTGTTCCATTTTGTATTTGCACTTGAGTCAAAATATCACTTAATTCCATCCAAACAATTACTTAAACTTCCACCTAATCATAGGAAGAGAGGACTTAAATTTCCAATGAATGATGATAGATTAGCAACTAGAAGAATCTTGGTTCCCGAAGTATTTAAAGAAAGAAAGTTTAGTGAAGACAAACAATTGGTCTTATGATGGGCTAGCCAAAAGTTAGGAAAAATTCTGTTGCTAAACAGAAGGGGGAGCTCAGTGTTTACTCACCAAGATTCAAGTAAAACAATCAATTACAATGAAAAATTAATATAAAATAGTTAGGACACGTAAATAATTGTATTGTATTGTATTGTATTTGAACACTTGTTATAGCGCCCCCAACCAGATTTCCCATTCAGAGGCGCTCCCACTTGCGCTGAACGCTGAGTGGAGTTTCACGCCGAAGCACTAAAGTGAAGGACTTGCCCAGGGTCCCTCACGCGGCGACTTTGAGGTGGATCCGAACCCGCACCCTCCAGCTGCAAGGCACCGAACATACCCCTACACCACCGCGCCCCAGTTGTATGTGATGTGTTGTATTGTGTGTTGTATTGTACTCCACGCTTATAATGCGACCGAGCCACCCGCAGTAAAGCCGAGAAATTAATCTCTGATCCGACCTGACCGGGAAGCGAACCCGGGGCGCCGGCGCGGCGAGCGGGCACCAACCCACTCGGCCACTCAGGATCCTTAAAAAATCATTACAATCTACACTAAACAACTATTCATCATCCTCAAATTCAAATAATCATTACAATCTACACTAAACAACTATTCATCATCCTCAAATTCCTGATGCCAGTCGACGGTTGCCGACCGGGAAGCGAACCCAGGGCGCCGGCGCGGCGAGCGGGCACCAACCCACTCGGCCACTCAGATCCTTAAATAATCATTACAATCTACACTAAACAACTATTCATCATCCTCAAATTCCTGATGCCAGTCGACGGTTGCAAAAATTGATCACTGCAATCTAGCTATCTATTGCAACTATTCACAAAGAGCATCTTAACTACCACAACATCTTGCCATAATGATCATAGCATTCTTGCCAATCAGGATCACAACATTTAACAACTGGATCATTAACATTTAGCCATCAAGATCATAACACATGGACATCGTATGGACATCGGTTCATAATGTATTTGGATGGAGACTGATATCAAGACAGCCATCACTAAGTTAACGAGTAGCTAATGGTAACAACACTGAGCCACAATTATGTTAACACTAGCCCATCATAATAACCAGTGCAAAAACAAAATTAGCTTCAACTAAAGAAAGTCTTGTAGTTAGTCAGCTGTCTGTAAATGGAAAGAAAGACCACAAACAAGAACTTTTCAGCAAACACAGATATCAATTACATCTTATACATGCTGTGCAGAACAAGAATGTAAATTCAAAGCTGTCATGCCTCTTTATGCAGACTAAAATCATGTTAAACCAATATTCTAGTCATAAGAAAATGTTAGAATGGGTATTACACTACACTACATAATTTGCAACACTTCTGAATGAAGAAGACCAGCAAGGACAGGCATATTGCTGCTCAATTTAATTGAAAAGAAATTACATAAATGATTGATTACAATACAGTCGATTACGGCATGCTGAAAATAAGATGAAGCTTACAAGTGCCTCAGACTAATCTATTTCAACTACTGGAGCTGTGCTGTCTGCTGGAAAGTCCTGATGTTTCGTTGGAGTCCAATGATTCACAAGTGACTGTTGTTTAGCTCCATTGTGCTTTTAGTGTTATCAACTTTGTTAACATGTGTGAAACAGAATGTAAATATGTTCTTTGTTATCTGCAAGTGACCTTAAGTGGCAGACAAAGCATACTAAATTTGTACATTTGGGAAAGAGAGGAAGGGGAAAAGAGAAAGAGAGAGATAAGAGAAGGGGAAGGGAAGGGGAGGGAGGTGGAGATCGGTCACCACCACTTTGTGGGCCAAATGACCTCCTTTGTGTACCATGCAAACTCAAACTGACCATACAATCTTAACTCTTCCACAGTGAGTGCAGTAGTTTTCGACTACACAAGAAAAACCCACTTCTATAGCTTATAATTAGCTGTATTTATAGTTCTATTAATTTATTTTACATCTGTTAGGTAGAAGAACATTGTAGATGTCAAAAATCCCTTGCATGCGTTTCCCAATGATTGTAAAACCAGAAACACAACTTCACCGATGTTTTAGTAATCATTTACATACAGCCATTTAAATTTAGATAGCCACAACCCTTCTTGGTACCTGGTCGCTTCACTATAGTCAAATGTGCTTTTAATCATCAGCCAAGTCAAAACATAAATATTGTGCAGCAAATATTTTAAAGGATCTTGAAACAAACATGCAGAGGTTTCAGGATTTGAAGACATTTACAGTGATGTCACAAATAGAGAAATAAACCTCATTTTGGGCTGTTTCTCTGTAGTCAAATCTTTTTTATTCATCAGCCAAGTTCAAAAACTAAAATTATATCATTCAACCAATGTTGTTAGGTATCAAAAATACAAATCTCGATTTCAAATATGTTTACGGTGTGGAAATTTTTCGATTTGATGTTGGCTGCAGCGAAGTTCAAACGTTTTGAGGGCCGGTGTCATCATTGGTTAGAAAGAATATAAACTCATTTTTGGACTAAATTCTTTAATTTTTGTAGCCCTTTACCTGTCGTTACAAGTTTGCCATACAAGTGGCTACATTTTGTGGTCTTTTATTACATTTTATTCTGTTCATGAAATTTCGTATGGATTGTTAATTTATAATTTTGAATTTTATTTAGCTAAAACCTCTAATTCTTTTATTAATTTTGAGGTAAACACGTTAACTGATCGACTTTCTCATCATAGATTATTGTTGAGGAATAAAATATGAACAAAATGATATATAGCATGTTTATATTACTAAAGAATTTAAGTGTTTTAATTCATATCAACTAATAATGGTCAAATTCATCAAAAACAGCTTGGCTGTCAAAGAGTTAAGGGGATTTCCCAAAACAGTTTAAACACAAGACACAAAAGTCTGAATATTCATGGAACACTTTCATAAGATATGTTGTGTACAGAAGAAGTGCTATTAATATTCACTGGAAAATCTCTTGCATATTACTTATGCCTATTTTGCCTGTCAATTAGATGAAGAAAAACATTACTTCTAGGAAGCAGAATTTAAAATACAAAACCTTATCAGAAGAGTTACAGACAAATAATCTTTCTTTCAGCATATGCAGACAAAAGTATTACTGCAAGCACCTAATGCATCAGTGCCGAGATATTCAGTAAATGTATATAATAAAGGCCCCATTCTGGCCAGTTATGTCAGAAATTAAACATTTCACAGCATGTATCATAACATATAATAACAAAAAATTCAACAAGAAAGTACTTCTTTAGAACTAAGAGTGACACTAGTTTGCTTATACTATTTTTTTTACTGTTATCACTAGCTTTTATGATAATCTGTGACATTCTCATTTCTGTTCATGTTTACATCTGTTTTTGCGAATATTTTTATATTGATTAAGAGCATCTTTGGATGTGATGTTCACAGTATCTTCAATTGGCTGCTTCAGCTCTTTATGCGGTTTCTAAAAATAAATCTAAATGTCAGCCATATTTCACTGACATAAAACAATATCAGATTCAGAGAAACCAATGAAATTCTAATTCTGAAGATGTAGAAGATTCTGACCTGGATGCTAGAACATGAATTATAATTAACATAACAGTACCTAATTTCACACTTTAACACTGAGCTGCATTGGTTTCCCAGTCGCTTTTAGTACACTCTCGTCGTTAAAGTGCTAAAACATTCAGTTGTATTTGAAACGGTATGAATTTTTTTTAAATTACTTGAGAAACAATATTAAATACAAAATTGTCAGATCTGTATAAGAATCTTTGAAAATAATTGAATCTCTAGTGTGAAGCAGAATTGACAAACTGCTTAACCAACCTGCATGAACTCAAGCAACCAGGAATTCACAAACTGTGATATTAGCTAAACATGAATAAATAAATATCTGAACTCATGGATAAACCTAAGAAGCAAGACTAAACTATTACAAATAATAAAGCTGTATACTTCACTTCTACAAACCACACACCAAATTAAATTAATTGCCAATCTATTCAAAATCCACAAACTAATGCTTTCTTCTCAACAACAATCACAACAGGAAATTGTTGGAAACAACAATTTCTGCCAACGTACGTTGTACTATCTTCTCCAAAAGGCATGCAATTGCCATCAGCTCTATGTATCTGTAATTGAGTGACTCAGCTTCTCCATTCTGGATTGCTTACATTGGATGTAGTAAGACATCACAAGAACTGTGAATGGCAGTTTAGCTAAGATTGCCTGCGGTGCTCTTGTGTGCAACACTTCCTCGTTCAGGAACAGACCATACAATGGTTCCATTGAAGCATCAACACTGAATTCAGGAATGCAGGCAGGCTTCTCCTAAATGACTGCCTCTCATATTAGGAGTGAACAAAGAAGACCCTTTCAAGTACCTGATTCCGTAAACAAGACCGACTTGCAAGTGAACACATGCTGGAATGTTTACTGCTGGTAGACGTCGCCTGCAGTGGCCGAGGAGTCCTGCAGACAGTGTCCGAACGAAAGGCGATTGTTGGCCACTTCTGACATGCCGTGGAAGTGGATGAAGGCAGCAGCCACGACAAAGACATGGAATATCTGGTGGCTCTGAAACTGATTGAACCAAAAGACAAATGT
The DNA here is from genome assembly GCA_020284085.1 of Aporrectodea caliginosa. NCBI lineage: Eukaryota > Metazoa > Annelida > Clitellata > Crassiclitellata > Lumbricidae > Aporrectodea > Aporrectodea caliginosa. Next base: position 41,907 of record JACEVL010000163.1, read on the forward strand.
ACATGTAATGCATTCAAAAAACCTCTAGTACAAACGAAATTCTTGTAGTCGTGAACGAAGTACTAATATGTGACCTCAGAGGAGAAAAGGGACCACTTGTCGCTTACTAGATCAGCTGGAAATGGTCTTTTTCATAATACCGTGACCATTGGTCTTTGTGTCTAATTATTGCATCTGAAGCTTAGCTAAGACTCTCTGTATAACAAACTATATATTACCCCACATGATGCATTAAGGTTGAAAATCATCGGGTAGAGACATTTCAATATTTATAGGTGATCTCCCGCCAAATTTTATTTTATATTTTCTTTAAAAGTGCATGAATTTTGGCCAAACATTCTGAAATTTTTAGCCTGATTTGCTAATGGTATAAGCTTATGGAAACTGTTAATAAGTCAATTGCCGACAAGTGGTCCCTTTTCTTAGCCGAGGTCACATATAATGTCTGTACACAGATCTAAAGAGATTCAAGTTAAACGATTTCAGGTCCCAAATGCATAGAGAAAAATAGACGTGTAAGAAACAAATGCTATGACACAACAGGTACGACAGACAGAAGCTTTAACAAATTAGCAATTACCTTACTTTATGATACTTTATCTTACCTTATGTAATGTTAGCTTCAAGCACTATATTCAGTTTATTCATGCTCCACATTCTCAACCTACCAACCTTAAAATGCAAGTGTGTGTAACTGTGTATCAAATGGAGAGTCACGCTTGCAGCACTTTTGAAAAGGATGTAAATGGTGCTACTTTGTTTTTATTCACAACTAATAGATGCATTTAATAAAGGATTAATTACCTAATTTTACCTGACCTAATTTAACTCACAGTGCATTGGCATATACCTAGTAGTTTAGGATCCGTGGATCTAACACCAGCACCTACGAAAACGTGATGCGCAAGACTAATTAGAGATGGCAATATTTTACCCAGATGTCAAACTTTCCGGGCCATATGCATTCTGGAATTCGTGCGGCGTAGATGGCAGCGCCAGCAATGTAGAGAAACGCCATAAGAAAGAGCCAGCCAAGGGCGGCAAAATTCCATGCGTGGTAGAAACCTTCGGCGATAATGTAGTGAACAGCTGGAACGACACCACTCAGCCCAAGGGCCACAAAAACTCCTGGAAAAATAACATGGCAACACAGAGTCAAATCAAGACAAGACAAAGTGACTGGTAAGTTAGAGTACAGTAAGGCAGGAAGAAACTGCAAGATTAAACAAGGTCAAATAAGGTCATAAAAATCAAAGACAATGCAAGACAAATGGAACTTATAATGCCTACAGCAGGAATTGAACTGTAGGTGTTACAGAACTGTCCAAATACCTAACAAAAAGTGATGTAAATAATAACACTAAAATTTGCAATACTGCAACGACACACGGAGAGTAAAAATATTGGACAAGGTCATAGTGAAGACCTATCATATTGCCAAAGCTAAAGCTAAGACCTATAAAATTGCTAGGGATATAAATAAGACCTCTGAAGTAGGAAAAACCCAAAATCAAGCCACATTGCTAAGGTTGCAAAGACAAACCACTGGACTTGTCACTGAAACTCACCTGCTCTAACTGGCCGATATTTCGGCTCGCCAAATTTGTCCCACATTGAGACGATGATTGATCCGATCCCAAGGACAACGATTAAAACAAGATATACGATCTGTGGAGACTGACGACAATAGAAGCTGTAGTAGAGCCATGGCACAAACGAACCAACAATCAGGAGTGCTATGCCACAGTAGTCGAGTCTGAAACAACAAGGTTGCAATTGGTCAGCAAAGCTAAACAACCAGAAGCCATGCTTCTTTGACTTGATCGCTTTCATTTTCATGTCACATGGCTTTGGTTCTGCAACCAGAAAATTAACTGAATAACTTGAAATTACCAGCAATTGACTATCACGTACCAGTAACTCCTATTTATCAGTAATAAGGGTCCCCAGTACCCATAGTACAGTGCTTTTTTATATAACATTGCTATTTACCAGTAACAAGACTGTTAATTACAAGGAATAAGGCTGTTACTTACCAATAACAATGCTACTATTTATTCAATTAATCAATCATAGATTATTAATACGTGGCAACAGCTGTTATTAACCAGCCTGCCAAGTGAGATCCATTTTCCTCACCATTACACTTGCAATATAATAATCAGTGTCACAAGCAGATTCAGATTATGTAAGTCAGTACATACTTTGAGAAAATCCGACCGACTCTCTCGGAATGGCAGTAGACCGTGTGAAAGACCCAAGAGAACCCCAAACACAAGATGGCGCCAGCAAAGAAAGCAGAAAATACGGCCTTTTCTCTCCAGTTAACTTCGATCGATGGTCGTGTCAGAAAGTATGTCGCCACCATTACGAAAGCCAGGAAGCCTTAAATAAATAATACAAATAAATAAAGAAATTAAATTAAATAAACACACACTTATTGCCTTGAAATTTCAACAAACCATGCAAGTCATGTTTGCCATCGGTATAATGACTACGCTCCTAGAAGCAAATGCTAGAAAAGCAGATAATAAGACAAGTCAGAAAGCTCTCTTAGAGTCGAACTGGTAACAAAATATACTCACTGTCGGCTACAGCCAGACAGTAACGTGGCACTTCATAGATATTCTAGAATAAAATAAGCATCTAGAGCTGCAAGAATTAAGCCCCTCTCCATTTGGGAGGTTACTGAAAGTTCTATATAAATGTTTTCTTACATTACATTACACATACATTACAATGTCTGTCCCCGGAAACTAACTGGTAAATTAACTCTTTGGCAGCTACATTGCTTTCTATGAATTTGACTAAGTTCAAATGAAATAAAACAATTAAAATCTTTAGAAATATACTGGTACACATGTCATATCGTTTTGTATGTCTTTTATTCCTCAACTGTATTCTGTCATCAAAAACCTGAACAGCTCATGCGTTTAGCTAAAACTTGATAAATATATCAAACATTTTAAGAAATAAAAATCTGAATTATAAAATTAAAAATCCATACAAAACTTCATGAACACTGAGTGGATTCATGCATAAGCGTCTGCAAATAAATGGGTCTCCACTGTATTTATCACAAAAGGTGTTAAGTGTTGGATGCAATACAATACCAGAACTAACACTAATATAACTGCATTGCACCTCTAACACCTTTAGCAACTAGAAGCACATTGCATTGTCAACTTGGGAAATTAGTGCTTAGAAGCGGCAACTGCTAAGTGACTATTCACAAGTGCACATTTAATTAACAAAAAATTGCTCAGAGAAGCTTCTTATGGGAGAACAAAAAACCAAAATCGAACAAAGAAACCGGTCTTCACCTTCTGGCAAAATAGAGGCACAGAAAGCACATACTCATTTTGTATAATATGGTGTGAAGTGTTACGAGTTAGATGGTACAAGAATAAGTGCTGCTTATAAATGGTAATTGCACACGGTCCATAATTAAAGTATAAGCACAGTGTGGACTCGTTAACACAAAGTCGATGGAGTATATGCCCTACAGTACAACCATGTAAACCAGGCTGTCTGCTAAGTTGGATAATGCAGAAAAAGTCAATATTTAGCATTACACCACAGTTAAACAATATGATGCATTAAGCTAATAGCTTTGAGTGACATAACACCACGTCCGCAGAATGGCACATAAACCAGAAAGGCAGAAACAAGTCCACACCGTACTGTAACTGTATCTTGAAATCTATGTTAGAAGCATTACCGATCAGATGTGTCCAGATGTTTCCAGTCTCTGTGTGGATTCGGAATATGGATTTGAAGCAGGCCCAGAACGAGTTAAGAGGTGGGCGGTGACCCTTGACCAGGAAGTCGTTATCCTTCAGCCACCCAGGCAGATGATTGTGGTGGATGACGGCACGACCTGCAACCCACGCCTGGCGGATTAGATCCTCTGCCTTGTCAAGTGCACGGGCCGGAACGGCCGCCCAAGCGCGTCGGACGATCACTTCCGCATTTTCCAGCGTCAGGCCCGGCACAGACTGCCAGAGGTTGCGTGCAATGTCCTCAACCCTCTCGATCCTGAAGCCAGGCACTGCATCCCATGCGAGCTGGGCCATTTCCTCGGCCTTATCGAGTGCCAGGCCAGGCCCGGCCACCCATGCCTGGCGTGCTATCTCTTCCGCCTTCTCAAAAGGCAAGCCAGGAATTGTGTTCCACAGGTGACGTGCAATGTCCTCGGCCTTGTCAAGGGCACGGCCGGGCATTGCAAAGATCTCCGCTGCTGCAGTTCCGTCGAAGCCACACAGATGTTGAAGAGATTCTGAGAGACGTGGATTTTCCGTCTGAAATGGCAAACAGAATTCACCGGATTAGACGCTAAACATGGAAGCATGATTCAGGCCAACATTTAGTTTTGGCGCAGGTCTGAAGTAAAGAAGCTCAATTTCTAAGCGACAGACTCGAGTCAGATTCAAGACAACTAATCTGAACTAAACATTTAAAAACCTTTAAAATTCAATCTGTCATTTTCAATACCAGCATACGATTGGAACATGCTCAAAACCAAGCATTCATTATTTGCATATATTAGGTGTCCTCGGCAACAGCACATGAAAACACCCATATTATGGCTTAATTACAACAATATTTTGTACTCCTAAAAGTCCAGGTGCTGTTCCATTGAGAAACTCATCCCACTAAATAGTCAAAAAATCTTTAACTTCTACCACCAGGTCATCGAGGAATAAAGTTGGGGCTGTAAACTATCAGTGATAACTTGTTAGCCGTCAGCTGAAAGATTCTTAAACCTTCAACTTCTGAGGCAAGTACTAGTATTACATACCTGACCAATCTGGTTCCAATAGTTACTGCCATTACCATACATAAAATTTCTGACAGAATGGTTCAGACATAAATTTTACATGTGAAAGTGGTTAATACATCAATTATGCAGCATGTGAAAACTGTTTTGTGTCTCTGCTTAACATTAAAGAATCCTCTGCAGTACAAATGACAGCATAGTCTTTGATCATTTTGTGTGTCTGTCTAGTGCCACTGATTTCACACAAACCTAAGTCTCCCTGTAAGCATCATAGAGAGCATCACATGACACATAAAGGCAGCATTACATGACGCATCTATTACGTAAGGATCGTGACAAAACCTGAACTCAGTTAGTGCAATCAGCTGATGCTATGTGCATTGTACAATGAATAAGAGAATATAAATAAAAGGAAGAATAAAAACCTTATGACCCTTTAGGGTTTCCTCCTGACAACAGCAAGAAACAGAGTCCCTTGCAACTTACAGTACTATTGCATGTTTTTCTGTTGTCAGTGAATCTTACTCTTCAATCAATTAAATTCAAAAATTTACAGAATAAACAAACTGGTTAACCAGCCTTGAATGGAAGAGGCAGACCCAACAACCAGTGTCATAATGTAAAAACAAACACCAGCCCAGAGCCTTTTTTCCATCTCTCTTGTGGTAATCTGATCACCACTTTTTTGCACTTGACTTAACCACTCCATACCAACTCTATCTCACTTCACTGGCCTCCCAAGGCACCCTCCACCTCTTATCACAATGTGGCATTCACCCTCACGTCATTACTCATCATAAAAGTGTCAACTGGTACTAACTGAAACATATCAGATTCAGTGTCTGTTTGTTTGTGCAACTCTCTCCTTGTCTCTGTGTCTATCTCTGTCTGCTTGTGTCTCATTTGATCTCTGTAAGTTTGTCTATGTCTCTGATCAGTTTCTTTTTCTGTGTATCTGTTGTCTCTATGTGTCAGTGTCCCTTTCTGATTCTGTCTTCCTTCTTTCTCCTCCTCCTCCTCACAACTGTTTTCAAAGATATCCTTCCAGTGGTAAACAAACACCAAGACCTCAGCCAAGAGGCAGTCATGTTTGGATGAGCCAGGCTATAAACATCCCCAATTTCAGGCCAAGGACTCAGCCAGTATAAATGACCTGGGGTTTACTGTTGGGCGAACCTGGATCTCAGCCAAGATAACAATAATCAGCCCAGATTTAGGCCTGACTCCGTTTTTACAGTAAGCTGCAGCTCAAGGTTACAACAACATAGGTTCTTTCTGCTGGGCATATCTATTGCATAGGTTTCTTAGCATTAATCACAAGTACATACATGAGGATCCACTATACAACACATAACCGGAACAAATAACCTGATATAACATGGTCAACACAAGTTTATGATGAAAGACTTTAAGTTAATACAACTTAAAGCTGTATAATCGTTATAGGGATGTTAAACGATAATCGGAAATCCGATTATCGGTTTCGAAAACGATTATCGGTTTTCATTATTGACAAAACGATAATCGAATTTCGTTTTTTCTAATCATTTCCACAGCCAACGAGGTAATAGTAGAACCCGTAAGTCATTATTGGTTTTCAGTAACTTGCATTATATGATAATATATTACATTTTCTATGAAGGCCAAAAAAAACGGTAATCGGTTTAAAATTGGATTTGGCAAACCGATAATCGGTTTGCCAAAAAAACCGATATTAACAACCCTAAATCGTTATCATAGAATCTTTGTAATATTGGCTTGGCTTTGCACTGATGTTTCTCTAGTAATTATAATGAAGGTCCAGTGGCCAATTTTCTGGTAATATTTCACTACAAGATAAATTCTATGTATACAAATTAACACATACATGTCCACTCGTACACACACATGCACGCATACATACCATTACATATATACATGACACTGCTACCAGATATTTACATACATACACACACATACACACCAACTGTAATCCTATGTTAGACATTAGTAGAACTGTAGAACACCTTATACATGCTTCTTGAATTCATCAACGTTACATAGTGTCATCTAAGAACTGCTCCAAAGCCGGCCATCCTTGACATGAAGTCAGTGGTTGTTGTAAATAACAACATCCACACATAAGTTACCTTGGCCAAGAAAAGGGATCACTTATCAGGAATGGACTCATCAACAGTTTCCATAAGCTTATACCATCAGAAAATGAGGTCAACAATTTCAGAACGTCTGGCCCAAAATTTCTGCACTTTTTAAAGAAAATGTAAAATACCATTTGGCGGGAAATCGCCTATAAAAATTGAAACTGTCTCTACCCGATGCATTAATACCAGATATCTGGCCTTAATGCATCATGTTGGGTAATATAGTTTTGTTATACAGCGAGTTTAGCTTCAGAGGCAGTAATTAGATGCAAAAATCAATAATCACGTCTGATCTAGAAAGCGACAAGTGGTCCCTTTTCTCCGCCGAGGTCACATATATTCATACCTGAATACAGCAAATTTTCAGGTTCCCTTGAAGCTGCTGCACACAAGGCTGCCTAACAGATCTAAAAGGGTGTGACTAAAGATAAGCTGAATACATACTGCAAGGGACAATATGGACGGATAATAAAAGACAGCTTCACAAGGTTTGCCAGATAAAAGAGAGACAGCTGAAGATGATGTATGGCAGCCAGGCTCTAGCAAGTCCCATCTGGGCCAACTAAAAACAGGGACAAAGCTGTTTACAGTACAGCCAACTGATGCATATTGGACCAGCTCACAACAACACATCATTCACTGATATATATATTTATAAGACAGTGCGGTTAGTTCAAGTGATACCCATAAACATATCTGGTCCAAGGAACATGGAAAATCTTCCATCCAGTCTAGTTTTCAATGGGAAGCCAGTTCCCAATTCCTGCCAAATTGTTTGTTCACCGCTAATCTATCACTGTGTACAATACATCACTTGTTGTAGGAGAAGAACAGTCCCTTAAGCTAGCCCCAATAGGCAGCGATGGGCATAGTGTCATCAACTTCATTTTTCCTAGCCTTGGCATATGAGGGCAGGTAACCATCTGGAACACTTCCTTGCCATTTGATATTCATACCAACAGTGTACAGTGTACTCATCACAGCCAAGTTGGATAGCGGTGCAACTGCAGCGAAAAATCAAAACAAATTTCTGCAGAGGATTTGAACTCCCAATCTCTTGGCCGACAGTACAGCACTAACCAGGAGGTTATCATTGACTCACTGAAATACACAAAGTTCAGTAATAGGGTTATCTAGTTTGTAGTAGAGCTTGTCCCTGTTGGATGGCTTTTCAGCTGACATTATACTTTGTATTACTAATTACTAGTAGTTCTGTTTTAGTTACACCTCTTTTTCAAATTGCTTATCCCTGTAGCCTGTCTCCCAGTCTCAGTGCCTCATAAGTCTTGACTGTGTTGCTCTGCCCAAAGGATTGCGATTCTGGAATGTGATTATGCTTAGAAACGAAAATCAACTAAATTGATGCCCTCTGCATTACAGTAATGGCCCTTCATTATCACTGTTGCCAAATAATAATGGCTTTGAAATGAATTGCAAGATTGAACTGAGTACACGTATAATCTTATGCCTCTGCACAAGCAAGGCATTTTTTTATAGTTGGAAATATATAGTGCTGACCCAGAGCCAGAGCTGGCAGAAGGTAAGGAGGGATAAGGACTCAGGAGGGATTGCTCCAAAAGTTGTTTCATGCCATTTTAATAAGTAGTCCTCAGAGGCACAACCATAGGTTGAAGGAAATTTCAGCCGACATGGAACGTCACAGTAGCAATCCAACAACTAGATATCCTTCCCTTTCACGTGACACTTCAAGATTTGGACATCAGCCAATAACGTCACAGGCAAATGCATTTTGCAATATACCACACCATCACCAAATAAACTAAATATTTAGAAAGCAAATCACCTCATTAGTCACCTAATTATCTCTGCTATCTGCCTATACTACTTATCACAACCGCTATGCCATCATATCTGACTGGCTCACTTTGCTTCACGGAGGAAATTCCTTATCAATCTCTTGATTGCTCAAAACAAAATGACCTTGTAATGAGCTGCTATTAATAACTTATGCGTTACACATTACGGCTCTGCATGCTTGTTTTAGTTGATGAATATTAATTGTTGGGCTGATGGTAAAGTATATACTGGTACAAAGTCTAATTTACATATAAAGTAAATGATTTACTTGAGCACTTCATATCCAGTTGGGGAGGGTGCTGTTGACTGACATAAATGGAATTAACAGACTGGTGCACATGACCAAACAGAAGAAGCTGTACTGTACAACAGTGGTCAAAAAATAGAGGCTAGGGAGTTAACTTCTCAGAAGATGGATAGGTGGCTGTCCAAAAGAACCTCTCAATGAAAAGGGATGAGATAGAGAGGGTCTCACACTCAAGGATAGGGAGTTTGTTACTTCTAGCCATATACAGAAGGCGGCTGTCCACAAGCACTGTCAATAGATGTACAAGAGTGATGATTCTGCTGCTCTGGTTGCATTTTAGATTTTTTCTATACAATAGGTGGCCTGAAAAAGGATTTTGCTCACTTCATGTATATTCTTAGATCTGTTTTGCTCAATTAAACACTTTGAAGTACAAACTTAGCGCCTGACTCGAGTGCGCCAAAAATATAAAAAAAGCCTCACATGACCTACTATCCAGACCACAAGACATCAACAATAAAACACATTATCTCCTCTTAGACATCATCGATTGAGTCAACGTAACTTCCTATGAGTTGACACATGATGAATGCATAATCTATAACAGCATGTATACACAAGATAAAAATTTAACCTTCGTCCGAAATCTGGAACTCAGTCAATTACCTTGTTACCTTGTGCTGTCAGTTCCTGGAACTCTAGCGACCTTCATGATCAAGCCTCTCCATTTCCTTCTGTCCGCCGTCGCACTCAGTTCTGCCAAATTCATTCCAGTTGTTTCATGTATCTCGTCCATCCACTTTTTCCTTGGTCGTCCTTGTTTTCTCCTTCCCTCTCCATATGCATTTCCTTTTCCAATCCATCTGATCGCATGACATGACCAAAGAACCTCAACTTTGCTCTTAGCACTGTTTGTTGTAGTCTCTTCATTCTCAATTCCGAACTCATGCGCACCCAATGGCCCAGATATGCATATATCCACATTTGTGCAAATTTATGTCTCAATGTTACTGTTGGTATGATCAAGCCTTCACCAATCTTTTTTCGTGTCTATACTCACATGTTTGTCCTTCCATATTTTTTCCAGACCATTCATTGCAGTACGATTTATTTCCATATCACACTTTCCCTCTTTTTCTATTACTGATCCCAAAAACGTGAAGCTAGTTACCGTTTCTATTTCCTCTCCATCTACTACAAAACTGTCCTCCTCCTCTGTTGTCATGACTTTATATTGAAGAGAGTCCTGCTTTCTCACTTTCACTCGCCTTCTTATTATACCAAATCGGTTTTTTTACCCGCCAATAGTGTTGTAGTCATATCTCATTGTTCTTCCCGCTATCTTTATTCCTTCCATAGCCTCATCCATTCCCGCCTGCCTCATTATCCTTTCAGCATACATATTAAATAGGAAAGGAGACAGAATGCATCCTTGCCGCACTCCCTTCCTAATCCTGAATCTGTCAGTATCTCCATATTCAGTCCTTATCACGCTATCTGATCTTCGTACAAACCCCTAAGAAGTTGAATCAAGTGTTTCGGTATTCCCATTTCTCCCAAGGTTTTCCACTCAGTCAATACCATAAACTAAAGCACTGGCCCAAATCTAATGCACATAAATTAGTAATAACTAGCAAACTGATGCCCAGATATATAAATTGTGCAAATTTAAAACAAATATTCAAGCACAGACCAGTGATCCGAATAAATAAATCATATAAAACTGAAGCACGAATATCACGCAGATACCACAATCTCCAACAGACAAAAATATAACATAATCATATGAAACAAAGAATTAAGACAGAAATTTGCTATCAGTTCAATGACCTCACACATAACCTGCGTTTAAACCTGGTGGCATGGTATGTATGTAATTGTAATGTAGGTATGTATGCACGCAGGTATGTAGGGGATACAGGTGCAGGTGTTACTGTCATCATTATCAGACAATTTGTACTGCAGTGTATAAGAAAGTTTAGTATTAGAGAGCTCAAAGTTTTATCTGAGCAGAGATCTTTCGAGATTTCTGCTCCACACGTGCCCCTAAATGAACTGTGAACTCATGAATAAAATAAGTACACTATGCATACTTGTTGCCTCTCAGGATTAGTTTACGAACTACTCTTCTTTAACCCTTTAACGACGAGCTGCCTATGGTTTCCCATACATTTTAGTACACGCTCGTCGTTAAAGGGCTAAAGTAGCAGTTAATGGTTGTGTACCGCTGGGGGTCAAACAGACACTCTCTAAGACAATGCAATTTAAGATAACAAAAACATCCTTACAGCTTCCTCATCTTCATCGTCGGAGATGTTTGCGCTTTTGCTGACGAGCGTATCTCTGAAATCAAAGTCTGGATCAACAATGTCATCTGTTGACGTAATAATCGTACTATGCCGCTTTCGAAGCCCCGTCCCACTTTTGCTGGTTTTACTTTCCGCATGCTCCGATCCACTTTCACTGGTATTACTTTCAGCACGCTCCGTCCAACTTTCACTGGATGTACTTTCAGTACACTCCGTCCCACTTTCACTGGTTTTACTTTCAGCACTGATGTCTTCCATAGTTTCTTCGATATTTCGATCTTTTAGAATCAATGCAGCCTCAGCATCACTTTTCACAGAAAATTACTGGGTTGACCGTCAGTTGCGAGAAACATCAACTGCAAAACAATGCACCAACAACTTCATAAATCTTGTCAAACAATTCTACACAGCTACTTGCATATAAACCAGGGGTGGGCAACTGGCGGCCCGCGGGCCGGATCCGGCCCCCGGGGACCTTTGAACCGGTCCTTGGCATGTCTTTTATATTAGCACTGTAGGCCTACCTGGCACTTTGAGGACCTTTTATCCAGTCCTAGTTTGAGAACCTTTAATCCGGCCCTACACAAATGAATTTCTGTACATAGACCGACATTAAAACATCTGTTTATTATTTATTAAAAACTGGCCTCTAGTCTATAGACAACTAGTTTACTAGTAAGTCATCAATGTAATCTACTCTCTGCATGAAAGAAGACCACAAGTGGGTAGGTTCGCTACTTTAGAAACTATCTATCTGAACCTTTCAAACGAAGTTGCTACTCTAGGGAAATCAAATATCAAATGGTAATACTGTGCAGTTTCCATGTTTTACTGATTCTGCAATTGTCAAGAAGTGCACAGAACAAATAATTTTATTGAAAGTAGAGTTCCAGTTTGCTGATTCACTGCTCATGGACTAGACTTAAATTGTTTGAATCTCCCTTTTCCATCGATGCCATTCAGCACCAAACTCCATGCATATGGAATTGATTGAACTCCAATGCAACAGTGAGTTGGAAAGGAAATTTCATGAGGTAGGCCTACCTCTGATTCAGTCCTACAAACTGTACAATTCTCAGCAATCTAACCCTTCACTTAAATTTTCATAGCCTGAAACTGGTTGCTCTGTTTCCATGCACGGTGCACCTATATTTTTAAACAGTTCTCCTTAAAGATGAAACTAACAAAGTGCAAAACAGATGACAACCTCTCCAATGAACTTCGAATTGCCACTTCCAACATTAAATCAAACATTGCGGATTTGTGTCGTGATTAGAAGTGCCGGATCTCACATTAGGCCTAAATATAGCACACCAACCAAATGGATACTTTGGACAGACAAACAGCTATATGTATTTTTAAAACTGAATAAAACATATTTTGTTTTTTTATTTTTAGTGTAGGACTTATGTATTAGAATATTTAGATTTTCGTCATAAAAATTATCTTCATTTGCTTTAATGGTTATTCTGTAATATTTAGTTTTAATAAAATTAATAGCATTTCATTTTCTAGGACAAATGAATCTGCAAAAATTAGCTCGCGACTGGCATACGGCCCCTGAGCTGCCATTAAAACTTTAGAGTGGCCCTCTGTTAAAAGAAGTTGCCCATGCCTGATATAAGACATAAACAATTATTATGTGAATAACAATTATTATGTGAATAAATTTCTGCTGCCACTCAGTAGTGTTCATTTCATAACATACCTGCCTTGAAATAAAATGACATTTGGAACAGCAATAGGGTAAAGTCGTAGTTTACGTTGTAAATTGTAACTATAATCTTGAGATTGATCGAATTCCAAAAAAATTTGCGTTATTTGCCGAGGCGAAGTTCCGAAAAACCCGATATCGGGGCAAATGCCGTACTTGTTGTTCCCTATTGGTAAGTAAGCAGTCTACCTATGTGCATGTTAACTATCATAAATCCAGCTTCCATTTCATCAAGAAATATTTTCATCAATCCAACTTCCATTTAATTGGAAAAAATTACTTTTATCAATCCAACTTCTAATTGACGAAAGAAATATTTTTCATCAATGGAACTTTTATTTAAGCAAAGATACATTCTCATGGATCCAGCTTCTAATTACAAAGCAATTATTTTCATCAATCCAGCTTCTATTAAATCGAAAACTGAATTTCATCCATCCAGCTTCTATTTACGGAAGAAGTTATTTCGATCAATCCAACTTCAATTTTGAACACAGGAATGTTTTAATCAATCCATTTAGGGAAACAATTTTTTTCCTCAATCCAGCTTCCATGTTAAAGTGACAATATAAAATAATTTAGCAACGTAAACTACGACTTTACCCAGCAATAGTTTGGCATCATTATTTGTGGCAAGCTTATAGAATCGGGAGCTGAAGGATGTAGTGCGTAAGTTTACTGGCTTTGCGAGTGTCGGTTAGGGTCAGGTTAGGCGCAGTGAGGGTCGGTTAGGGTCAGGGTTATGGTTAGTGTCGCCATTAGAAAACTTGGTACCATCCGGCGTCCGCGCAGCATGCCCAAAGATACTGTATAATCCTTCAGCCCACGATACTATAAGTTTGCCTTATTTTTAAAACATGAATAAATATACGTGATATACAGCAGCAAATAACACTATTTACTGTCCGTCCGAGAACAAAATTCTGTCACGAAATTTCTTTTTGTCATATGCTGAACCAGCTTATGTCACCGTAACCTCATTCGCCACTACAACTGAAGACGACCAACTGCTAGAAATTCAGGCTGTCCGTTCGTCCGTCTTGGACCCTACCAACTGCAAACAATATCGTAGTAAAATGTCACGCGAACTGACAGAGAGGATGGTCTACTCACCAGTTATTACTTCGGTATTTAGTTAGACCAGTTAAACCTTTCATTGTTCTGTGAAATGCGACGAAACGATGCTAATTGCGTTGACCCCGAACAACACACGACGACGACGACCAACAACTACAGCCACAGTCGATAGAAACAGATTACGTCACTTCATTGAAACCATCGACCAATGATATCTCTCTTCATTGAAACATACATCAAGGACTAAGTAAGTAACGTAAGTGTATCATTATTTTACATAACATAACATGATATCGTAATCGTAATCTCCAAACTTCTAAAGCGCCACTCGAAAGCCAAGCGCAGGGCACCAGCTTATTCACGAGCGCTGCATCTAGTCAAAAGGGTTATCCGAAAGAGTAGTCCGAAGGAGGTCCGAGTCCGGTTTCCAGAGGATCAGAGGCTCAGAGTAGCTGCTAAGGTGGGTGTCGTTTACGTCGAGAGTTGGAAGGTAGATGATAAGGATTTTAAGTGGTTCAGTCTGTGTCAAATTCACTACAGTTAACCTGCAATATTATTGAGAAGCACTGGCAAACGCACAGCACGGTACATGGCTAGATTAGGACATACAAACAAACAAAAAAATGTATGCATTCAAGCAAAGAATTGAATGAGAGCAGTTATTGTATATCAAGAATTCAGAGGGACATAGGGGAGGAAGAATTAGGGCAAGTCATATAGGGAGAAAATGAAGAGCTTAAATAGCCAGATCTAGAGAAAACATTATTTATTTGTATAGCATCCGGGCAAGGAAGCATTTCTTAGTCATGTTGTCAAACATGGGAAACTCACGGTTATGGGACCTTTGCCGCAGGGCGTAGCGATTGCTTGATCTAAAAGTATATCCTTCATTCAACCAACTGCCAATCGCACTTTGGTGTACCTCCAACTTCATCGGTTCCGCTGTAACTCCATCGGTTTGGCTGTAACTCTATCGGTTTGGCTGTAACTCTTTCGGTTTCGCTCCTACTATATCGGTACAGGTCCTGCTCAATCGGTTAGGCTCATATTCTATCGGTTTGGCTTCGACTCTGTCTGCTTGGGTCATATACTCTATAGGTTTGGCTCCCAGTCTATCGGTTTGTTTCCTACTCTATCGCAGTGTGATTCTCCTTACAGATTTTATTTTAGTTATAGTTATAGTTATAGTTAATGATTTTTATTTTAGTTATAGTTATAGTTATAGTTAGTATTATTTTTAGTTATAGTTATAGTTATAGTTAATGAATTTTTATTTTAGTTAATTTTAGTTACTACATAGTTACAATAATTAAGGCTACAAAAAAATTGTGCGTATTAACACGCTGTTTCACAATTTGCTAAGAGCTTTGAAAGCTTTTGAAGTATGGGTGCATTCAGCCTCATGAATACACGAGTTTCCAAAGTGACTGACAAATTGCATAATAAAAATATCGCATTTTCTGCTTCCCATTTATGTCGAATCATTCATATTGCACTTCCTATTTTTATTTTTTGTATTAACGAAAATAAAGATGAATTTTCTTTAGTGTTATTTTCGTTATAGTTATAGTTATAGTTAATGATATTTTTTAGTTATAGTTATAGTTATCGTTAACGAAATCATTTTATTTTCGTTAACGAACATTTTCGTTATCGTTATCGTTAACGAGAATCACACTGCTCTATCGGTAAAACTTCTACTGTATCGGTTAGGCTTCCAGTCTATCGGTTAGACTCCTGCACTGTCGATTAGGCTCCCACTCTATCGGATGTCCTCCTACGCTATCGGTTAACCTCCTAGTCTAGCGGTTTCGCTCCTACACTCTCGGTTTGGATCCTACTTTATCGGTTTCAATCCTACTCTATCGGTTTGGCTCCTACTCTTTCTGTTTCGCTCCTAGTCTATAGGTTTAACAACTCTTTCGGTTAAGTTCCTACTCTATCGGTTTGGCTTCTATAGCCCATAGCCTACTCTATCGGTTACCCTCCTCCACTGCCGATTAGGCTCCCACAGTAACAGAATGCACTTCAAGACGACAATGAAATTTTCAATGCAGTTCAGGAGGAAAGATAGTTTCTACGATTGCCCTGCAAAAGAAAGCACTTCAAGATGACTGATTACAGCTTTGTTGTGTGGTACAGGCCATTCTCCACTTAATTCCACCCCAATTGCTCATGTTGAATTGATCATCTGATCAGTAGGTGCTTCGGAATTGCCATGGCAATGAAATTTTCAATGCAGTGCAGGAGGAGAGATAGTTTCGACGATTGTCCTGCAACAGAAAGCACTTCAAGATGACTGATTACAGCTTTGTTGTGTGGAACAGGCCATTCTCCACTTAATTCCACCCCAATTGCTCATGTTGAATTGATCGTCTGATCAGTAGGTGCTTCGGAATTGCCCTGGCAATGAAATTTTCAATGCAGTGCAGGAGGAAAGATAGTTTCGACGATTGCCCTGCAACAGAAAGCACTTCAAGATGACTGATTACAGCTTTGTTGTGTGGAACAGGCCATTCTCCACTTAATTCCACCCCAATTGCTCATGTTGAATTGATCATCTGATCAGTAGGTGCTTCGGAATTGCCCTGGCAATGAAATTTTCAATGCGGTGCAGGATGAAAGATAGTTTCGACGATTGCCCTGCAACAGAAAGCACTTCAAGATGACTGATTACAGCTTTGTTGTGTGGAACAGGCCATTCTCCACTTAATTCCACCCCAATTGCTCATGTTGAATTGATCGTCTGATCAGTGGGTGCTTCGGAATTGCCATGGCAATGAAATTCTCAATGCATTGCAGGAGGAAAGACAGTTTCGACGATTGCCCTGCAACAGAAAGCACGTCAAGACGACTGATTACAGCTTTGTTGTGTGGAACAGGCCATTCTCCACTTAATTCCACCCCAATTGCTCATGTTGAATTGATCATCTCATCAGTAGGTGCTTCGGAATTGCCATGGCAATGAAATTTTCAATGCGGTGCAGGATGAAAGATAGTTTCGACGATTGCCCTGCAACAGAAAGCACTTCAAGATGACTGATTACAGCTTTGTTGTGTGGAACAGGCCATTCTCCACTTAATTCCACCCCAATTGCTCATGTTGAATTGATCATCTCATCAGTAGGTGCTTCGGAATTGCCATGGCAATGAAATTATCAATGCAGTGCAGGAGGAAAGATAGTTTCGACGATTGCCCTGCAACAGAAAGCACGTCAAGATGACTGATTACAGCTTTGTTGTGTGGAACAGGCCATTCTCCACTTAATTCCACCCCAATTGCTCATGTTGAATTGATCATCTGATCAGTAGGTGCTTCGGAATTGCCATGGCAATGAAATTTTCAATGCGGTGCAGGAGGAAAGATAGTTTCGACGATTGCCCTGCAACAGAAAGCACTTCAAGATGACTGATTACAGCTTTGTTGTGTGGAACAGGCCATTCTCCACTTAATTCCACCCCAATTGCTCATGTTGAATTGATCATCTGATCAGTAGGTGCTTCGGAATTGCAATGGCAATGAAATTTTCAATGCAGTGCAGGAGGAAAGATAGTTTCGACGATTGCCCTGCAACAGAAAGCACTTCAAGATGACTGATTACAGCTTTGTTGTGTGGAACAGGCCATTCTCCACTTAATTCCATTGATCATCTGATCAGTAGGTGCTTCCCCAATTGAAATTTTCATGTTGAATTGAGATAGTTTCTGCCTCAGTAGCACTTCAAGATGACTGATTACAGCTTTGTTTGTGGAATTCTCCACTTAATTGGCAATGATCAAGGTGCTTCGGAATTGCCATGGCAATGAAATTTCATTTCAATGCAGTGCAGGATGGAAAGATAGTTTCGACGATTGCCCTGCAACAGAAAGCACTTCAAGATGACTGATTACAGCTTTGTTGTGTGGAACAGGCCATTCTCCACTTAATTCCACCCCAATTGCTCATGTTGAATTGATCATCTGATCAGTAGGTGCTTCGGAATTGCCATGGCAATGAAATTTTCAATGCATTGCTGGAGGAAAGATAGTTTCGACGATTGCCCTGCAACAGAAAGCACTTCAAGATGACTGATTACAGCTTTGTTGTGTGGAACAGGCCATTCTCCACTTAATTCCACCCCAATTGCTCATGTTGAATTGATCATCTGATCAGTAGGTGCTTCGGAATTGCCATGGCAATGAAATTTTCAATGCAGTGCAGGAGGAAAGATAGTTTCGACGATTGCCCTGCAACAGAAAGCACTTCAAGATGACTGATTACAGCTTTGTTGTGTGGAACAGGCCATTCTCCACTTAATTCCACCCCAATTGCTCATGTTGAATTGATCATCTGATCAGTAGGTGCTTCGGAATTGCCCTGGCAATGAAATTTTCAATGCAGTGCAGGATGAAAGATAGTTTCGACGATTGCCCTGCAACAGAAAGCACTTCAAGATGACTGATTACAGCTTTGTTGTGTGGAACAGGCCATTCTCCACTTAATTCCACCCCAATTGCTCATGTTGAATTGATCATCTGATCAGTAGGTGCTTCGGAATTGCCATGGCAATGAAATTTTCAATGCAGTGCTGGAGGAAAGATAGTTTCGACGATTGCCCTGCAACAGAAAGCACTTCAAGATGACTGATTACAGCTTTGTTGTGTGGAACAGGCCATTCTCCACTTAATTCCACCCCAATTGCTCATGTTGAATTGATCATCTGATCAGTAGGTGCTTCGGAATTGCCATGGCAATGAAATTTTCAATGCATTGCTGGAGGAAAGATAGTTTCGACGATTGCCCTGCAACAGAAAGCACTTCAAGATGACTGATTACAGCTTTGTTGTGTGGAACAGGCCATTCTCCACTTAATTCCACCCCAATTGCTCATGTTGAATTGATCATCTCATCAGTAGGTGCTTCGGAATTGCCATGGCAATGAAATTTTCAATGCGGTGCAGGAGGAAAGATAGTTTCGACGATTGCCCTGCAACAGAAAGCACTTCAAGATGACTGATTACAGCTTTGTTGTGTGGAACAGGCCATTCTCCACTTAATTCCACCCCAATTGCTCATGTTGAATTGATCTGATCAGTAGGTGCTTCGGAATTGCCATGGCAATGAAATTCTCAATGCATTGATGGAGGAAAGATATTGCCATGGCAATGAAATTTTCAATGCAGTGCAGGAGGAAAGATCAGTTTCGACGATTGCCCTGCAACAGAAAGCACTTCAAGATGACTGATTACAGCTTTGTTGTGAAAGATACAGGCCATTCTCCACTTATTCGGTTTCAATTACTCATGTTGAATTGATCCTCTGATCAGTAGGTGCGCGGAATTGGCTCATCGCTTTTGGCAATGAAAAGCTCAATGTATTGGTGCAGGAGGAAAGATAGTTTCGACGATTGCCCTGCAACAGAAAGCACTTCAAGATGACTGATTACAGCTTTGTTGTGTGGAACAGGCCATTCTCCACTTAATTCTACCCCAATTGCTCATGTTGAATTGATCGTCTGATCAGTAGGTGCTTCGAATTGCCATGGCAATGAAATTTTCAATGCAGTGCAGGAGGAAAGATAGTTTCGACTAAAAATTGCCCTGCAACAGAAAGCACTTCAAGATGACTGATTACAGCTTTGTTGTGTGGTACAGGCCATTCTCCACTTAATTCACCCCAATTGCTTATGTTGAATTGATCGTCTGATCAGTAGGTGCTTCGGAATTCCCATGGCAATGAAATTCTCAATGCATTGATGGAGGAAAGATAGTTTCGCCGATTGCCCTCCAAGTCCCACTCTATCGGTTTCGGTCCTACTCTATGGGTTAGGCTCCACTCTATCGATTAGTCTCATACTCTATCGGTTAGGCGCCAACTCTATTGGCTTCGCTTTTACACTTTCGGTTAAGCTCGTATTTTATTGGTTTGGCTCCTACTCTGTCAGTTAGTGTCCTACTCTATCGGTTGGGCTCATACTCTGTCGATCTGTCTCCTACTGTCTCTCGGTTAGGCTTCCACTCCATGGGTTTGGCTCTTACTCTATCGGTTTCGCTCCTACTCTGTTGGTTCGGGTCCTACTCTATCGGTTTGGATCCAACTCTATCGGTCGGGCTCCAACTTTGTGTGCTACGATAGAGGTCTATCGGTTATAGGCTCCGACTCTATCGGTTTCGATCGCTCCTACTCTATTATATCGGTTAGGCTTGTACTCTATCGGTTAGGCTCTTACTCTATCGGTTTCGTTTCTACTCTATCGGTTAGGGTTCTACTCTATCGGTTTAGCTCCTACTCAATCGGTTTGGTTCGTACTCTATCGGTTTAGCTCCTACTCTGGCGGTTAGGCTGCTACTCAATCGGTTTGGCTCGTACTCTATCGGTTTGGCTCGTTCTCTACAGGGGTTTGCTCCTACTCTATCGGTTTGGCTCATACTCTGTCGGTTTGGCTCCTTCTCTAGCCTATCTGATTTGCTCCTCCTCTATCGGTTTGGCTCCTCCTCTATCGGCTTGGCTCCTCCTCTATCGGCTTGGCTCCTCCTCTATCTGGTTTGCTCCTCCTCTATCGGTCTGGCTCCTCCTCTATCGGTCCAGCCCCAGCAACAATCAGATGATCTAATTGAATAACTATTTAACAACGAGAAATAGTATAATTTGTGTTTTCATTAGTGACCCGAGTGTATGAAAGCTATTCTTTAAAGTGTATAAACTCAAAAGTGGATCTATTTTTGGAGTGAATTTGATCATGCCCAATCGCTTTGTTGGGGCGGCTGGGGCCATATCTGTTTTGGATGAAGGTTTCCTACTAAAAAGCTACTAAAAATGTTCTTTAATATTAGATACATAAAAATCTGTGGAATTAACAGAAAAGTAGTCTTAGAATAGCATCACAATCTACAGTAGGTCCTACGAAAGAAAGTATAAAGAAAACTGACGATGAAGTCATATAATCAGTGTGAGCACTTTTTCTAATTAATGAATATTGTACAAACAGCATCGACGATTTTTTATTATTTTCTATAACAAGAGAAATACAACTAAAAACTAAATTCCATGCAGAAAATAATCAGCTCCTCTAGATCAAACATCTAGTTCATTTCCCTGAAGAGTGAAAGAATATTTATTTTTAAAAAACAGTAACTGTCGCTACTTTAACTAGGCCTAATATGACATCACAGGGACCCAGACATAGACATCTTTGCTTAGTTCAATTGAGTCTCAGTTGCTACTTGAACCTTTAACACCTAAACGCAATCTCTGGTTACAGCGGACATCAAAATGGCTTAAATGCTCATGGTCACATGCTGCTATAGGCCTACAATAGCTAATTGGAACAGCGTTATAGCCCCCACCCAATGCTAACTTGGCAGCATTATCAAATATGGTGTTACATTATAATGAGGTCATATTATAATGGTTAATAACGAGTTCGTATCCAGACTCTGATCATGTTCATTACGATATAATAAGCACAGTAAATTGGCCTTTATCTACACAGTCTGCTAGGTTTTTCCATAGGTCACCATTGTGCATAGTCCACAATGGTGTTAGACTGTCAGTATGGGATCTTTCCTGCCGCCAAAGCATCTGATCTTGCCAGAAAGTGCTGTGACGAAGGCAGAGATGGTCACTCTAGTGTCAAAATGACCTGTGGGTTAATTCACGTTCTTGCGCTCTTTGACAATACTCCAGGCCATTCATAATCTATGTAATAGTACCACACAATTATGCAGCACCTTTCTGATGTCAGTGTCATGTCAAGTAGGTCCAACTCATGTTGAAGTTACCACTGGGGAGCGTAATACATTAATCTACAAGCTGGCACATGCGTAAAAGTGGGCAGTGTCAGGATTCTGGTCTGCAAGGCCAGTTAAAACAGATTCATAAAACAAATAATGATGCTGAATTGTTAGTGTTGCCTGCCTGACCCTTTGGATCTTTACCCTCTGGCTATCGATTCTGTTTTTGATTACAAGCACCAGTGAATAAGTTTGTTCCTGCAACTTCGCTTTTATGGGTGCTGTAGAAATTTCGAGATTACTACTACACAAACTACCAGAAGTAGAACTGTAGGCCCACTTGAACTCCATCACCAGCTATTAAAGGTAATAATCACCATGGCAAGTAGTTGTGGGCAGAGTGAAAAAGTGATTTGACCTGTGGCCATCTCTGCATAAGAACAAAACAGTGGGTCCAGTTCATGTTGAAATTACAAATGGGGAGCGTCGTATGTTAATCCACTAGCTATTTTCATTCTTCACATCCAGGTAAACAGGAAGTCATCATCTACTAAAGACCCGGCTTTCATCAATAAAGTCCACATGATTCAAACCTACAAAGCTATGTCATTAAACGTTGAGTATTCAAAATTATGCATGCATTAAAAAATTTGATTTTGCCAAGACTACAGATTTCAAAAGTGTTCAATTCAGCTTTAGCATTTTCGCCTGAAAACCCAGTGCTCTTGAAGGATCGAGAGGCAATAATAGCACCGTTTGTTGGCACAGAGTCATGTGACACGTCATATGATTTACAAAGAGCAGGTTCTGTGGAACTTTGTTGCTTCGAATATATCCTGTAAGTACTGCAACATCTGGACACTAAGCTGATCGATCTGCTCAGAAATTTCTTTCAGATTCATTTCCTGGATGTTAAAGAATCCTTCCATTTCTAAAACGAACAATCACAAGCAGCATCTGTGAATGAAACGTAACACAAACAGCAATGTATTCTTATTTAATAATCAGAGCTCTGAATAGTCTATGCTGCGAGAGGTGCTCTACAAATGTTTAGATACGATACGATATTGTAACGTGATAGGCTGATAGCTACATTTTACAGTAATAATTATGATGGTAAGGTGCAATAGTTACAGCAGGGTAATGAAATGACAAAATTATAATACCATGATCAATGCTAAATTTATGGAAAAAATACTGTAAGGTAATGGTGCAGTGGAAAGATGTAACTGGTTAATGTAATGTTACTTCAACCTGAAAATTCGCAAATGAAGAATGGCATCTTATGCTGTACAAAACACTGCTTTGCAAAACATTGTGAAAATTATAATTATGATGAAAATGAGGATCACAGCCATGATAATTGTTTGCCAGAATAAATGCATGATAAAACAAGTGACACCAAAGGGATCATGCCACAATAAGCATGCCAATTTCTCAAAACCTGTTTCAACTATTATTACTATTGTTATTATTATTATCATTGACAATATTTATAGAAAGTGACAACAAAGCAAATAATTACAGTCAATAGTGTTAGTCACTAAAAAACCTGTTAAACACATTTAAAGTAAACAACAGAAGCAAAACCTAAAAACAACAAACTTATAGCAACAACAAAATTAAACACAAAACTGTAAGCAAAAATTCTGATAAGCAAGTAAAAACCGAAGAAACATCGAGTCTTATTATGTACCGGTTGTAAATTCTTCGCCGTATTTAAACTCTACGTAATTGACAAATCCGAAATATTTTAATGCTAGACTATCCAGTAAACGTAACTACTTTTGCATGCGATTCAATTTCAACATACGTTCTCTGCTTATCTTGATGACGTGTTGGATCAGTTAAATAGCTGTGTAAGTAGCACTTCAGATTTTTTCAAAAGGTGCTATATAAATGCAATGACATATGTAAGTGATGGATTTGCACAGGCACCCACACACTAAAGATGATGGACTTAATTGCCTTAATTTTTACATAATTCTTATTTAATTAATTTTGCCACCAGTTACCCCATGTCCAAGTTATCCAATGATAACAGTCAGAGTTGGAGAATGTTGTCAATTCTGCATATATATTTAAAATTATATTTTACAGTTGTGTTTTTTTAGTGACTGTAAATCAATATCCCAAACAGACTCACCTGGAGTTTGAATCAATTAAGACTTGTTCAAGAATTAGCAGTTTCCTACTATTAATAAACCTAGAACACATCCATTCTAGGACTAGCTTTGATGAGTTAAAAAGACATCACTCCCAAAACATAAACACACATCTAGTTTTGTGAAGGAGCTCAACAAGAAATTACTGTTAGAAAAAAAAATTCAGAAACCAAACACAATCGGTTAGCCAGCAAACACAACTTGGAAAATGCCATAAGATGGTCTTGCATACATTATGCCGTGCCGCATGTACGCAGTCTCCAAGATACAGTCCAAATGTCTTGAACTAAAATGATCATTTCTTCGTTCATCAGGCTTATGTTCTCCAGAATGCTCGACATATGGCGCTCAGAGGAGACAAGATTTTTCTCCCACACTGTAGTAAAGTCATATAAAATTTAAAACTCCTTGATATCATTATTTTACTCTTTGTATTTGTATATTATTTTCTATTTTATATTAGTTTAGTGTTATTCTCTATTATCTATAGCAAAAACCCCAAAGTATCACTAAATTATCACTAAATTATCAGTATTGCATTGATTGCATATGGCTGTCAAGGGGTCGTCCATTAATTATGTCAACAAATTTTAGGCAGTTTTTGACCCCCTCCCTCTGTCAACAACTGTCAAACATTGACGGACCCCTAAAAAAATTATGTCAACAATCCCAGAACCCCCTACAAAACAGAAACAAAATGGCTCAATACATGTAGAATCATTTTTAAAATTTTGTTACACTAAGAAATGCAATCTTGAATTTCAAAATATATGAGTTTAGTTTATTACCAGCTTTTTAGTAGTATTAAACATTAAAAAATTTATACGTTTTTAGCATTTCTTAATGTTTTCGCTACCATTTGGAAGGGTCTTTGTTGATTTATTGGAGAAAAATTTCTTGACGTCAACTTGTACCGAACCCCTCCTCCCCTTATCAACAACTGTCAAACTTTCCAAACCCACCCCCTATTTTGTTGACATAATTAATGGACGACCCCTAACTGAAATAAACTTTTGCATTTAAATAGGCTGAACATATCTCGGCTCTTTACTGGTACTCATTCGTTGTATTATTAAATACTGCACTAAGTCAATCGAAACTTTGACTCTAGCCATGTCTCAAACCAGCATGGTACTGGGCTCTCGACTTGGACTACAGTTATACTTGAAGTAATCATCAATTGATGCTTTGTGCATCATGATAATGGCTCTATAGAAGCCATTAGGTTGGATTGTTAATATATTGTCTATGAGTTATTTTGCTACGCTCTTTATTAATTTGTTTTTATATTTTTTTACATTCGACTATATTACAATTGAAATTCCAGAGTAAATCTATATGAAGTTTATAATGTCTTGATGACATTTTAACACATTAACAACGAGCGTGTACTAAAAGTGACTAGGAAACCAATGCAGCTCGTCATTAAAGTGTTAAGTTACTTGTAAAAAGGTCTGACTGGTACTGTGTTTGACTTCTGATCTAAGTTTACGCTAGGGCAATTTGTATCCATGACCGCTTATTACTCAGAAGAAAACTGCAAGTCCTTAAGCTGAGTAAATATTCAAAGCTGCTTTACTTTAGTCTACAGAAAACCGAAAACCAAATAGCCATCATGGGTATAAAAAGCCAATGACAAAATTATTTGTTTTACAGTGCGTTGTCTAAGTGTTAGCACTTTTGGATTCCTGTCATACTGTCACAGGTGGACGACATGAGCACCTCTTCCATCGCAGACTTTTGATATGTTTATTCACCTTAAACTTTATATTAAACAGCATTTAGCTATGGCAGAAAAATTAAAAACACATCAGAACTCTTAGACATTTAAAAGATATTATGACATAAACACATCATCTTAGCCAAGCATGGAATGTAACACCTGAAAAGAATTGAATTATCATTATTCTTATTATAATACAGTAATAAGAATAATATTGTTGCTGTTATATGCATTATTATGAAATTATTATTATTTGTATTATTATTATTCTTATTATAATAATAAGAATAATAATATTGTTGCTCTCATTCATATTATGAAAATCTAATGCATGTAAAGTCACACAGAAATATCACATGAGGCTTGGCTCAGTCAAGTCGGCCTCTAGGAGGTAGTGCAATTAGATATCCAAATGTTTAAAAATGAAAAATACATGACCACTCATGTATTATTCACATATATGCAACTACATATATTGGATCATACGTATGTACCTGGTAAGTATTAACAAACCTAATACAGTGCATCTTAAGTACCCCACATAAGCACTGCATACACACATAAGCAAAACAATTGCATAGGGCACCAACAATACAGTGAACACATCGTAACAAACAATAAACAATAACCAAACAATACCATACCATAAGTACAGACAAGTACCAGAAAAGTATTGATAAAATGTTTTTTACCTATAAATGCATATCATTTATCCCAAGGCAAGCGAGAAACACTGTCAATTTAAAAGTGAAGACAAAATGAAAGTTAGACAATGTGATAACTGATAAAGACAGTGCTCAGCATACCTTGTAAGGTTTGTACTTTTGAGTAGATATTCTGGTACATTTCAGATGCTCGATCCTTCAGTTGATCCGCTCGCTCTTTGGCGATCCTTGTCTCGTTGGCTTTCGTTTCCAACTTGAGTGATGCGTCTGCATACTTTGCTTCCAATTCAATGGCATCCTGCAAATTCCGTTAATTACTGAACTGTACAGATGATAGGTATATTAGAAAAAGTCAGGGAGATCATGAAAACTATGACAGATTAGGTAAAGCAAAATACAGATTATTATTATTTTTATTATTGACCAAATTGCAACAAGCACACGGTCACACTGAAATGTGATTCTGCGGCACGGGTATGTATAGCATAAATAGGTAAGTTGGGTTAGGCAAGGTAAGGCAGTTTAGAGAAATCAACCGTTTATTACACATTAAAAATCTACAATTGTTTGCAGGCAAAAAGAATCTTTCGATACAGATTCAAACACATGAGAAGAATATCAGACAATTTTGTGACATTTCACAGGGTGAAGAAGGACTTGGTGATTTCACATGACCGTATGAACACAGAAACTGTAAACACATTCGTGAATGGTGA
The DNA here is from genome assembly GCA_020284085.1 of Aporrectodea caliginosa. NCBI lineage: Eukaryota > Metazoa > Annelida > Clitellata > Crassiclitellata > Lumbricidae > Aporrectodea > Aporrectodea caliginosa. The sequence continues at coordinate 68,975 of JACEVL010000163.1, forward strand.
TAAAGCCTTAACACCAGTCATGCTAGATCAAGTGTCTAGATATATACAAACATACAAAAATAACTCATTTACAGGTTAAGCACAAAAATTCAGGTTAAGCATTCAATGTTTTTTTTAAATATTTTTGTACACAATCACTTGCTGTGCTCAGCTCACATCTGTGGTTCTTAGTGCATTTGTGAGGTTCTTAACACACATATATACACATACCAGCATACACACATACATGCATACATACATACATCCATACTTAAAAGAAACTGCTAGACACATTCCTTTTCGGCTGACCTTAAGTTGCATCCTGTTTGACAGGCCATAAGCACAGCGCCTTATAAAGTCACTTGAATGGTGCTATATTAAATTTCTTTATACATAGGCCTACATGCATACATACATACATAAATACACCCACATACACCCATACATATATGCAAACATACATATTCACATGCATACAAAACATACACACACAACAAACAACATATCAATATGCAAACATACATATTCACATGCTTACAAAACACACACACACACAACAAACAATCAGACCTTCTCAGCTCTGTTGGCCAGCTGTTCAGCCCTTAATGCTTCTTCGGTTGCCCTCTGGACGTTGATCTGATTCTCCACAAACTTCTGCTTAAGGGCAGCTATCCGATCGGTCAGATTGTAGACCCGAGTGCGTGAAGTCTCCGACTGTATGCTGAACTCAGAAGTCCGTTTCTCAATCTACAAATAAGAATTTAATTACCTTAAACAATGAATTTAAAACAAAGAAATTCTATCAACCTGATCTCGGAAGCTGGCAGAGTTGGACTGCAACCGAGTGTGTCCACTGGTGGCACGTAACAGGACGGCTTATAGTAAGGTTAACTGTGAAATAAGCATGGTTCCTTCAGTGAACAAGCATATATTAACTGACTTACAGCTGCGTTCTCATCAGAATGCAGAGGGTGACGAGTGGTACAATCACTACATGCCATAGTGTAAACACTTTTACCTTAATGGTTGTTCTTTTTTTTTAAATCTTTGGGTTGTAGGACATAGCCTACGTGGGTTGCCATAAGTTTGACTCCAGAAAATTGTTTATCAGGGGCCTGGGCACATAACTCTAAGAGTCACAGCAAAAACTGGAAAAATCACCACAGATGACCTCGCGCATGCATACAGTATCCAACCAGTCCCAATAACCATTTCATTCAGTTGCATGAGCTGTACTGTACCAAACAGTAATTGACAACAAGAAACAGCATAGTTAATGTGTATACGAAAGTTACCTTCAAGCATAAAAAAGAGCAGATTGAAGAGGAGCCAATCCTGTGATAAACCCTATTGACTTGGGGCAGACCATGGAGAGTAGTAGTTCCCCCAACTACCGGTAGGCGGTATTTGGGGTAGGATTACCTAAGAATAAATTGCCTAGGATGTTAAAATTGTCATTAAATTGCCTAGGCAGTTAAACAGTGATAATTAAACTCTATGAAATATTAGTTTCTAAAAGAAGACTGTACCATTGTAAGTTGATCTTCGGTCACGTTGATTTCCAGTCGCGCCTCAACGATTGCTCTCTCTGCAGCTGTTTGCGCTTCACGTGCTCCTCTCAACAGATCAATTATTCGTTGTGCAGTGCTAAGCACGCCATCTGCTGAATGTCTGTAAATTCACCAGAATCATCACATTTACATGGCACCTATGTAAGGTTTGGCTACAACTTTAACACCACCATTTAACTCTAGTAATCAATGCACGTAAGTTTAGTCAATAGGACAGGTTATTTTACATTTACAGCAACGAAAGACAGACTAAAATGATCAACCGCATCTCGAGAACTTTACACTACTGGAAGGTTTTTAAAGGTGCTATATAAATGCAGAGATATTCTGCTGTAATGCAAACTCCGCCACTGCACACCCATACATTAGTGCCAGTCCAAAGCCTGGATAAAGGAGGAGGGCGACGCTAATGATCTTTGGCATCACACAGTGTCGTTAAACTGAAATCTACTACTACTGTAAAATGAAGTGAATGGCTGACTTAATGATTGAACTGACTGTGATTGATAAGTTCTGTTTGATTGACAAACTGAGCAAATTACTCGGTCATTACAATAGTACAATATCTACTGTAATAACTGCTATAGTGCCACAATTAAAGTGCACAAAATGCAATATCGATGTAAACGCTAAAATCCAGAGTGTGTCTGGTCATACAACAAGAAGGAAATAAGAATTACCTGGTAATTTGAAGTTGCATAAATTATTTTGGTGAGCTTCTAGAAAAATAATTTTAAAAATCTGAAAAACTTCTAAATTGTTTCCATGTTGTATTGCAAAAACTTTACATTACGTTGAAACGCTAGATTAAAAACATGATTCTGAGAAGAATTGAGGCTGACTTTGCATCATCTGCCCGTCTCTTTAGGTCATTCACGGTATTTAGGTCATCCCGAGTAGCATCCAAGATGGCATCAATGTTCGTCAGGCTCTGAATGGTGCTGTTGATTTGCTTGGCCAAGTCGAGGATTTGAGTTGGAGTCAATGATATTGTCATTGCCAGAACTTCCTCTGCAACCTTTCAAAATAAAGACCTCATTAGACAATGGCTGTGGCACATGACATAAATAAGACCTTCAGAAGATAACCAAGGCCAAGACATTATATTAATAATAGATGATATTTGTCAGCTGATGCTGTTATATACTTGTGTTAATCTAAATGAAATAAAATAATGAATATATAAAAATACCATCTAATCTAATCTAATCTAAGGAATCTATGTATGCATGTATGTGTATGTATCAAGACACTTAAAATTAGCATTTTAAGTAACTCACAAAAGTGCAAGCACCAAGAACTCTCTGCTACATATAAACAAGTGTATCTTAAGAGAGTTTGCAAGTGTATGCTGCAGAAAGTCAAAGGCAACAGTAGGTTAACGTACTGGGAGGGTCTACCAGAAGGGCCTACCAGGAGGGCAGAAATTGCTAGATACATTCCTTTTAAGCTCCCATTGAGCAGGCACGATTGGCTGGAGTTGATGTGCAACAGAATGGCACCTGAATATATTTCCATTGACCACAGAGCACAATGATCGCTGACTTAGCTGTTCAATCAATCAATCAATCAATCAATCAATCAAATTTATTAGATACTGTTGATACTGGAACACAGAGAATTCCATGATATATGCCGGAACAGTGCCAACAATTGAGGCACATGTCAGCATCATGACCTTGAACGTAAAATGCTCTGCAACAAGAAGCCAGTGTAGCATTTCTTGCATATTTAGCTCACCCTGTTGCCAAGTCTAATGACTTCTGGTGTCCATATCATAATGCACAAGGCATTAATTAACGATGTCACTTCAAGTGAACCTGTAGTCAAGATTTTAATCCGTTGTAGAAGCCTTATCGAAATTTACTAGGTTACAGAGCAAGAGGTCAAGCTACAGTGGTCAACCAAGTTAAAAAAGATAAGTCTTAAGCTTACACCTGAACGAGACTATGACTGCTCCACAAAATCTCGGAGCTGTCTCACTTTTAAATGACTACTCACGGATCGTATTTCATATGGTTTTGCTCCTCTCTGTTCGAGAAATTCTGTGATGGCCTGAAGGAGTTCCTGAAGGTCACCAGAGCTCGTTTCTGATTCGTTCTTGGCTTGTTCAGCCTTCTGGTAGGTCATGTCAACCGCTCCAGCAGCCGTATCGCACAGGTCTTTCACGGAGTTAACCTGCCAATTCACAACAGTCATAAGTTGTAATGTAATGTAAAAAGTCTGGAAATGGTTTATCTGTTTGGTAGTGCGCTGGGTCTGAGAATCCGACAGTTGAGGGTTTGAGCTTGCTGACTCAATGCAATGGCTCTGTACAAGTTGTCCTTGCACACTTGTCTTGGCCTCAGATTCATTCAGATAAACCGATCGTGGATGCATAATATGTGCAATGAATAAATGAAATAAATAATGTAGTGTTTATATGGCCTCCCCCACCCCCAAAACATACTGTCAGTATATCTTAGAGCCGCGATATAAAGCATCTACAAAGATTGGACATTAGACTACACTAAAAACTCTTGAGGGCACTCCTGATGGAGCTCTGATTAGTCAACTGTCTGCATGGAATGTGCAGGATCAAGGCTGCTCTGACAAGTATGTATGAATGTTCCTGAGCATTTATGTACTGAGATAGTTCGTATTATAGGATCCTTGAGCGAGTCCTAGAGAAAGAACATTTGGCACCAATGACTGATCCCTTATTACTATGGCACTATATAAATGCAAGATAATATATAAGGAAATAAAGAACAGGGAAGAGGAAAAGGGTAACTCTGAGTAGTTTCCTTGAAGGGGTGCTAAATAAATTCCCAAATGAATGAATGAATAAAACAAATAAAACATTTTAATTTCACTTGAAGTTGATAAAACAACTGTTTTCGTGATGGTTCTCCTTGAATGCATGTACTGTAGTATGTAGTCATATGTAGTAATTCATAGTAATTTTAATTTAAGTGTTCACTTACATAGAACCTCTTCAAGATACCTCGTAAATACAAATGTATAATCATAAACTCCAAATATTTTCTAAAGCGCTACTCTAAAGCTAAGCACAGGGCACCAGTTTATTCCCGAGCACCGTGTCTTGTCCGAATGGTTGTCCAGAGATGATCAAGGGAAGATAACTCAACAGAGGTGTTCCCAACCAGACACAAGACCGCAAACAAACAGAATGGTCTTCAAACACTTGAGAAAAAGAGGCATAGAAAGTAAAAGACGCTCATATCACAGATTGCATGGAATTGTCATTGTCTAGTGTTATTAAAGCATCTTTCATTGTGAACAAATCTTGTCATCCTTAACGAACTCCCACATCAAGGAATGCCCACTAAAGACACTTACAAGGTGCTGTATAAATGTCTAGTTGCATTATTTACAATACATTATATTACATGCTAAAAGGAATGACAACAACCTCCTTCAGCTGAGTTTCTGCTTCCTTCTGCTTCTCCATGAGAAGAGTTTCTGCACGCTTGGAGAATTCTCCGGCATTGAGCGATTTGGAGACTGCTCCGTCTTGACAGCTTAGTCCACCACCACATCGACCACAACCGGCTCCACCACAACTACTGTCACATGGATCACCATGACCATCACAAACCTAAAACATACATTAATCAAACAAACAGTCAATCATTGCAAGCATGCGAGAGTGGTCAGACAGTCAACTATAAACCACGATGATGCAGAAGTAAAGAAACACATAAATAGCAGATCCTACCTTTTAATTTTTTTAAATGACTAATCCATACAAATTAATAATATAAATGAAGAGAAATGTCTGTCTCTCTTTCTGCCTGTCATAGCGAGTTATGCTGATTTCACACTGCCATCATTCGACAGGCGGCGACACGAGGCAGGGGAGGGAGGAACATTATGAAGGTCATTTCAACCATCTTAGGATGGGCAAACATCTAGTAAAACAACATGCAAAAACGAGGCCTATTCCAGACTCAACCAGAGCAGAGCTACCAAATAGCATTGTGGAAGCAGCAGATACGGAAATACTTAGTTCAAAATGTATGTTGCATTCAAGTCACATCAACCAACATGATTAAACAAATCTCCAGGACATGGACTTACAATATTGTTCAGGTCAGTTATCTTTCCATCAACTTTATCAAGATCATTGTTCAGCTCCTCCAGTGTGGCTTGGTTGTCATCGAATGTCTGTTCAAACTTATCCTTGTGGTCCTGGATCAGGTCGTCGACCTCAGCCCGCACGTTCTTCGACTGGTCCAAGACGGCATCCGATGAATCCACCTTCCTCTGAGCGTTCACGGATCTGTTGTGACTCTCCTTGATGCTATCGTAAGCGCCTACACAATCAAGGAGAAAACACATGAGATAACTTCAAGGCATATTATTTAGGTTACCTATCCTAATCTAATTATTTCTATTGCTGCCGTTATCATAATACCAAGGTATCAATTGATGGTCCATTCAAGTGAAACTTAATCTGATGATGATGATATATTCGTTTATTTATCAAGCAGGAAGACACACCGCTTCACAACTTACATACACAAAGAGTACTATAAAGAGTACTATACAGAAAAAAGGGAATAATGTTAGTTTTTAAGATTTGGGTCAACGTGGTGGCTTAAAAATTCGCTTGTATAGAACTCTAGGTATAAAGTTCTTAGTGTCTTTTGGAGGAAGTACAAAGTCATGTGCACGAGGCCGGAGAGCGTAGGGTCGCAGCACAGGTGGCGGAAAGAAGCGTCAATCAAACAATCATAATTCATGTCAAGTCAGGACCACCTCTGAACATCTGTTAAGGAGACACTATGCAAATCTGTGATTACAACTACATCTAAAATTTAATACATAATGTACAACAGGTTAATGGCATAAAACTAGTAGTCTCACTAAGTTAATTATGTAGCACAATTTAAAGAAAATCCTCAGTTGTACCATAAGCTAAGACTGCGAATACCACTGACCTGAAACGTCCATTTCCTGGACTCTGGTGGCATTCTCTCTCAGGTCTTGTGCTGCTTTCTTGAGGTCATCGACCCTGACCTTTATTCCGTCGATCCGGTTGTTGATAAGCTCTACTTCGTCTGTTGTCTCCTGAACTTTGTCGTCAACCTCGTTGATCTCTGCAGAACTTTCCGTCAGGTTTCTCCTATACGACAAACAGATCCAAATTACACTTATTTTTCTTTTCTTATTTATTTAATTTTGCTCTGTAGCCTGATATCAGACCATTTATTCCATTACTTTGAAAGGCTCTCTGGATGTGTGGGCAACAGTGATTGTGACTTACTACCACACAATTTATGTTTAAATTTCTTGTTTAACAATTTATTGTATCATTGTTTCCTCTATCACTACTTGTGCTCCTATTGCAGCATTTCTTTTATTCTAACAATCTCTTTTCTTATAAGTTTACCATTTTATGTGAACTGACAAAAGCAACAAATGAACTACCGCAACTGAACCAATTCACTCACATCAGAGAATAAGTTCACTTGAAACCTCACATTATATGCATGGAAATCCCTTATACCATACACCTGAACTAGTTCACTTGCCTCATGTTGGCAACTCTTTCCAGCAGTTCTTGCAGTCCTTCTTCCGAGATGTTAGTTCCAGCAACGATTTGTCTAACCTCCTCCAGTTTCTCCTCAATTTCTCGGAATTCGTTTTCAAATGCTCCAGGTGCTCCACCAACTTTAATTTCCCCACCGAATGTGATCAGGACTGTTGTCTCATCTATAAAAAAGAAGCATTTGATTCAAAGTACTCACAAAGTCAATTAAAAATAGGACCGACTCCAAAAACACATTTAGTAGTAACTAATCATAATTTAAAAATCCGTAAATACAATACAATAATCAATCGATCCTTAGGTAATAAGTTATTTAATTACCAGGTATTAGATCACCCAGTGAGTTAATGGTTTTTATATTGAAATCAACTGTCTACATTTACATCATTTGCTCAGATGTTTTGACATTTTTTAAGGAGACCATATATAAACCCTGCTCCTTTTCCATGAATTTATCGGGTAAGATCCTTCACCACCCATTTGAATCGGTGAAATGCCATTTCACGTCCCAAAATATGAACTATGCTAACCTGATACACAAAATGTCAGTTAAATTTTTTTCCAATTCAATTCCATATATTAAATCACAAACAACAGAACTACTTAGTTAAACAATTGATATATAACCCCCATAGCATTTCGGTCACCCTATTGAGAAACAAGTAATGCTACAACTGGATTACTCTATTACCATATTATATTTCATAACATTTAGCTAGGCCAATTAATGTAATATAATTTATTATAATTAAACATTTTTTTTTTTTTTTTTTTTTTTTTACAAGGGTTTCTCTGGATGACGACCTGAGAGGCCTTGCAGGCCGAGCTAGCCCTCTTTCCTCCCCTGCCGAACGCGACTCCTCTCAACAGCGGTTGGGGGGAATCGTTCACGTTGTTCACGTCATTTCTTTTTGTCGTCATTGTAAGTGTTTCTTGGGAAATTAGAGAGGTGGTTTCCCGTTGCCTTCCTCGGTAGGGAAAAGAGGGAGGGGAAGACCGAGGCAGATGATGCTGGGATGGATGGCCGACGGATACAGCGAATTAAAGGAAAAAGCACAGCACAGAGAAGAGTGGCGTCATTGGAAGTTGGAACCTGCCGAAGGGCAGAGAACTTAAAGAGAGAGAGAGAAGAATTAAACATAAAAAAATTTAATATAAAATGAATTAAAATACATGCACTCGGAAGAGAAAGTCGTACTTCTCAATTCATTGATAAGTATTTCCCAGTTGTCATAGCACTCTCCACATGGAACACAGTACGGAAGATTTCCTGTGGTGCCACGATCACACCGGTTGCACTTGACGCCCGCAACCCCCACAGCACATTCGCACTGTCCTGTTCGCCTGTTGCACTGAAACGACGCTGAACCCTGACGGTCACAGTTGCATGCTGGGACAGAAAAGAAATTCATATTCAAGATCACCATATCGATTTCATCAGTCAAATCTAAAAAAAAAAGTTTAAAAATCTTGCATAAGTGGCATAATCTAATCTAATAGGATCTGATGACTTTAAAAGCAAGGCAGTAACTGATGGTCACTTCAAGTGAAATCATTGTCAAAATCATAACCACAGGACATTATAAAATTTTATGTTTAATCATTTTAAATTATATTAGTATTACCTCTATAAATCCGGTCATATATAATTCTAGCACTGACAAGAATTTCTTAAAAGTGCTGTATCCATATATCCACATATAAAATTGTCAGCTGTTAAGTTATATAGTGCCTTTTAGTAACTCATGAAAGTGCTGCCTATTGTAGACCAAATGGTGCTCAAATATTAAAATTCATTTAGAACAAAATTCATCAAAACACAAGCAGTGCTCATGCAACTAGAAAACTAACCATTGGTAGGCTCCAACACATACACAGAGCCCAAAAAACCTATTGTTTGTACCTAATTATGAGCAATTCATAGTTAATAATAAGAAGCAATTAATTCTTAGTAACTAACGCTGGCATCCGATGCTTGGATCGCCCCAATACAGATCTTGACATTCACTGCAGTCACGTCCACCTCGTCCAGATATGCATTCGCACTGACCATCAAACTAAAACGAAAAACACAATTAACCTATTACTAAATACACGTATTTGAAGTAATTAATCTGCAGTAGTCAGAGCGAATAGTTACTGCAATACAGCAATTACATTCTATAAATTACTGTCATGACAGCAAATAGATTACAATTATAGTAAATAATAAATTGTGATTAAAGAAAACTGTGATTAAAGTACCAATAAATTACAAATAACAGTACTTACACTTAAAAAATTACAGTGATGACACTAAATAAATTACAACTAACAACATATTGTAAGACTGTTCCACTCCCACTGATTTGCACACCACCTTAAGCCATCAATCTTTTCAGCTCAACCAAAGAGCCATACCTTAAAAAGATAGAATGTAAATGCTTGTTACATGGAACTCACCTCATTGCACTGAGCCGAGACAGATCCACTTGGATCACAGGCGCACTGCTCACAGCCAGCTCCACTTGCCAGTTTCCAGTAGTTCGCCTGACAGGAGTCACAGTGAAGACCGGTGACATGTGGCAGACAGTGACACTGACCAGTCACACGATCGCATGAATGATATTCTGGACGATGTGTGCCGAGAATGTTACATGCGCAGGCTGCAACAAGAAACGGGTTTCAGAAGAAACACTGAAAAAAGAAACTCCACTTGTTGGGTTCAGCATGTGTGCAACTGCCTCACAGTCATGACTTTGCAGTTAACTGACTATTTTAATTCTTACTGAATCTTAGATTCTTCTTAGAATGACAAAGTTTAACAGCTGTGTACCACTAAGCTTGGCAGGTCAATCCAGACACTTCCACAAATAATGTCTGGAAACAGCAGATATTAATGTGGTTTGAAACAAAAATTAATTGGTAGTAAGTCACAATCACTTTGCCGACAAACAAAGAGCAATGTGGCCTTTCAAAGTAATGGAATAAATGGTGTGATAATTCCAGGTCACAGAGCCAGCACCTTCACAACAAACAGCCTAAGTCTTTGAGTTTTCTAGCCCACTAAGACATAAATAATAAACAATTGTTTAAGTAACCCTCTTTACAGTCCATTAACACACAGTCACACTGGATTTGGCTCTCAGTGACCGTACATAAACAGGTCTGTGCTGTACATACAATTTCTGAGTAAAACTTGGCACTTGGAATAAACATCATCTTTTAAAAATCAAATTCATGTCTCATAGGTCACAGGAGGATGTGTAGCCAGTCCTCTCTCTCTCTCTCTCTCTCTCTCTCTCTCTCTCTCTCTCTCTCTCTCTCTCTCTCTCCTCCCTCCCTCTCCTCCCTCTCCTCTCTGTCTCTGTCTCTCTGTCTCTCTCTCTGTCTCTCTCTCTCTCTCTCTCTGTCTCTCTGTCTCTCTGTCTCTCTCTGTCTCTCTGTCTGTCTGTCTCTCTCTCTCTCTCTCTCTCTCTCTCTCTCTCTCTCTCTCTCTCTCTCTCTCTCTCTCTCTCTCTCTTTCTGATCATCAGAACTTCCTACCTACCGTGTATGGACAGACTGCTCATTTCATAGTAGAATTCAATAGGTGGATTTGAACCTCAAGCTCTGAATTGACAGTTAAGCATACTCGCATCAGAAGTTCATGCACCCGTTTTAAACAAAGAGAAGAAGAAGCCAACAACAACTTAGAATGATTGATGAGAAAATGAACTTACCACGACAGCTTTGTCTGGAAGCATCACCATAGAAACCAACTTTACAGTGTTCACAGCGGAATCCTTCTGTGTTATAAAGGCACTTGAGGCATTCGCCAGTCTCTGCATCACAGCTTCCAGGCAGCTGAGGGTCAATGTTGTTGTTGCACTCACACTGTTCACATGTTCCGCCTGGAACCAGTGGATTGCCAAAGAAGTTGTCGGCACAACGATTGCAAGTCAGACCTAAGCAGAGGAGAAAAAATTGCTTTAGAATTCTCCACTGTACAATGACCTTTTTGTTACTAAACAATCAATTAACTATATAAATGACCATACATCACCATTATCGGTTGAGTAAACTGCATGCTATGATCATGGTGTCATCGATCAGATTCAGGTCACTTTGCTTTGCTTGATGTGAGTGTGGCATTTGACACTGTCAACCATGACATTCTTTTCTAGGGCTTTGAAAAGTTATTTCATAAACTGGCTGGTCCTCTGCAGTGGTTGTGCTGGAATCTCTTTGACCACACGCAGTTGCAATCTGTGGCAAGAGTACCTCTGCTTTCCATGTCTCTATTTCACAAGTGGTTGGAGACCATTCTGGTATTTGACATTCTGGTCGATCATGGTCTTGTGCAATCAGGTTGGTGACACCTGTGATGAGTTTTCCTGAAGAGGTGCTACATATATAAGCCCTGACAGATTATAATTAAGTCTTTCCGATTAAATGGACCTGTGAACCTAATCTAATGCTACTATTGGACTACCTGCAACTTTGATCAACAACAGAAAACAACACATTGGGAAAGGGCTGCGACTGGGTTTTGTTCACTTAGATAACATGAAAGGTTCTATATAAATCCAACTGTAATTGTAATTGCAAATTTATATAGCACCATTTCAAGAAAGACTCATATTTAAAAATCAACCAACCTTGCAGAACAAAACCGAGACTGAACATAATGGTCTTCAAGCGTCTGCAAAAGAGAGGCAGAGAGGTTTAGAAGTTCATGTCGCAGGTTGTTAGGCAATTTATTCCAGGAGAATGGTAAACGTCAAAAACCTTCTATGCTGGACCATAGAAGTTCTGGCCAGTGGAATAACCAAAAGTCGCCTTGTTATGTTACACAATTACATTACATTACTGACAAACTAGAAGCCATGCAATGTGACACTTTACCTGCATAGCCTGGCCTGCAGTGACACACCACCTGACCAATCCGCGTGTCGAGTCGACATGTGTCACCGTGCTGGAATCCGCTACCATGACCACCAGGACACAAACACGGATGACAGCCAGGCGAAAATGAATCAGGACGAGGGTCGCCATAGTAACCATCAGCACACCTAAGAGATACAAACAACCACTCCGAGTTCAAGACCCGTTAATCTTTTCAGGAAAGACATGTAAGGCAACGTAAACAAAGGTAATGGAAGGTACACAATGTATGGCAAATATGTCATCATTGTTATCATCGTCCTCGTCCTCCTCCTCATTATCATCATTATTATCATCATTATAAAAAAAATTGATGTGCATAGAGATTGCAGACTTTGTGGAAGATATAAGGCGCAACTAGTGGTTGAAGGTAGGTAGAAGAGCTCAATGTCAGGTTTTTACAGGTCAGACACGTCAGTCCTCCTCCTCATTCTACAGGGAGCCATCAGTTGATCAATCAAGTAGTTAAGGGGTTTGTATGAGAAGATGCATTAGAGATTGCAGACTTTGTGGAAGATATAAGGCGCAACTAGTGGTTGAAGGTAGGTAGAAGAGCTCAATGTCAGGTTTTTACAGGTCAGACACGTCAGTCTTCTTCTGAATTCTACAGGGAGCCAATGAAGGTGATCTATCAAGTAGTTAAGGCGTTTGTATGAGAAGATGCATTCACCATGTGACATGTCACAGTAACATGTCACGGCACCAGGTTAACCAGATAATTTAGGATGCGTTGAAGCCTGTTGACTTCAAGATTTACAGAATGCAATGTATGGCAAAGTAAAGCAACAGAACACAGCATAAGGCAATGTATGGCAACTTTTGTGACAGCTCAGTTATTTATGACCAATAGACAAAATAATTCTTGTGATAAATGTACAAAATTTCACAAGGTATTGTGGCAAATGAACAAAAAACAGTTACTGTGACATGTCAAGAATGACATCCAACACGAGGAGTCTCTCACCATCCATCTTACCAAAATGAATGAATGAATGAATGAATGAATGATTGAATGAGTCTCTGACCTTTCACAGTTGTGTCCACCTGTGTATTCCCTGCAGCGGAGGCACTCCCCAGTTTCACTGTCACATTCTTCAGCCCGGCCACTACACTGACATGGCCGACAGTTTGGGAATCCGTAGTAGCCTCTCTGACACTCGTCACACTGTCGGCCATGAGCATTTGGAACACACTTGCACTGACCAGACACAAGTTCACAGATCTTGTCTCTTGACCCGACCTCATTGCAATCGCAGTCTGCAAGAGATCACATGTTAGATTTCTTCCCAGACTGGAAATCGAATCTAGAAAATCTATGAAGCCATACGGCATCCTTTGCCATGGTACCAGCAAACTGCTCTAGTCAACATTCTGGTTTAAATTAATTGGAAACCTAATTAAAGTAAACTTTAAATAGAAAATCAGTCTTGTAATGTGCTTGAAAGGTCAAAAAACCTTCACAAAGTGCATCATAGTTTATTAAGCAAATATAATGAATAAAATAAAACAGCATATTGAATTGCTTTATTAAGCAAATATAATGAATAAATGAAACAGCTTTATCGAATTGGCTTCATTCAAACTTGTGTTTTACAGGCAAAATGTACAGTTGATTCGTTTTTATCCTGGATTAAAAGCATGTCACTTACGAATGCATCCAGCGGGGCCAAAGCCAAAAGTGCCAGGAAAGCACTGATGACATCTTCGACCCATGACGTTCGGTTTGCAAGGACACTGGCCTCCAACTGGATCGCATGATGCGCTCTCCGATCCAATAGGATCACAGTCACATTCTGTTACAACAAGATATAGGGATACATGAAAAATACCACGGTATGAAGTCATTATATGTATCAGAACACTAAATATAATGCATTTTAAGTACATCACAAAAGAGCTGTTACAAAAGCATTGTTACAGCTATGGGGCAAGATCTCTTTTCACTGCAATATCAGCAGCTCAAATGATGAAACTGCAATAAGCCCATGAAAACAGGTGTAACCATGGTAGTTCAATGGTGTGAGAGTAGATGGAACTGTTGACTCAAAATAACATTTCCAGACACCTTAACATTAGAAATCATTCCTGCCAACAACTTGATCAAATGAAACTCCCAGAACTATACTGAAAGAATTACATTCAATTTATATAATAGTACATGTAAATATGTTCAAATTTGTTTTCAATTCTGAAACAACTGACAGCGCAATTTATAAATAGAATATGTAAATCTGTTCAACTAACCGAGAGCACCGTCATAGACGGAGACAGATGAGCTGAAGATGAGTTTCCTGCAGACTTCCGACATTGGCGAATGGAAGGCAGACGTGTGATGCTCCTGACATCTGTATCTCTCAAAGTCATCGCGAATGCTCTGCGGGTTTTCAGGTTGCATCAACGGATGACCGTGCACGCTTGGCATCAGAACAATCTAGAATACGAGGAGCCATTCCTTTAAGCCAATCTCAACTGGCAGTTGCTTATTTCATCTATTGTTTACGTAGTTATTATGCTCTATTACGTGCTCAAAGTCAGCGAATCTGAATCCGTAACATGAGATAAGTGTGAACGAACAACTTCTCCGGGGTAGTTACACGGAGTCTGTTGAGCAGGCTGGAATCCACAATTGTTGGATGTCAAACACAGTATGCTACTTAACAGACCATCACACTGCATACTGCCATGAAAATAATCTGGTTACTCTGAGCAATCTGAAATCCATGCAAGCTTCTCATTTTTTAAAGTCAAATTCAGTTTGTAAATTGTGTTCCTTATTAAAACCTGCCACATTTTTCTCGAACTGCTGATAAATTAGTGTAATTGTAACGAACAGACTTACTGAGTCGACGAGCACAGATGCATCGGGTGATAGGCGATCACCACGGTAACGAATAAATTCGAGGCGAATCGTGTACGTGACACCCCTCTCAAGACATATGCTCTGCGGTAGTGCAACCTCACGGGAACCTGCAATGGATCAATAGGAAATGAAGAGCTTTCTTCTTTTGCTACAGGTTCACAAAAGGTGCAATATAATTTCAGATGCATTCTTCATCAGTGCATCACAGATCATGAACTATGAACCTGTCAGTGATCAATTGTGGATTAAAAATCTATTGGTTTGGTGTTAATATCAACATGACTGAGCTTTATTCACCTGGAGATGAACTTGTGATTCTTATTTGGACAACACCGTCATTTAGGCAAGCACAGAAGTTCTTAGAAAGGAGGAAGCCTAAGGGAAGGCCTAGAAGGAGGGGAAACCGGAAATGGAAAGCAGCAGTGGATTTAACACAGAAAAGACATTTGTCAGAGTAGCATGCAGATAGGCTAGTATGATACATAAAAATAATTTACAAGTTATTTGACATTTCAAGAGGCAAGCCTCTTTACATCAACACAACAAAACTAATTTAAAAATAGAAATAAGATTGATGATCAGAAACCTTGGTTTAAACTGAATGCATTAACATCATCCTGAGGTATGTTGTTGGCGCAGGCACCACGCTCGTCAACCAGTCCAGGACGAACAACGGTCAACCGGACATTGTCCCATCTCAAAGGCAGCTGAAAAGCAAGCAAAATGACCGCTTGATCAGGACTTCCTTACACACAGTCGCATAAATACAGCCTTATATGTCACAATGATCAGGATTTCAAAGGTTCCAAGAAGGTGCTAAAGAAAGTTTACGTTAATCTACTCTAATCTTAGAACTTCTATAGCACCAGTATTATACAGTAATGAATCAATCTCAGATCTCTTCATTCTTCAACACAGGGTGATCTAGTTATCCCTCCCACCCAGGCATACACTGATATCCCATTTGGGCAGTTACAGTTTTTAAAATATATTTATGTAATTGTGCCCAAAAATTTCTTTAAAAAATTCTGAAGTTCTCTGTCAAAACAGTGCAGCTGCCACTTTTAAGATCAGTTTCCACTGCAGTCTAAGAGCAGAGTTCAGAGTTTCTTACCTGTGGCTCATATCGAATGACGACATCATATTCCATTGACATTGGAATGTCATCGATGAGAAATTCCAGGGTCGAACCCTCGAAGACTCGCATGAATCCAGTTCCTGTCCACGTGACTGGGCGCCCGGGGATCGGCTCACGAACAATGGCAATTGTGTTCTAAAGCAGAAGAATCTATTAGGGTCATTGGTCAAATCAACCAGGAAATAGCAATTTGCCACACACCCCTTTGGATTTTTCTGAAAAATTTTATACACAAACTACATGCAAAATTAGGAACAACAGTGAAAATTTGAGCAGAATATCTCAAAATTTGACCGAGATATTAATTTTTGAAGTTAATAAGCAAAAAACTCGTGAGAAAATGGCATGATCGACCAAGTTTGGACTGTCATATCTCGGCCAGGAAATGAGCTAGAGGGCTGAAATTTGTTTCATGTAATCAGTTTGTTGTGCTCTTTCCAAATATTCAAAAATCTCGGTGGTGTTCATTGTGATTTTTAATATAAAAATTTATAAATATTGCACAGAGGCCAGTTTTCACTCAAGTTCCAAACATCATATCAGCAGGTTGGAATAATATATTATAATTCTTATACTGGTTTTATATTGAGGTACATTAGAGCTCATCAGGCATATAGTGAGTACCTGATTAGTTTCATTATTACTGTGTTTTCCAAGGACATTTTCCTTGCCATGATCATGAAAATGGGGTTTACAGCTTGCCAAAAAAGGGAACATATGTATTTTTTGAAATTCATGAAAATTTTCACATATATTCTGGACACCTAGAACTGTTATTGGTGAAAAATTCAGGATGGTGTTCAGCTCCCTTCCACGTAAATTAATTTTTTAAGTTAATAAGCAAAAACGCGAATCACGAGAAAATGGCATGATCCACCAAGTTTGGACTGTCATATCTTGGCCAGAAAATGACTTAAAGGGCTGATTTATTTGTTCATGTAATCAGTTTGTTGTGCTCTTTCCAAATATGAAAGAATCTTGGTGGTGTTACTTGTGGTTTTTAATCTATAAATTTGTAAATATTGCACAGAAGCCAATTTTCGCTCAAGTTTCAGTCATCATATCAGCAGGCAGGATTAGTGTATAGCAATACTTACACTGGTTTTATATTGAGGTACATGGGAGCTCTTGAGACATATAGTCATTGCCTGATTGGTTTCATTATGTCTGTGATTTCCAAGGACATTTTCCTTGCGATGATCGTCAAAGTGGGGTTTACAACTTGCCCAAAAAGTGAAAGTCGGTGTCTTTTGAAATTCGTGAAAATTTGCACATATATTTTGCACACAGAGAACTGTTATTGGTGAAAAATTCAGGAGGGTGTCCAGCTCCCTTTCACGTAAATTAATTTTTTAAGTTAATAAGCAAGAAATGAATCACGAGAAAACGGCATGATCCACCAAGTTTGGAGTGTAATATCTTGGCCAGGAAACACTTAAAGGGCTGATTATTTTGTTATGTAATCAGTTTGTTGTGCTCTTTCAAATATGAAAGAATCTTGGTGGTGGATTTTAATCTATAAATTTGTAAATATTGCACAGAAGCCAAACTTGAGCGAAAATTGGCTTCTGTGCAATATTTAGAACTTAAATAAAAACACCAGTATTACTAAAATTCTTTCAATGAAACAATAGACAGATCTCTTCATTCTTCAACACATATGACACTCAAACTAGTTGGATCCCTCCCACCCATTCATTTCGGCTTATTAACTGAAATCCCAATTTACGTGGAAAGTTGAACACCATCCTGAATTTTTACCAATACAGTTCTAGGTGTCCCAGAAATATGTGAAAATTTTCATGAATTTCCAAAAATACATATGTTCCCTTTTTTTTAAACCCCATTTTCATGATCATGGCAAGGAAAATGTCCTGGAAAACTACTGTCAACAATGAAACTAATCAGGTACTCACTATATGCCTGATGAGCTCTAATGTACCTCAATATAAAACCAGTCAGTATAATATATTATTCCAACCTGCTGATATGATGTTTGGAACTTGAGTGAAAGCAGCCTCTGTGCAATATTTATAAATTTTTATATTAAAAATCACAATGAACACCACCATTTTTGAATATTTGGAAAGAGCACAACAAACTGATTACATGAAAAATTCAGCCCTCTAGCTCATTTCCTGGCCGAGATATGACAGTCCAAACTTGGTCGATCATGCCATTTTCTCACGATCCGTTTTTGATTAACTTCAAAAATTAATATCTCGGTCAAATTTTGAGATATTCTGCTCAAATTTTCACTCTTGTTCTAATTTTGCATATAGTTTGTGTATAAAAATTTTCAGAAAAATCCAAAGGGGTGTGGTGTACACCCCTGGTTGATTTGACGTGGAATGACCCATTAGTAATATCTGGGACAATACGAAGACATTGTGCAATTAAGAAATGCTCCCCTCAGTCTTCAGCAGATCTAGTACACCCATTTCGTTTCACATTCAATCCTAAAGCCACTTCAAAACCTGCAAATCCCACTTGTGAGTAGTGACACAGGAACATAGGGAAGCGATGGGTGCCTACAATGTAACTACTAAATAACTATTAATTAAATACTATTAAGTAAATGCTATTAAGTAAATGCTATTAAGTAAATGCTATTATGTAAATGCTATTAAGTAATTGCTATTAAGTAAATGCTATTAAGTAAATGCTATTAAGTAAATGCTATTAAGTAAATGCTATTAAGTAAATGCCATTAAGTAAATACTATTAGGTAAGTAAATACTATTAAGCAACTACTATTAAGCAACTACAACCAGACTGATTTTGCACAGAAATGACCATCGACTAATGTCTTTGGTATTATTACACCATCTCTATAGAAATCATAATATTAGATTTTTACATTTAGGTTCCAAAACAGCAATAAACGTCAGATGTGTTGCCACTCATCGATCGAGACTCATCCGTCTGTCACAGAGCCATTACTGAATGCCACAAGAAAGTAAGACTCACTCCAATTCCCTTTGCAAATTCTGCCTCGTAGCGTTGCCAGTCAAGCGTGGTGATGAAGTAGCCAGGTCGCGGTTGGTCGCATCGACGTCCAACGACGTTTGGTCGACATTTACACTGACCAGTCGACAGATCACAGTTGTAGTCATAGGAACCACCAACATCACAGTCACACGGCTCACATCCTTGCGGTTCATCGCTCAAATTCCAGTAACCAGGCTAAAAACAGTAATGTTATTGTGAAATAAATTGACAATTATAGACACCAATAATATGGACACTCCTTGGCAGCACTCAGCAGCAATCTGAGCACTTATACAGTGCATTTTGAGAACTCTCCAAGTGCTGCCAATGCTGCGCATATTTACATATATGAGATGCCGTTCAGTTTCTTAAATTAATATTTATTATGAATGTGTGTTTTAGTTTGAAAAAAGGTACTCATATTAAAAATGGTGACCTCTGAGGTTGTGCACAGTTTGCCATTGCGACCCATGTCGATTTCACGAGAGGTCCAGGATTCAAATGCAGGTCACAGCAATGAAAAGCCTGCGAGTTAGCCACTGGGCAACCATGCCACTTTACCAGAATGTAATGTATTAAGTTTGTGAGTGTTTGTACCACAACTTCAGGAAAGGGTCAACTGCAGTGCCTTACTCCATGCCCAATTGCACAAAGGTGGTGACTTCTCATCAGTATGCTAAGGTAGCCGACTGGTCGAGTGTGATGTGGAGAGCACAGGTTCAATCCCATCTCCCTCTCTCCAGTCAGTCAACTGAACATTTCCTTCACATATATCATCTTCAACTGATACTTTGCAATTATATAGTAGTGCTAAACAATTGCAGGGGAAAAGTAATCAGAATTATATTAATTAATTATAATTATCATTTAAACAAAACTCTACATGAACACTACTTTAGCAGCTTCTGTATAGCTTAACTATTTCCTATTTTTTAACAGTGGAACAGAGGCAAGAAGGATACTAAAATGCAAGAAAGGTGTAGATGTCTTTACATTAATTATGTACATTGCTTTAATGTATTCAGTCTCTCAATGTAGAGAACAAAATCTGCTGTTTTCATTATTTTCTAAATATTTATTTGTTTATTCATCTATTCGTTTATTTTACTTATTACATACCCGTTTCAGTACAAATCTAAATCAGGAAAAGCACAAGAGAAGTATGCACGAACAACCTTCCAGTGTCATTACATGGCATCTGCTAAGCTGGTTTAAACCTGTGATTTTTTTATAACAGACTCACTGCCCCACTGTGCCTCAGGATATAATTGTTATTATTATTATTAAGCATTTACTAAGGGCCACTATCTAATCAATTGATGGTGCTCAGCAATTGTGAGTTAAGGACATTTCCAAGGCCCCTACACAGCAACCGTCTCAGGGGAGACTCATCCGTACTCCCCACTTTACAATGTTAAAGCTCTAACCAATCAGCTACTGAGTCCCACAGTGACAGGCCTCACCCTATGGTACTATAACTATGCAGTTGTATGTCCATAATTTTTTTACACACACAGTTACCAGTCGAGTCAAGATTTGAACCGACACCCTTTGGCATTAAAAGTTCAGAACTTCATCTAAAAAGTTGAAGAGAATATGAACAATTGCTAAAACCACTGGTAATCGAAACTATGAAAACGGTTGATAGATGATACGGAACGTAAATAAGCCAGAGTATTTATTACATAAACATTATACAAACTGCTGACAGGAATCACTGTCTGTCCAAAGGCATGGTCTCACCCTCAGAAACCATAAAAAGTAACAGACCGGGATAAGTTGTGATTAAAATGCTTGCCCTGCCGCTAACATGAAAGCATTTCATGAACGCATTTTCCGGTACTGTGAAAATCCATTAAATTCTTGCATTGATATTGACCACAGTACAAGGTTGAACAGTTGAATCTGGATTCCAGGCCAGGTCAAGATAAGCCTAACAGCAGCACCCAGTGGGGGTTTGAGCTCATTAAGACCGTCTGACCTCTGGACCACCGTAGGTCACAGCTGGATGGAAGCCAGCCCCCTGCAATCTCCAGAACCCTGACCCCTGAAATCATTTTGTTACTGTATACCGATTGCAAGAGAGATATGCAAATTAGCTCAGGCTAACTAACAACTGCCAGACTGAAGCATTGGCCACATGGCTTCAGTAATAACATTCCACCTGAAATGGACCATTAGCCACACACAGCCCTCAGGGTATCAAACCAGTTCCCTTCCAAAGAGACACAACACGCCATTCAAATTTCAATTAAAGGCAACATTTCCGATCTTAAATAATTTACTGTGGGTTAGTTAGCTCTAGAATAAATTAGAATTCAATACCTTTAGTTAGCAAGGTTATGATAAACTATCAGTATTATTACTGACTAAATAAGTAAGTAAACTAAATAAGATCTGGAAAGATAAAAGCATATCAACGAGAACCAAGTTGAAGTTATATGAAACCTTTGTCATACCGGTACTACTATATGGCTCAGAATGCTGGTGCCTGAGGAGGGAGGATGAGAGAAGACTCTTGACGACGGAAATGAGCTGGCTGAGAAGAATAAAGGGCAGGAGCAAAAGAGATAGGATTAGAAATGAGGTGACTAGAAGAGAGCTGGGACAGACGGATACAATTGTCGATAGAATAAGGAAGAAAAGGCTAAAGTGGCTGGGACTAGACATGGGAGTCACTTTGGTCACCCAATCTGACCCCACTTGACCCTAATGTGACTTGAGGTCGACTTGAAGTCGACAACTTGGAGTCAAAACGACTTGACCCGACTTGGCAGAAAAACAACTAACTTCCGACTTAAAGTCGACTTCTGACATGGTAATTACGATTACGTACAGCTAATAATACAAAAATGTCATGCAAGCATTAATTTCTTATACTAATGAGTAATGAGATCTCAACACCTGATGAATAAAATTGCTTATTAGGCCTATTTTAAGCTGTTTGTGTTTGTTCTTGCACAATTTTGTAATGCTTTAATGGGTTAACAGAAGAATCTGCAGCGGACCGCGGACTGGTTGCACTGAATGGCGTGTTATAATGACACAGTTTAATTCTGTTGTCATAATTATTTGGCCACTAACGTCATTCAAATAGCAATGCAAGCGTATCATCCCACAGTACTACCACTCTCCGACAATAAAGGCGATCATTGTCTAATAAAACAGTTTTTCCATCTGCAAACGACTAATGCAATGCACCAAAGTTGCGCCAAACGATCGATTGATTAGTATGCGATCCAGATTTCTTTGGGTCGAATTCACTGACGACTAAAAGTTCATTGATTTGCGCGCGTTCAGCTCTTGAAAAGGCAGACGTGCTAACATTTTTATTAACATTTCGATTCACCAGTTTTATTAAACGTACGTGTGACGCCTTAACATATAATAACTCATGATATAGATAAATCGACACCGATAAAAATAAGTAGGCCTAAGTTAAGTAGCTGTTTATTCCAACCGCCGCAACCGGCGTCGATAATACAAAATAATATCGCAGTACCGTTCTGCGTTTTTGAATATTTCTTCTTACTCTTTCAAATTAGATGAAAATCAACTTTTATCTTCAACACTTCTATTCAGTGTGCATCGTCAACATAAATCAACTACATTTCTTAACACTTCACTCTCAATATACAGCTCTATCTACTGTATGAAGACAACATTCATTCATTTTTGATATAACGCGGTCGTAAAATAAATGTATTAATCATCAGTACGTTTTTTTTTGGGGGGGCCGTGGCGCTTTGGATAACAGCTGGCACAGAGACCGAGAGGTACCGAGTTCGAGCCCCCGTTGGGCGGATTTGCTTTGTAGGCTGCCAGGGGTGGACTGGGCCGCCGGGACACCGGGAAGATTCCCGGTGGGCCGCCAGGACCGGTGATATAATAATTTAATCAATTTAGTACAGATGATACAGGTTTTATTACAAAAAATTGCGGCATCGGTTAACCGGTTTTTAGTTTCGGTTAACCGGTTTGTAAATTAACTGAAAAAGAGCAATGCATACTTACTTACCTACAGTGCTCCGTACAGCCAGCGGCCGCCATGTTAGATAAGAATTTACATCTTCCATTCTACTTCCGGCGTCTTCCACTGAGTTTGTTTTGATAAAATTTCTTTTAAATTTGTTAGTTAGTAATAAGTAATATTAATTAAATAAGATATGTTACGGTTATGAGTGATATAAATCCGAAACGTAAATGTAAAGGTGGTGCGGAGAAAGTAAGAGATAAGAAACTAAAGATTCTTGGTAAAGATGGAGCTAAATGCCGAAATCTAGTCGATTTATTTAAAACCTTCTCCAAATGTTCGATGATTCAGTAGAGGACAGCGTCAGTGAAAGTGAAGATTCGCCACATGAACACTGGGACGACCAAGTTGTGGATAAAAGTGAGGAACTTCGAAAATGCAAATTTTGCAAAAAATGTCCTGTTTGCTGCTTTTCTGTACTACATAAATACAGTTTCTATGGGCAAGCATACAAGCATCTCTTTAGTGCATATAAACTTTTATTGACTCTGTCGTCTACCCAAGTAGCTTGTGAGAGATCTTTCTCTAAATTGAAATACATTAAGAATCGCTTGCGAAGCTCATTGTCATCTACACACCTTGAAGCTTTTATGCTTATGTCAACAGAAACCGATGTTTTAAGTGAACTGAATAATGACACAATTATAGATCATGTAGCCGAAATGGCACCCGGCTTAAAGAAGTTGCTAATACTATAAACAGCAATAATACCATCACAGTGAGTCCGAATAAATTGATTTATAACTTGAGTTGACGCATTCTTAATATTTTATATATAATTATAAATTATATATGCGATTTATCGTTTTTTGTTATTGCATAATGTAATTTGTAAAGTGACCCATGACTTTGGAGGTCACTGGCCCTCGGGTATGCATGAAAAAATGCACAAAGAAAATAAAAGTCATGAAGTTAGGGCCGCTTTTTGTTTTTTTCCCGGGCCGCGAACTCCCCAGTCCACCTGTAGGCTGCTATTAGCGCCGTTGTATTACATGGCTGTCTGTTCTGTTAGTAGTTAAGATTTCAATTGCATAACATGTAAATGTACAGCGCAGTGCGTTTGTCAGGCGCTTAATAAAGAAAAGATTATTATTATTATTATTATTATTATTATTAACTGCATTATTCAAATCGACTGTAATCAGCAATAATTTCTAACCTTTCCCGCGCTATTAGCACGTGCTCAGTACGAGCTATATTCAGTAAATGTTTACATAAGACAAGCGGCGCTGACCGCCCGCTCAACTAGATCATGTTTATACATTATATATACAGGTGTATTGTCATGACACAACCCTAACACACAATAGGTTCTAAAAACGTTTGTTCACACTAAAAACAGTATACAACTGCTTAAACGCCATCGTGGCCACACGATCATTAGTGTGGCGAGATAAATTTTAGATTTGTTTGCGTCCCAAGTCGGTTTAAGTCGACTTGTGTAGAAAACAACTTGAGGTCACTTTTCTGTACAAATTCGACTTGGGGGTCAGTTGCGCTAAGCAGAAACGACTCGACTCGACTTGGGATGCCCAAGTCGACTGGGGTCGACTTATTGGGGTCGACTCCCAGGTCTAGCTGGGACATGTGATGAGAATGGGCAATGACAGATTACCATCGATGGCTTTACACGGATATGTGGAGGGAACTAGGAGTAGAGGAAGACAACAAAAGACATGGATGGATAATATACGAGAGGATCTGGAGAGAATGAAGATGAACATTGCAGAAGCAAAGGAACAAATCAAGGATAGAGAATTCTGGAGACGACAAGTTGAGGACTCATCGTTGGCCTTGGCCTGACGGAGGAGAAGCAAAGAAGAAGAAGATTATTACTGACTGAATCAGGTACACATACAACATTGTGGCAGTCATTAACAGCTATTAGAAAGTGATAGAAAATAAACGAAACATTTATATTTATCTTAACATTAGTTAATAATAATAATATTAATAATAATAATAATTACGACAATTTATATGGCGCCGTTACAAGGGCGCCTCACAGTCAACTAACAGCGGGTAGGTCTTAGAGAACAATTAACTCTTGAGTCCAGATTTGAAGGAATAATAATAATAATAATAGTAATAATCTCACCAGACACTGTTCACACTGTCGGCCAGTGACATATCGCTTGCAACGACATTCGCCAGAATATTTGTCACAGCCGTAGTTGCCAATCGTTCCAAGTGAAAAGCAGCCGCATGCTACGAAAGAACAAACCACAAGCTAAAAATAAACCTCTGCTATACATAATTTCTACTACAAATATTGTGGCATGAATATGAAATTCAATTTTTAAAACTCAAGCAATGAATCACATTCTCTGCAAAATTTTAAAGGTATGCCTTATATGGCACAGATTTCAAAAGATAAGATAAAATAATCCTTAAGGCAGCAAAATTTAATCCATGCATGCACAATAATTTAAAATCCATAAATATGAAAATCGGAAAATTAACCTTAAAACAGAAGATTTATTTAAAATCAGTAAAAAATCAGAAAATTAATTTCAAATACAGCCTATCTGAAATCTGCAAAACACTGTAACTACAAAAATTAATTCCAAATTCCAAACAGTATATATGTACATTTAGTAAATAACAGAAATAAGAAAAACTTACTCTAAATTGGAAGATTTCTATAAAATCTGTAAAAAGTGGATTGCAAGCCATTTGCCGACTTACGTTCACATCCATCGGGATTTTCGGTCTTCATGTTCCAGAAATCGTCGCGACATATGTCACATCGACGTCCTTCGACATTAGGCTTACAGATGCAACGTCCAGCAATTAGATCATGATCCGGATCTGTTCGACTTTCACACTCGCCTCCATGTTCTGATCCAATGGGATCACAGTCACACTCTGTAAAAACCAGTCATCATAAAAAGACCAAAGTTGAACTTTACAATTTCGATTTCACATATTTTATTGATCACAAAAGACAAGTTTATACACTGGCAACTAGGTGAACCCAGAAGGAGTAAGAGTGTTCTGTTAGCAGGGTTTCTATCATAAATTCAAAGACTTGTGAAGTGTTACTTAAAAGCGAAGTCTAGGCACCAGCTTAATCATGAGTGCTGCGTCAAGTCAGAAAGGTTGTCCAGAGCTAACACATGAAGAAAAAATCTGTTTGCCAGGTGACCTGAGAGGGAAAGTCAGAGAAGCTGTTATGGAGGGTTGTTAGAAGGTGAGATACATAAGAAGATGGAAGAAAGGGTTGCTCAGATTCTTAAAAACAGCAAAACATTATGTCAATGAGATAAACCAACAAGGGGTCATTGCATAATTACGTAACGCTCCAGAGTGGGTGGGTGGGTCCTTGAAAACGTTACGAAACGTTAGGTGGGTGGGTGGGTGTATGGAGCTGAACGTTATGTAACGCTTACCAAAGTTTAGTTATAAATGAATTTTAAATTAACATCGACAATTTAGACACGATGTGATCGAAGTTCAAACTTCGTGCCATTGATTTAAAACTTAACTAAAAATTCGAAATAGTATGAATCATCACTAGGCCTAAGTTAGTGTTTAATACACTGCCGCCGAAGGATCCAATACCAGCAGATCGTCATTTTTGCAAACTGGCTCGCTTCTAAGATTTCTTCAAGATACTTGCCCGAATATTAAGCATTCACATAGTAAATCTCAAACGACTTTTTGTAACAATAAATACATAACGCTGGGGTAGGTGGGTGGGTGGGTCTAGGGTAACGTTACGAAGCGTTGCTAAGGTGGGTGGGTGGGTCTAAAAACGGTCATTTTCGGCGTTACGTAATTATGCAATGACCCCCAATGCAAATATAAAGTTGAAGACATAACAAGCAATTAAAAAATGAAGCTTTTATCGATTAATTACATGAAATTAAGTAACATGAAATTTAAAATGATGATTATATTCAAATCAAGTGACTGCGAAAATATTACATTCAGCATATATGTAAAATCAAAGAAAAAGTCAAAGGAACTTCTCAAAATTGACTCTGAAATTCACAGGAAATTGTTGAAACAAAACCAAACTAATCAGAATAAGATAGAAACAGCATATACGTACGTCGACAGGCGCGTATGGGTCAGTGATTTCTCTTCCGATATCGTGGTAGAAGAAACGGTTTGCATTCACTGCAGTGATGGCCCATCGTAGTTTATTACGACAGTCATCATATGACGCCGCCACTGACACGTACCCGAAATCCTCAATACGACAGCAGATTCAAAGTGACAAGTGATTAACTGATAACCATTAATAATTGCTATTGCTTTACATTCCATCGTAAATTATAAGTGACAAGGATATAAGTCAGTACGTAAGTAAGTAAGCAGCCATTTAGTAATGCAAGTCAAACACTCACATTTTACCAAATAAATAGATATAAAAAATGACTGTCATTGGATCAAGAAAACCCCAAAATGTCAGCTATCAGCAGCTACTATGAGTGCTTCTGGCGCTCACTTCAAGACAGGCAATTGTTCAAAGACTGGCAAGTTCATTGGTAGCCAATGATGCAAAAATTCTACATGCTCAGAGTATAGTGCCCAATAAGACTGCATCCACGATATTCTTGGCAACAGATGCTGTGTTGCTTGGAATCATTATAGTCCAGTTCTGAAGGCTTAGAGGAGAAGCAAGTGTAAATGCAGAACATAGAATGTACTCAGAATCATAAAATCATCACAGTGTAAGCATTGAAATACATTCACAATTCACATTAAAGAGTAAACTATAAATAATAAAAACTAAACAATGGAGGAATTGCTTACTTTTGCACGCATTGGTTTCCCTTCCACGTGCTGGTCTCCAAGGTAAATCATTGTAAAAGTCATCACACTGTTCACAGTTCAATCCCTTCGTGAAGTGGGTGCATTCACACCGACCATGCACCTGGTTATGTATAAGGTTGGAAGATCTGAATATGACATCTGATATATACACATTCCTTAACCATAGTAAAACTGATTCCTTAGGTTCTCATCAAATATGAACCTAGATCAGTGGAATTTGTTGCTATTTTTACTGAGGTGATCTAAAGGCATCCATGGGCATAATCAATCAATCTGGTATTATCACATGTTGCTGTTATTATTAGACATGATTCCTCAAGAAAGAAAAATTGGTTAAAAGTAGGCCTATAATAATTAATCTCTGAAAATGAGGCCTTGTTGTCATGGCAATTCAAATAGTATTTTTAATAATAATTATCCTCATCACATTGTACTAAACAAATTTCAGATCACATTTCAAGCATGTGACAGTTGTGACACAATAATTATGTTTGAGATTAATCTGGAGTAATTAGTTTAGGCTGATGTTTGCTCTATCAATATACAAAAAACAAACTTTGATCACAACTGTTATTACTACTACTACTAAACTAATATTAACATTAATATTTGTTACTCATGGTAGTGGTAATCCCTCAAGACTTCCTCAAAAATCCCTCAAAAACGCTGGTGATTAAATGAAATAGATTTTGTAACAACTATTCGTCAAACTCTTCCACAGTAAAAGTTCACTGAAAGCAAAGCCATTGATTATTATTACTCTTTTTCTTATTATTAATTTTATTATTACTACTAATATTACTAATTTTAAGTTGATATTTATAATTATTGCTATTGTAATTATTTTACAAGACAATGATAAAACCGATTTTCCTATACGGATT
The DNA here is from genome assembly GCA_020284085.1 of Aporrectodea caliginosa. Lineage (NCBI taxonomy): Eukaryota > Metazoa > Annelida > Clitellata > Crassiclitellata > Lumbricidae > Aporrectodea > Aporrectodea caliginosa. Next base: position 97,678 of record JACEVL010000163.1, read on the forward strand.
GGAACACTGACAATGTGAATGCAAGATGATGAAAGAACACTTCACAGCAGAAATGAGTTGGCTGCAGAAAACTGATGATGATAACTATTTTTCTTATTACTAATTTTAATATTAATACTAATAATAATTTTATTATTAGTAGTATTTTGTTAATATTATTCTAGCAGTTCTTGGCAAAGCTCGAGGGTACGTACCATACGTATTCTATTTTTTGAAAGGTACGTACGTATTTTAACGTATTCTATTTTAGGGTACGCGTACCCTCGAGCTCTGGTTCTTGGGGTTGTTGAGTATTTCTCATTAATTGAGCACCAAGTCGTAGTCTAAACAAAACCCCAAACAGACTTGGAACTGGAGCCGATGCCAAGAGCATCTGTGTTGGGCAGTGCTTAGTCATGAAGCAGTTTCGGAAATTCTTGTGTTACTGAGGACGTGGGAAATGGTCCATCCAAATTACTCAGAGGCGATCAGCCATATACTTACAAGGAGGACCAGTTTCGTTTCTTAGAACCTGGAAACTAACAAGGGGCCTGAGGAAAAGATTTCGAAGCACACCGGAAAGCAGTCGAACTCAAGAATGCGAACCTAGGGAGGAAGCAAATGATGATAAATATGAGGAATAGGATGTGGAAGAGGAGCACGAGGATGGATAGAAAAATAGGTGCTTAACAATGAGGAATAGATAAGGGTGAAGATAAGGATGAGGAATTAGATGTCGAAGGAGATGATGCGCTTGGTGAACTGAGAATAAGGAGAAGGATTGAAGTGAGAAAGCGGAAAGCAGAGGATAAAGATGAGAATTAATAGGAAATAAGACAGCGTTGAAGAAAGCAGAAAAACTGAAGACTACAAGATAAAGCAGTATGCTGAAACTCTAGCACTGCATTGACATAAATCAGCAGAGTCACACACCCACATCTACAAGCACACTCGATGAAGTACATACACAGGTGCTGACACATACATGCACACACAGACACATAGCAAAATAAACAGAGCAGGCAAACGAGGTCTTGATAACAAAGTGGCTAATGGCAATACCACCGAAGGCCAGACTTTGATCTCTTAATTGGGAATCATGAAGATGGTTAGTTGCTGTGTCATAACAAACATGATTAGCGTCGCCCTCCTTCTTTCTCCAGGCTTGGGACTGGCACTGACAGAGTACGGACAGTGGCGGAGTTCGAATCATGAAGAAAGCCGTGCATACTATATCATCATCGTCATCGTCATTTTCGTTCAATTTCGAATGTAACCTCAGTTGCATCTCAGGCAGGCAACTGCCTGTGTGTCTGCATTATTGTCTGGCTGTCTTTCTGACTGTCCGCCTTCCTTTCGTTGTGTGACTGCGTCTGCCCCTATATGCCTTCATGTTTGCCTGCCTCCATTTCTGTCTGCCTGCATGTCTCCTACCTGTCTACCATGTGTTTATCTGTATGTGTATCTTAAGTCTGTCGGTCTGTATGGCACAAATTGCTCAAATTAATCCTCCTAATTACAACAATAAAACCAGCTTACCAATAACCACTAACTGCCTGCATGCCACAATTTCATAATTTACCTAAATGGATCCGAGAACGGGGCAGAGCGGACATGGTCGGTGAAAGGCCAAAGTTCAAAGAGAGGTGAAGGGGTTGATCCAGAGGTATAGGGAGGCAGAAGGATGACAGGCAGTCGAATTCTCCAGATGTCAGAAGGATAAGCAGGATGGAATTGAGGAAGAGGAGGAGGAGGAGTACGACGAGGAGGAGGAGGAAGAGGAGGAGGAGGAGGAGAAGGAGGAGGGAACGAATGAGATAGAGAGGATAGAACAGTCGGAAATGGGAGATCAGAGAGTCTCAAATTGAGGGTTACAGTTGCTGGTCCACATAATTCAAATCGCCGGCGCCACGGAAGGGAGGGAGGTTCGGAAGGCTGACCGAGTAATCTCTCTATATCAGCATCACCCAACCAAGTGTATCCAATGGCAACAGCATCAGCAGCCAGTGAAGTGAGCCATAAACCCATTCAGACTTCAAAACTCAAAAGCGTGCCATTTCGGACATAATCTCGTGGGTGGTCCATACACTGACATTAATCAGCCGCCTTGTAGCCCTAATGTGAATTAGTCGCCTTTTTGCTGCGTCCGTAATGGCAGAGTAGAACATTACATTACTTCAAATAAGGTTATAGGAAACACTAGGCATCTTTTGTAGAAAAGTCTTGTATTGTGTTAATTAGAAAGACAATCAATTGACATACAATTCAAATAAATACCTATCTACCTATGAGTGGCATTATTTATTAAATAATATAATTATGTTTTATGAGCTTATCTGATCCTTCAGACAACTTCAGTCTCGCTTCGATGACATCGCAGTAGAGTCCGTAGAAACTGTTTCAATGTAGGAGTAGGTTTCGTCGAAGGATATGTATTTCAACGGAGGTGAATCTTCTTCTGAAGCGTCGCGGCGAAGACATGTAATCGTAACGATGCTTCGTCTTCCAATCAGTTCTTCCAACGTCGAAGTAGTGGTTGAAAAGGATCGTCACAACAACAGACAAACCGGAATTAGATAAATCCGTATCGCTTGCTTTAAAGTTGCTGTACGAAGACTAATCAATCCTTCGTAAACATCCGCAGTTCAAATCATCCACACGCAGAAACGACGACAACTCAACCGTTCTACGCTTCCAATTAGACTTATCGAAAGGATCACTCGTCGGCCCTTTTATGCTCAACGGTTACTCCTAAATTCGATTAAAAGTCCACCACAACGATGCTATCATCCATCGCAAGATGCATAGTCATCTAGAACCTCAAAACTGACGATTCATTCACCGAAAACGTCCTTCCAATCGCAGGAACGTCTCTAATCGTCCAACTCGCTTGAACTCCAAATTTCAAGTTCTCTCTCTACGCATTTCTATTCGTTCCTTCATTACGTCGTCACGGTAACGCTTGGATAAATCGTATTACGTCATGGAGCCGTTAACGCTGTTTTAACGGTTCGCTAGGCAGTTAATTACGTATTAATGAAAGCCACTCATGAATTAACTAAATGCCACCCGTAATTGACTATCTTATCCTAACCTTAGAAATTAATTAATTAATTAAGTAAACTAACAATAGATTTGATAAGTTATATTTCGCTACAATAAGGCCCCTCTTTTTAAAGACTGTCCACAGGCTTTATCTACCTAACCTTCTTATCAAACTACTTGTTAATTACTTATATTATTATCTAAACTACATGTATAAAACAACAACAACAATGCTATATACCTATTCTATATAAGTATTTATATTCTTACAGGTTTCTAATAAATTATCTATTTCCTATATCAGACCCCTACTGAGATAGTCGGATATTACATTATTACATCCTTTAATGTAATTCACCTTAAAACTATAGTTCTGCAGGGCAAGACTCCATCTCATCACCCTTGCATTCTTCATTCTTCCTTCTCTCATGTACTGCAGTCCGCAGTGGTCCGTTTCGATCACAAACTGCTTTCCAAACAAATACCTGTCGAATTTCTCAATTCCCCACATAATAGCCAGACACTCTCTTTCCTCCACAGAGTATCGCCTTTCTCTTTCCAACAACTTCCTACTTGCATAAGCGACTGGGTGGTTAATACCATCATAGTTCTGCATCAGAACACACCCAAGTCCTACTCCCGAAGCATCTGTCTGAATAACAAACTCCTTGTTCAAATCAGGTAGCTTCAAAATTGGTGCCTTAGCTAATACTCCCTTTAACTCTTTAAAGGCCTTATCCAATTCTGGATTCCACTCTACTACATTCGGTGACAACTTCTTAGTAAGATCAGACAAAGGCGCCATAAGTTCAGCACAGTGTGGAATAAACTTTCGGTAGTAATTTACTGCCCCCAGAAAGCTTCTCACTTGCTTCTTAGTTTTCGGCCTCGGCATATCTACGATCTTGTCGACCGATTCTACCTTGGGACTTATATTGTCGCTTCTAAGCGTATGTCCTAAGAAATCTATTTTCCCATAACCTAAAGAACACTTCTTAGGCTTCAGAGTTAAGTGAGCCTTTCTCACTCTCTCAAAGAAGTCCTTTAGCGTCTCCAGATGTTCTTCCCATCCTTTGGTATGCGCGAGTATGTCATCTACATAGCTCTCAAGATTCCTTGTACCATATAAGATCTTTCGAATCAAACGGTTATAGCTGGAAGCACTGTTTATTAATCCAAATGGTAAAACATTAAATTTAAACATTCCATTTGCACAAATGAATGTTGTATAATCCTTAGATTCCTCTGACATTGGGATCTGCCAGTAGCCTTTACAAAAGTCAAATTTACTGTAGACTTTGTTACCACTTAGTTTATTAAAGATGTCTTCATTAGACATCATTGGTTCCGGATCAAATACTGTAATTTTGTTCAACTGCTTATAGTTGCAACAAAGTCTATTTGATCCATCAGCTTTCTTTACCACAACCAGTGGTGCAGCATATGCTGATTCAGATCTCTCAATTATTTTATTCTCTAACATGATCCCAATTTCTTTATCTATTTCTTTCTGAAGATGATACGGTGTTGGGTAAGCCTTTAATCTGACTGGTTCAGAACTGGTCAAATGTATTTCATGCTTAACCAGGTCTGTTTTTCCAGGAACATCAGAGAATATGTCACTATATTCTTTTAGTAGCGTTAACAATTCATCCTTTTGTTTCCCGTTTAGATTAGGATTTATGTCAACATTCCTGTAATCTTCTGTTTGCTTACTATTGTAGAGCTCTAGAATTTCTTCCTCTCCATTTATTCCTAGCTCTCCATCGTGTACTACTGCTGATACAAAGGCAATTGTCTCGGTATCATTTACTTGTTCATGTTTGGTACTTGACTTCTTGTCAACTTCATCTCCTCTCTCGTAGTATCTTTTAAGCATGTTTATATGGTAAGTCTTGATCTGCCCATTATCAAGTTCGACTCGGTAATCATAGTCTCCTACCCTGTCTCTCACTGTAAATGGACCTTGCCATTTTATTAATAGCTTGTTGCTACAACTTGGCAATAACAACATCACTTTATTGCCAATCTCCAACTTACGATTCCTGGCTTTCTTATCATAGTACTTCTTATTTTTGGCATTGGCTTGATTGATTGCCTTCTGTGCCATTGCACACGTCTCCTCAATTCGTTCTCTCAATTCTAGCATGTAGGTAAATGCATCCTTTACTTCTTCCTCAACAGATTCATTTGTCCATAATTCCTTAAGAATCTTTATAGGTCCCCTACATGAACGCCCGAAGAGTAGTTCAAATGGAGTGAATCCATGGCTTTCATGTACTGCATCTCTCAATGCATACAAAAGTGGTGCCAGATACCTATCCCATTCTTTAGGTTGTTCCCCAATTAATTTCCTCAATGTTGCTTTTATTGTCCCGTTCAGTCTTTCAACACAACCATTTCCCATTGCATGATATGGGCTTGTAAAAGTATGCTTAATCAGCAACATTTTATTGACTTCCGCCATTAAATCGGAAGTAAACTGACTTCCTCTATCAGTGTGTATCCTCTGTGGCGCTCCCATCCTACAATAAACTCCGAACAAGGCTTCTGCTACCTCTTCTGTACTTATTCCTTTGAGTGGTATTGCCTCTGGATACCTTGTACTTAGATCTATAATTGTCAGCACATAACGATGACCTCTGCTCGACATTGGGTTGATTGGACCAATTATATCAACACAAATGCACTTATACGGTACATCTAGTACTGGTAAATGACCCATCGGCGCCCTATAAGTCACCTTTTTGTCTACCGTTCTTTGACATATGTCACAGCTCAACACAAATCTACGTACATCCTGATTGATTGATGGCCAGTAGAAATCATTACAGATTTTGTCATGTGTTTTCTTGATTCCTAAATGCGCTGAAAGAAGTGAACAATGTGCTATGCTTAGCACTTTATCTCTTAATGATTTAGGCACCATTAGTTGTAACTTCACTTCATCCTTCAGAACTTCATTATATTTTCTGTACAACAGACCATTCTTCTTGATGAACTGTATTTTATCTGTCTGTACACCTTCCTTATTCTCGAGTTCTGACATTTCTCTATATTTCTTTAGAGATTCATCTTCTTCCTGTAATTTCTTAATTTCAACAGGAGTCACTTTAATGTCAGGCATCTCAGCTAACTTAAGAGGCTTGTATCTCTCAATTTTATTTGTAGATGTCCGTGTTTCAATTGCAGCCGTTGAATGCACGTCACATATCTCTGTAATTGGCTTATCTGTGACGTCATCTACACCCACTGACCTATGCCTCTGTGTTTCTAAGTCCGTGTATATCTCACCTCTGTCTCTTTGTGTATTATTAATTTCATTACTGACGCTGGACAATGTATCACTCTTCTTGTCTTTACTTAACATGTATCTGATTCCATTGATTTTCCCAATAATCATAGGTTTCACTGGATTATCCATCACTAAGGCTTCCACCTTCCCAGCATAATATTCACTTTCTAAATCAACATTAGCTGTAGGATAGTACCGTGTACTCCCATCTATCAATGTACACATTGCTTCCTTTCCTGTCAAATTTGATTCGTCTATAAGCGTCCTCTTTACAACACAGCATGTTGCTCCTGAATCATAAAGACACTCCACCGACCGACCATTCACTAGAACTTTATATCTTGTATCTTCTCCGTTCAGATTTAATAAATTGTCATTATTGATTGTTACAAGGGTGTTTACTATCTGGTTAGTTGTCACACCTTTCTTAACCAGAATCTCTTGTTTCTCCCTTAATTCTAGACTCTGTTTTGCATCTAGATTTGCGTTTTCCATCTTTTCCTTGTATGAGCTATTCTCAAATACTTGTATGGCTGCCGTTGTGTGTTTGACGACACTTTTTGGTTTATTCGTGCAATGATTGGCCTTGTGACCTTGTCCTCCACACGAATAACAAACAATCTTTGGTTCAACAGATTGTGCTCTTTCTCTGTGGTAGTCTCTGTTAGCAAACTTATTGAAATTCATCTCCTTGTGAAATCTAGTTTCTGTCCTTCCTCTGTTTGCTGTATTAAGAACTTTGTCCTTTGTCTTTTCTTCGTATCCTCGATTTAGATTCCTGTCCTGAGAAAATCTTACTATGGATTTCATTGTCGTGTCTCCATGTTTGTACCCATGAGCTTCTATGTAAGATTCAGCATGGGTTAGCATTTCCTTTACACTGATCTTCCCTTTCTCCGTGAGGAATGTTTTCAATTCCATGGAACACGTTAAGAAGAACTGATCTCTTAAAATCAAATTCTCTAATCCTTCGTAATCCTTCTCGAATCCTGCCATGGATAACCATTGTTGGATGTACCTCCTTAGACGCTCAAAGAACTGGGAACAAGATTCTCCAACTTCGATACGACTGTCCTTGAACCTCTGCCTATAGCCACCCTCAGTTAATCTGAATCTCTTTAATAATTGCTCTTTTAGACAGTTATAATCTTGTGCTTCTCTAGAAGTTAACCTCTGGTATACTTCCAAAGCTTTTCCCTCGAGATGTCTAGCTAGTGTCAAAGCCCAAATTTCTTGTGGTATCTCATATGCTTCAACTGTCCTCTCGAATCTTAGCAAATACGCGTCGAGGCAATCTTTATTTTCGTTAAAATTGGGAAACTTAATATCTCTTATTCCTCTTCCGTGATTTCCACTGTTTCCCTCTTCCCTATCAGTTACAAACATACCGTTATGTTCTCCGTTTTGCCTACGATCAGAAACCGCCCTTGCTTCAATCTCTTTGACTTTAATCTCTGCCTCAAGCTTCTTTAACTCAAAATCCATCTGGCGCTTAGCTCTGTCTTCTTCTATTTCCATTTGGCGCTTAGCACGCTCATCCTCTGCTTGCCTCTTAGCCCGTTCATCCTCTGCTTGCCGCTTAGCTCTCTCTTCTTCTAATTGACGCTTAGATCGTTCCTCTTCCAATAATTCTCTCGCCTTTTTATCTTCTCTTTCTTTGGCTCTCTCTTCTCTCAGTTCAGCTTGTCGTTCTGTCACGAAGCTTTTCAACTCGTCTCCTTCCATCCCCAAGTCTCGACCTACCTGAATTAACTGCTGATAATCGGTAGCCGACATCTTACTTGTTTACTTTATTTCAACTAAGTAATTAATCAAAAGCCTTGCGCTTTATAAAATTCTCAAATCCTACCTAAGATCTGTATGCAACCTCTTAGTTACAATATATAATCTATGTCTATGACGTAACGTTGTGACGTAACGTTAAATGTTCAATGGCTTATTGCACCGTTTCAAATGTTAAGTGTGCGTGCCGTTAAAATTCAAATAAATCGTCTCTAATTTTTACAGAAAGCACAAATCTACAACGCTAGTGCAAGTTAACTAATAGTTTACTTGAGTTAGCAAAGTCTCTCAAAATCCCGGACGCTAGGCATCCATAATGTAGCCCTAATGTGAATTAGTCGCCTTTTTGCTGCGTCCGTAATGGCAGAGTAGAACATTACATTACTTCAAATAAGGTTATAGGAAACACTAGGCATCTTTTGTAGAAAAGTCTTGTATTGTGTTAATTAGAAAGACAATCAATTGACATACAATTCAAATAAATACCTATCTACCTATGAGTGGCATTATTTATTAAATAATATAATTATGTTTTATGAGCTTATCTGATCCTTCAGATAACTTCAGTCTCGCTTCGATGACATCGCAGTAGAGTCCGTAGAAACTGTTTCAATGTAGGAGTAGGTTTCGTCGAAGGATATGTATTTCAACGGAGGTGAATCTTCTTCTGAAGCGTCGCGGCGAAGACATGTAATCGTAACGATGCTTCGTCTTCCAATCAGTTCTTCCAACGTCGAAGTAGTGGTTGAAAAGGATCGTCACAACAACAGACAAACCGGAATTAGATAAATCCGTATCGCTTGCTTTAAAGTTGCTGTACGAAGACTAATCAATCCTTCGTAAACATCCGCAGTTCAAATCATCCACACGCAGAAACGACGACAACTCAACCGTTCTACGCTTCCAATTAGACTTATCGAAAGGATCACTCGTCGGCCCTTTTATGCTCAACGGTTACTCCTAAATTCGATTAAAAGTCCACCACAACGATGCTATCATCCATCGCAAGATGCATAGTCATCTAGAACCTCAAAACTGACGATTCATTCACCGAAAACGTCCTTCCAATCGCAGGAACGTCTCTAATCGTCCAACTCGCTTGAACTCCAAATTTCAAGTTCTCTCTCTACGCATTTCTATTCGTTCCTTCATTACGTCGTCACGGTAACGCTTGGATAAATCGTATTACGTCATGGAGCCGTTAACGCTGTTTTAACGGTTCGCTAGGCAGTTAATTACGTATTAATGAAAGCCACTCATGAATTAACTAAATGCCACCCGTAATTGACTATCTTATCCTAACCTTAGAAATTAATTAATTAATTAAGTAAACTAACAATAGATTTGATAAGTTATATTTCGCTACACGCCTGCTCTATCCAACCCAGGCTCCCCTATATATTACCCCTATGGCTATGAGACAGGGTCTGTGAGCCACTCCAGGCTACCCTAGTGTCCCTACCTCCCTCCCTGCGGAGTCAGACCGGTCACCGCTGGCAAAGACGGCAGGCCTGCTGCTGTTGATGATGAATCCTTGAGAAATGTGAACTCTTGAACCTAATGTCCGGGGAATCGCCGGTTTGTAGTGAATGGGGCACTGACACTAACCCCAAGAGATGAGGGTGACTCACTAAAAGGTCAGAGAGTTCAGAGAACAATTCATATAATTACAAATATAGGCCTACTTAAACCTTAGAATACAATAATATTTGGCACTTATTATACAGACACGTTACATAGTGACAAATATAGGCCTAAATATGATATAGTGCCAAACATATTAAGTAGATATTATTAGGTGCTAAATATTGTAAGCCAATATTGTAAGGTGCATGTACATTAGTTATTTTCTAAAATAACTGTTCTCTCAAATCCGTTTGACCTTGTAGTGAGTCACCCTATTCTCGTGGGGTTAGTGAGGCGTCCCATTCCCGCAAACCGACGATTTACGGCTCAAACTTTGGTTGTTCCAGCAAAAGTCTTTGATTAACCATTAACCACGTTATTCCCACCTAAATCATAATTATTCCCAAAAGTCATAGGTTAACCACAGACTGTTTTTTGCTTCCATCTTAGGCCGGATATAATTGAATCCATCACAGCCTATAAAACAGCATCAGCTTCTATCAGCAGCAGCCCACCTCCCCCAATATGCCCCATACACTCACACACTGACTGACTGACTTAGAGCCCTTCATAACCAGATTCACATATTCAGCAGCCGACCGTTGTTATTTTGCCGCCTGTTTATTAGTCGTCTGCCAAATCTCGTTCTTTTGCCAGTTCTTCTTCTGCTGCTGCTGCTAGTTCTTTCTCATCAGCCACTTCTTCTTTTCCCTCTGCAAGTTCTTCCACCGTCTGTTGCTGATTAGTAACTATAAACGGATCTTCGGAGATATTTTCCCAAACACAGGGCAATACTTCGGAATGCAAAGGCCACCACCAGGTGGCGTAATATTTAGAAATGGAATACTCTCCGAACGCCAGGTGGCGCGGCTACACCCACATCACCATAACGCTGAGCTGGACCTCCTCCCAATAAACAAATTAAACAAAAATAGCCCAGATGAAAATAATATCACAAAAATCAACAATAACAACTATAAATTACATGTAGGTCCATATATATAATAGACAAAAGGATTCTCCCATTCAACAGTTTTAATAAACAAATTTACAAGATTAGTAATCATATGAATAATTAATAAATCAATATATAAAAAATGACAGTAAAGGCTGTATAATTATATACCAACAAGGCAACAACAATTTTACCACATTAATATCTTCTTAAGCAAAAGACGTTTGGTCTTTATTGCTCTTGTTCCACAAGTTAACAAATAATAATAATCAAATTAACAGTGATTGAGCCCTCATTTTCACTGCTAATAATAACATAATAACAATAAGAACAATAAAAGGACTGCTGACAGTAGCAGCAGCAGTAGTAGCAGTACCAGTATTAATAACAAAAATAATATACATGAACAAATTAAAGAGTGTAATAAACTTGTGAAGTGTTTGGTGCCATTACAGCCATACGGTGGGAGTAAAACCTCCAGTGGTGCCACCTAGAAGACCACTTTAAAGATTGAAATGACATCAAAATTAATGTGATCTAATCTAATCTGCTGATAGGAGTTGATGCTGTCAAATGATTTTCAACAAACTGACAAGAAACTTGGCACACATTGCTGCTGCTGCTGCTGCTGCTGCTGCTGCTGCTGCTGCTGTATGATGCTCTTCAATCTTCCTCCAAATGATAAGCATAAGGTAGTAATAAAAATGTTATCACATTGATAAGCTGGAATTCCATAGGAAGTAATAACAGGTGATGGAGGAGCTACTGATAAATAAACAGCTTTTATCAGGCCTTTATCAGCAGAGCAGTAGTAGCCTGGGAGGTCTGGACACCAGCCGGCCCCTCAGTTACACTCTCTTTCCCCTGGAAATTCCATGATTTGCAGAAACGGAAGCTAATCTACAGAGTCCTTAGCATCGTGTCAATGTCACCTCTGCATTCTGGGATGCATTTCCGGCGACTAATGTCATGAGTCATGACCTAAGTGACAGGTTCCAGTCTAATCCAATGACTTGCATTTACATAGCACCTCTGCACGATCTCTACTCTGAGGTGTTGTCTGGTTGTTGGATTATTGTTGCACATAGTGATACAACAAAAATATTTTTAATTTGCCATTTACACTTAGAGTGACCACTGACCAACAACATACAATGCAGTCAATCTGGAAAGTCAATGCCATTGCCACAGATGTGTCTAAGCCAAAAATTCTGACAATCTCATTTATCTACTGTAAAAACAATCCCATAGGCTGTTGTACTTGTAGATAACCTGCTGTTGGTCTCTAACCTGTCTGCTGGTCTGCCCTTGTGACTCGACCTGGACTGTCCATAGGACTGTGATGTTGATGTAGCTTTGCTCAGAATCAACAATGGACTTGTGCATTGTGATAACAGTGTTACTGAAGTTTCCAGATTAGGTTAAATCAGATCACAAAGGGACACATGTAAGTAAAATCTATTCACTTCTGTTTTAGTGTTACTAAGACGGATGAGAATCGCTTTGGCGATCGCGACTTTGCTTTGCGGGCGGTCCCAGATGCTGGAATGATCTTCCTCCTGCGCTGCGAGCGGCTAAGACACAATTGACTCCTTCAAATCCGGACTCAAGACTTATTTGTTCTGTAAGGCCTACCCTGCTGTTAGTTGACTGTGAGGCGCCCTTGTAAAGGCATGGCTGTGTTACGGCGCCATATAAATTGTCTCTGTTATTATTATTATTGTTACTTCATCATTCCATCACTTTGCATTTACCTGCTTTTCATGGCACTGAGGGTAAGTGGAAATTCTGTCATTCATCCATATGTTCAGCCACCACTCCATCCATCCACTATCAATAAGCCCAATATCCTACGACTGTCTCTGTCTTTCACTCACCTGACCTCTATAAAACAACCAAACTATGGAGAGGATAAGTTGAGCCATCGACTGATGCCTTATGAATGATTAAAATGGCGCTATATAAATAACAAGATTAGATTATACTCACCATGTTGGCATTGTCCTCTTGACCAGGCAGAGGGACACACCTTGAGGCATGGCCGTAACAGGAACAACTGCCTCGGACAACCATGTTGTACAGCGAATAGTAGTACTTCTCCTTGATCTGTGGGTTGTTATCAACCAGGTTATCACCTAATATTTCATCAGAAACATTTTCGTAATCATAGTACTGGTAGTACTTCTCCTTGATCTAGCATCATCATAATTGTACAAGTTATGATCATTGATGATCATTGCTATCATCAATGCCCTGTTCTTCATCATCAACATCAACATCATCATCATCATCATCATCATAATCAACAACAAGAACAACATCATCAACAAGAACAACATCATCAACAACAACATTCTAATAATCATCATTGTTGTCATCATAATAATAATATCATAATTTGTTTTTGTTATCATTACCATAAATATCACGACCATGGCTTTGTTTTATTAAATGCCATCATCATTGTCATCATCATCATATCATCGTCTAATCAGAGCGGAAAATTCATCATCATCATTTTGATACGGTGGCATCATCACTTTTGATCATACAAATCATCATCATCATAAGCATCATCACATCATCATCATCATCATCATCATCATCATCATCATCATCATCATCAACAACAACAACAATCAGCACTTCACGATGATAATCAGTCAGTCAGTGGGTCCTGCCGAGGACCTGATGGCCTACCTAAAGTGTGCAGTTTGGTGAAGTTAACCCTGAGGTTCGTCATCTTGAGAAGGTCCTGCACCTGTTCACTGTACGGATCCTCTATCCTTACGTTGACTGGCAGCACACGGAATATCACCTGAAATGAATCAGGGATTACATCAGATTAGAACCCTCAATTTAATCAGAGTATGGCCTAAATTAAATTAGAACAAGGAATATCACCTGTAGGAATATCACCTGTAGGAATATCACCTGTATAAACTTTGTAGAACAGAATGGGAATATCAACTGCGCACAGGTTACAATCTGAATTGCAGTATGGACACATATTTACTAAGAACACAGAAAGTAACTTAAGCCTATAGAAGTAAATGCTCTGTGAAAGAAAACTATGTCCATAGAAATAATCAAAATTAGGTTCATGAGATCGGATAAGCATAGAAGACAATCGGAAATAGGTCCACTATCAATCTGAACAGAGCTATAAAATCTACAGAATGAGCCAAAACATGCACTACTGATGGGATCAGTGAGGAAAGGAGACCTGTCGTAACACTTTTGGGTGGGGTAGAAGACACAGGAAGTACTCAGGGTGAAAGCACAAACCACACCAATGGTAGCAAAAAAAGAAATTGGGCTAGATATCCTTCCTCTAAAGTGCAGTATTGCACATCACAAGACTTGGCTGTCTTAGACACATGATCAAAGTCCATGATATACATGCCAAATAAACATACACATAGTGAAAACTATACATCATACACTGTAGTATATAAATATGTATCGTATATAATTTATAAGTATATGCATATGCAAAGATGGGGAAGACCAGAATGGACTAGACACAGACAGAGACAGAGGCAGAAAAACAGATGGAAATAGACAAGAAGATAAAAGAGGTAGAGCAGGAGAGACAGCTAAACAAGAAGAGTCTGATGGAAAACTGAGATAGACAAACAGACAGAAAGACACACAGAAACAGACAAAGAGACATCCAGCAATACACGAATATGACTGAATAGGGTTAATGCTCCAATAAATTTAGAAAGTGTTTTCACTTAAAACTTTTAAATTAACGACGAGCGTGTAATAAAAGTGGCTGGGAAACCAATGCAGCTCGTCGTTAAAGTGTTAACCATCTTGCTGGCCGTCAATGCAAGTAAAAACAACCCCGCTAATGGAAGAAAACGGAATAAACTGCTCATTAAAACAGAAAGAGAGACAGAGAAACAGACAGACAGATGCAAACAGACAGTGAGAAGGCCGAGAACCTCAAACGAAATTTCAAGCACTGATTTACTCTTGTAATAATTGCTCTGTTAGAGGCAGAGGTCAGAAGGGTTGGATGAGCCAAATGCAGCCAGGGTTTCTATCAATTGGCTATCCTAGGCAATAGACCTCTGCTGTATACAATATGATGCTTAGGGTATATTGGGGTCTAAGCCTAGACTGAGTCACTGACGACTACAACACTTGATCTTCATCAAAGGATCTTCCTTCACCAACCGTACTCCACTCAGATGAACCAGGCACTCTTCAAATCGTTCCTCCTATAAGGTCACCAAGTGCTTCAGATGACTAGTTTCATAAAACCATGATAGCCTCTCTCTCTCTCTCTCTCTCTCTCTCTCTCTCTCTCTCTCTCTCTCTCTCTCTCTCTCTCTCTCTCTCTCTCTCTCTCTCTCTCTCTCTCTCTCTCTCACACACACACACACACACACACACACACACACACACACACCGCAAACACCCACGGACTCTTCAACTTAACAGACAGATAGACGGCAACATAAGTAAACGAACTGGGTTTTAATACAGTAGGAGCAAAACATAGCGAACTCCGACCACCCCTCCCCCACCCCTACTGCCACTTTCGGGCGGCGCCAGTCCAAAGTCGAGGAAGAGGGTGGTGGCATTACTCATCCTTATGACACACCATCATATAAGATATACTACACACATACAAAAACGTATAATTGCTCAAAGAACATAAAGAGAGACAGAGAGTGACAGACAGTCACAGAGACTCAGCGAAACAAACAAACACTTGACTCTGCCAAAATACAGACACTAGGCAAGCAGACTGACAATGACAGACTTGCCAAGACTTTCCATTTTCAAAGTATCTTGTTAACAGTTAACACGTGATTACTTAGGCCGTATTGCCGTGTGGTCTGCACCTCACTGTAAACATCTCAGGTTAAATAATTATTTATGTCTGATGGCAAACTGTATGCACTGCTAACAGAGAAATGGTGCCAAACAGGGAAGCTAATGCACCAAAAGGAGAAAGCCAAAGCCAGGACTCCAGAAGAAATGGTAAAGTGCCAAAAGTTACACAACAAAAGTACAAGACAGACAAGACAAACACAGACAGACGTTCACCCAAACAGACAAACATACAAAAAGTGCTATAGCACCAAACTATAGACTGCAGCTTTCAGACTGAAGTAGCGGTATACCAGCACTTGGTACAAATGCAAACAGGTAAAGCAACTGACAACAGTCTTCAGTTTGGCAGCAACAGAAGGTCATACCTGTTGACAAATGTACACCTTTGTAAACACTGACAACTAATCAGTAGTGACAGATATTAAATGCAGCTGCTAGGCATTGCAGGTCTTCCGAAAATAGCCACAAGGCACATCGACACTGGTAGGCAGCAACCACACGGATAGTTTCTACTTGCTTAATTGCACAAAACTGGACAATGGACAGTTTTATAAGTATTTTATAAGTATCCAAACACAATACAATATATCACTTATGCATTCTTGCTAAATTTCTAAACATTTATTTTCAAGTTCAGTAATTCCCTATTGAATCAATTTAATATGATCAGATTCTATTTCTGACCAAGGTCATTTGTGTTCCTCTATGTGAATATAAGTAATTTAATGCTAACTTTTTATATACCTGATGCACAAGTGATCCACAAGGAATGAAGAAACAATGTTAGGAGTATCAAATGACTGATTGTAAAATATTTGTTTTTAATTTCCATAAATTGTAAAATATAAACTTTGATTTTTAACACATCTTATTTGTGCAATGTGTACCCTAGCATTATTTTTAGAAAGTATCTTCAGAGTCAATGGGGGACTCTGTAAAATGGCTGCACTATAGGTGGCGCCAGGAATATAGTTTGTTATCATGTGTGCTCTGTTGTGCAGTAGGTTTATTTCATAGACATCTTACATTTAATATATGATGTCTAGGTTTATTTACGCTAAAGTTGTCTAAAGTTTGACCACATCACATACTGGCGACGCCTATCGCCGCTTAATAGGGTACGTAAAGAGTTCCCCATTGTTAACCATGGTTATTGCAGAGTGGTTTAAAAGAGATGCACTACTCTGGTCGTTGTCATGATGGACTATGGACCCAGAGGTCATAGCTTCAAATCCCCCATCATCACAGACAGATGTTTAATTATTTCCCTTCCATTTCTATCACCTGATAAATTCAGTTTGAAGCAGAAGATGAGCTGGACGCTTCAGAGACACCAAGGAAATAAGACTAGTCATCAGCCCTTTATATACGGAGGCCAATATAAACTTTAATTTTTGACACATCTTACTTGTGTACCCTAGCATTATTTACAAAATCATCTTTAGCATCAGTTGGTTTAAAAGAGGTGCACTAATCTGGTGGTTATCATGCTGGACTATGGACCCAGAGGTCATAGCTTCAAATCCCACATAATCACAGTCAGATATTTAATTATTTCCCTTCCATTTCTATCACCTGATAAATTCAGCTTGAAGCAGAAGATATGAGCTGTACACTTCAGAGACACAAATACAAGGAAATAAGACTAAGCTTAGTCATCAAACCCCAAGATCCTTCCAATCTTGATCAAACCCTATATACCCGAGGCCAATAAAATGAAAGTACTACCAATTCAAACGCATGGCTGTCCTTAGAAGTTAGCTTAAAGCCGGTTGACTACTCTACTTCAGGTTCCAAGTGATGACAGCATTTTTATATGAACCTTGAAAATATCAGTTTAGGTTGCAGCACTGGTATCTGTGAGAAAGTGTTGTTTATCTGGGTAGGAGATGACAGGCAGAGCAGAGGGGTGGTAGGGGATGAGCAGAGGGGTGGTAGGGGATGAGCAGAGGGGTGGTAGGGGATGACAGGCAGAGCAGAGGGGTAAACGTCACACCCAGTCTGTCCTCATATCGGATGTTAGTCTGGTCTGCCAGCACAGCTGGAAACTAGACAGCGGCCATAGTCCTAGACTACTCCGGTGTAATTTATGAGACCATTGAAATTTAGTCTGACCTTTGGCCTTTGCAACCTCGCCGCTACTACAACCGCTACCACCACCCTACACCACTCACCCATTGACTAAGATTCTGGTATCGGGAGGGTTATTCTGGTCTGTGGTGAGTTCAGACTGGTCTGTAAGAAGTCTAAACTAGAATGCCAATGACAGACTGTCCCGTTGACTCGTATAATCAGCCAGAAAACATAAAGCCGTTCATTTATAAAGCGCTTGCACAGCATCACACAGTCAAAGCTGCTGAAAATAATCAGACAGGAAATGTGACTCACGACAAACCACTGCCACCCCCAAACAGGGCATTCGGAAGTACCGGTCATTATCACAACCCTTCCTCTGACACAGCAGAGGAAAATATTGAGAAAGCGTTTCCCTCAAGTTCGGGTTCACAATAGTCCATAAATAGTCCATAAGTTCTAATTCACAGAAACCCAGGCTGACAGCCTGGGCTGTTTGTAATCAAGGTGGGCCATAAATAGCGACATCTTTCGGCAGTCCTAGCTGCATTCTGGGCCGGAAAACGTATGCAGGAAAATCCAGGTTTAGTTCTTGAACAGGTGTGACTTCGACAGGTAACTAATTCTACTGGTAAGGTCAGGTAAGATAAGACAAGGCATGGCTAAGTAATTGCTCTTTAAACAAGAACTTTAATCATAAATGTTCCTCAGAGATGTGACCCTTCTGGAAGTACCAGCCTTACAACAATAGCTATTCCAAACAGGACATGTCTTACATATTCCTGGTATTAGGTCGTCGACTGCAGTCTCATCTGTGGGTGAGTTAGGCCTATTTTAGTGGGTTATGTATTTCATTGGGCAAAGTACTTTAGCGGGTGACGGATTTCAGTGGGTGAGAGCCACTACTCGTACTCTGGTAGTGCCCGTCCCAAGCCTGGAAAAAGGAGGAGGGCGATGCTAATCATCTTTGTTATGACACAGTGTTGTTAATCAGCAACAATATCAGTGGGTCAGCCTTCCAATCTATTCCACGTATTTCGGTGGGCTGGGCATAGTCCACTATATTCCAGTGGGTGAGTTATATCTGCAGAAGGATGCAACATCTTTATGTGTTAGCACTCAACTATTCTCATTGCTACAGAAACAATCGATGCCTTTTAAAATTCAATCGAAATTCCACAGTTTATAAATCCAAGGACAATCTCTCACTTACTACACAGCCCTTCAGCCACAACTACCTTCAAGTTCTCATCAGGTAGCTTGATTTCCAAATACCTCCTAGGGTCTACGTCAGGGGTGGGCAACTGGCGGCCCGCGGGCCGGATCCGGCCCCCGGGGACCTTTGAACCGGCCCTTGGCATGTCTTTTATATTAGCACTGTACCTGGCACTTTGAGGACCTTTTATCCGGCCCTAGTTTGGGAACCTTTAATCCGGCCCTAGACAATTGAATTTCTGAACATAGATCGCCATTAAAACATCTGTTTCTTATAAATTTATTAAAAATCCGGCCTCTAGTGTATATATAGTCAACTAGTTTACTACTCAGTCATCAATGTAATCTACTCTCTGCATGAAACAAGACCACAAGTGGGTAGGTTCGCTACTTTAGAAACCATCTATCGGAACTTTTCAAACGAAGTTGCTACTCTGGGAAAATCAAATATCAAAAGGCAATACTGTGCATTTTCCATGTTTTACTGATTCTGCAAATATCAAGAAGTGTACAGAGGAAATAACTGTATTGAAAGTAGAGTACAGTCTAGGTTTGCTGATTTACTGCTCATGAACTAGACTTAAATTGTTTGGAGCTCCCTTTTCTATTGATGCCATTACAGCACCAATCTCCATGCAAATGGAATTGATTGAACTCCAACGCAACTGTGAGTTGGAAAGCAAATTCTGATTCAGTCCTACAAACTGTACAATTCTTAGGATTCTAACCCTTCACTTAAATTTTCATAGCCTGAAAATGATTGCTCTGTTTCCATGCACGGTGCACCTATATTTGTGAACAGTTCTTGACAAAGATGAAACTAACAAAGTGCAAAAACAGATGCAGACTATCAGTTGACAATCTCTCCAATGAACTTCGAATTGCCACTTCGAACATAAAAGCAAACATTGCGGATTTCTGTCGTGAGAAGAAGTGCCAGATCTCACATTAAATATAGCACACCAAGCAAATGGATACTTTGTACAGACAAACAGCTCTATGTATTTTTAAAACTGAGTAAAACATTTTTTTATTTTTTTATTTTTAGTGTAGGACTTATGTATTAGAATATTTAGATTTTCGTCATAAAAATTATCTTTATTTGCTTTAACTGTTATTCTGCAATATTATGTTTTAATCAAATTAATAGCGTAATTTTCTAGGACAAATGAATCTGCAAAAATTACGATTGGCATACGGCCCCTGAGCTGCCCTTAAGACCTTAGCGGCCCTCTGTTAAAAGAAGTTGCCCATGCCTGGTCTACGTTCAAAACCGCGATCACAAAACAGCGATTGTCAAAACCGTGATCACAAAATAGCGATGCACAAAACAGCGACTGCATAACATAGCGATCATCAAAACAGCGATTAAATTCGAAGATTGACTTATTTAATGTACGTTGATTGGTCCCGATTGCAAACCTAATTAGCTTTAATTATTTTTACTAAATCAGATGAAGTTGTTGGAGTGAGAGCGGAAATGACAGCGTTGATTGGTCCTGATTGCGAACTTAATTGAACTTAAAATGTTATAGTTAAGTACATCGCAGAACAAATACCAAATCCATCTCGAAGAATCTACAGAAATACTGCAGACAACACTAATCGACCTAGGCCTATATTGGACTACCTTCATGGCATTGGACATAATTTAAGTCTTCAAATTTAACATTACACATTTGTTATAATTAGGCTTATATAAACTTTCTATAGGCTAATAAATCGGTGAAATCGCTGTTTTGATGATCGCTATTTTATGCAGTCGCTGTTTTGTGCATCGCTATTTTGTGATCCGGTTTTGGATCGCTGTTTTGTGATCCGGTTTTGTAAACCCCTCCTAGGATCCCTAACCTTGCATTAGAAGCATACGACAAGCCAAGAATCATAATGGAAGCTATTCAGCAATACGTACTGAGCGAGCCTTAATGAATGTGAACAATGCCTGATTGTGCAGATAAAAATATTTACACTATACTAAATGGAATGGAAACAAACCATACCTACACAGGCTACACACACAGATTCCCATTTAATGCAATAACTATTTCTGATTTAGTGCCTGCTGTGACCTGCACGAGTTTACACTATAATTGCACTTTGAAGCTAACAAGATGGGTGAAGTGAGGTCTACTTACTCCTTATATACTCATTTGCTTGTATAGCACCTTTGGGAGGTTCTAAAAGCACCTATACACATATATATTCACACATGGCTTACATGCTCCCATACACACCCTATTACATACACAGCTTGCATACTCCCTTACATACTCAATATAGCCCGTTAAAATCGTTTCAAGAGGCTACATGATCGTCTATTCTCCATATACTCAAAAGCTGTTCTTCTTGTAAACACAAGATAAGGAAATTCAAGAAGGATGCTAATGTCCTACAGTGACATTCCTTCAGAAGTTTTTTTTCAACATTTTCATGCCCTCGGAGCACATAATAAAGATTAACGACTGGCATCTGATTCAGCAGCCAAGATGACACAATCAAATCAGTGCAGATCTATATGATTTATATGATCACATCCTATTCAGAAATCACACCGTAATCTGATCATGAAACATCTACAGTGTGGTTATCCCATACTGCCCAAGATATCAATTTATGATCGTCCCAAGGAAACCACATTCTAACATAAAAATCCATTGGAGAGAACCTGTCAAGATACTTAGTGCAACATGAGACAACATGAGATGCGTGAGACTTCTTTTATAAAACTATCCAGAAAAGTGCAACATGAGAAAACATGAGACTGGTGTTATAAAACTACCCAAAAACAAAGTGCAACATGAGACAACATCATAAGTGTGAGACTGGTGCTATACAACTATCCAGAAAAGTGCAACATGAAACAACATGAGACTGGTGTTATAAAACTACCCAAAAAGTGCAACATGAGACAACATGAGACTGGTGTTATAAAACTACCAAAAAACAACGTGCAACAAGAATAGTGTGAGACTGGTGCCATACAACTATCCAGAAAATCATGTGACACTGGTGCTATACAACTATCCAGAAAAAGTGCAACATGAGAAAACACGAGGCTGGTGTTATAAAACTACCCAAAAACAAAGTGCAACACGAGACAACATGAGATGTGACCAGTACTGGTGCTATGCAACTATCCAGAAATATACACATGGCTACAATTACACAAATGGCAACTGTACAGAAGACTTCCAATACAAAAACAAAAATCTATACAAATATCCAGAAACATAAAACAATAATTACAATTACAAAATGGTAATTATGAAGACTTCCACTAAACTAAACACAATCAAAGAGATCTAATTCCCAGGATTATGTGGATTAATCAATCAGCCGTTTATTGAATCAACAACAGCACAATTAATTAACAATCAGTCATTTAAAAAAATGTTAATCTGCTGATGCCATCAACAGGACAGTCCTAAGGGATAAAATAATCCGCTATTGCAGGGCTGCCCCTTTTCCATATTACATTTACTGATGGCAAGACGATTTTTATGATCATATAGTTATAGAAAATTCAACTTAAATAACAATGTTAGGGCTAAATCATAGCCAAACATTATTTTTAAAGATACAGAAATTCCACGCCTTAGGATAATCCTAAAAAAACAACAAACAAATTACATTAAGTATTCAACATTTTATACAGAAACCATGGTTCGTTAAGGAGACCTACCTCTCCCTCGGTGGATGGTGCCACGTCCGAATACCTCGATTCGCAGATGACATCCTGAAGGTGTCGGATTGGCGTTGTCGCCACAGATGGAAATGAGACCGCACAATCGTAGGCAAAGTATCGGTAGACCTTCCAGGTCTTTCCAAAGTCGTAGGACCTCTCGATGAGCATGGCTGATGGACGGAATGTCTTGAAGCGCATGATCAGATGGGTAAAATGGAACTCGGCTTCGAGATCCAGCTGAATAGAGACATTCTCGACGCCGTTGTCCGCCTGCCACCATCGCAGCCGCCAGTCCCTCTTGAACGTCGACACGATATTCTCGATCCGGTGGCTGTCTCGGGCGTGTAGTCCGAAGGGAACTGATGAGTTGCAGACGAAGCACTTGTTGTTGTGGTCCTCGAGATGGCTCACGATGCAGTAACGGGAAGTGGTTGTCAATCCACAGGTCGAGGTCGCTGAGAGCTGGGACTCTCGTCCAACCAGAAGATCACCCGTGGCAGGGTAGCAACTGCTCTGGTCACAAGGAGAATAATGGTAAGATCCAACCCTCTGTGATAACACCCCTGCAGTCAAGAAAACAATTAGTAAATGCATAATTAAGAAGAAGAGCAGTCCCTTAAGCTAGCCCTGAGGCAGCCATGGGTATGAAGTGGTAATGACTTCATTTTCTTAGCCACAGCATTTGAAGTCCGTTGGCCAGTCCTCTCCCTCACCGTCTTAACTTCCCACTGACAGTGGAGGGTCCATAGAGTAACGGCAACATCAATGTCATGAAGAGCAGTAGATTCCTGCTGCCCTCCAAAAGGTTCACTCAGCCTTTCACTTGCCAGATGGCATTGGTAAAATGAGTAGTAGGACGTGATGGACGCCTTGCATGGCTGCCAAACAGTTAAATTCGACTCCTGTAATAACTTGTGATCATACGTTCATTCTATGAATTATAATCATTACTGCGTACTTGTGAGTTCGAATTGTAATAAATGAAGATTATTGTTCGTGTATTCATTATAGCCGAGTTGGTTGGCGGGCGCAGGTGGAACAGAAATCTTGAACCAAATGGAACTCTGACAGTCCAGCACACTATCCACTGCACTAACAAGCATCCTCCAAATGCATATGGTGAGTAAATAAATATACAAATAAATAACTACTTAAATAAAATATGTAAATGCTCTCTGTGTTGGTTTTACATAGCCCTTTCATGCGTATCAACTTAAAGTATAAAATACTAAATGAATAGGCCTACATGAATGTATGAATAAATGCTCTCTACATTTGTTCGACACAGCCATTGTGTGTCTGACTTCTCAGTTTATAAGCAATGAATGAATGAATGAATGAATTAATTAAATGAATGAATGAATGAATGAATGAAAGAGCTAAGTAACAAACAACAGGAGAGAATCAGGCTTGTGCCAATTGCAATTTAATTCTAATTAATTGCAATTTGATCAATTTAATTGTATCTGTGAACCATCAGTTACATTTAATTGTAGTTTTATGCTGTACTCATAATTGTTGTGCTGTCATTGATGTGTGTCCATTACATATCATTTCATCATGGTACTTCTTCTCTTAAGTCATATGTACCTACTTCTTTAGAAGGTATCTCTCTAACTGTAGTCGAGACAACATCTATGAATTAATTAATGTTTCTGTTTCCTACATTGGTCATGGGCTGAAGTTTTATCCAACTTCCACAAAATTAAACTTAAATTAGACATCTGACGCTTGTCTAGTGATGAGACTAATGTTCTCTATTCTGCTGGTGTTGTACTTAGATCCTCACTTCAAACGTCAACAGTACAAGCAAGTTAAATTATAGCAATCAAGAATACTGTAACCACAGAAGTGCAAAACTGTGTCAGACTAAGATGGGAGGGAGGGTCACTAAGTCATCAATCATCTTCAGTTGCTGCAGTCAATCAATCAAACGATGTGGAAGACCCAGAGAAGAAAAAGTTGGAGGTCTTCATTTTCATGATGACCTCAGTCGAAGCTGTGCAGCTTGAGCAAGATGTCTTGTCAAGGACTTTAAGACAATAGATGATTCACTGTATACGAAATTATGGACACTTTGAAAGTAACTCATTGGCTTGTTGGTAGTTTTACGCTGCCCATATGAAGCTAGAGTAATTATAATTGTAAATGTAAATTTATACGGCACCCCTTCACAAGAAATTCATCAGAGGCACTCCTGACCTAATACAATGAAACAATGATCAAAGGAAGAGGCAAAAAGAGGCTGAGGAGTTCATGTTTCAGGTTGTTAGGCAATTTATTGCAGGAGGATGGGCCGAGTAGCAAGAAATGTCCTTTCATATCCTGCATCCTTGAGTCCCATAGCACGAATATTAATCACAGAAAATATTTTCTGCCAAAGACAATGAGGTTAAGGGCAAATAAATTTCAGAGTCACAACTCTCTTAAATGCAATCAGCAATTACATTGTGTAATTAATTAGTACACTTGTCTCTTTCTCCGATGAAATCAACATACATGCATTGCCGTAAAGCAAAGCAACTTAACTTTTGAACTCATGATGTCACCGAAAAGTAATTGTACTTGGTAAGTAATTGGAATAAAAAGTAACTGGAATTGTAACTGTAACTAATTTCACTGTAATTTATTTGATCCAAACTCATGGATGCGTGACTGACTAAATACAAGAGTAATTGGAATTCAATTGGATTCTGATGGTCTAATTGACCAAAACCTGAAGTGAATGATTGATTGATTGAACAATCAACCAATCAATTAGCTATGCCGGTGATTGGTAAAGCATACAACCCAAATGATGGATTAAACTGGTAATGGATTTACAGAAATGTGTAAGCCTCTTGGGGTAGAATAATAGCTGGTATTGGAAAGGTAAGGTAAGGTACGATCAAGTAAAGTAATGCGTGCAATGGTAGCCACATTGCAGTATGGCTACAGTCAATTACCATAAATTTGCAAGGGACAGATAAACACAGACTGACACGGACAAATAAGATATTGACTACTGAAACAGTTTCATTACCACTCTTAAAGATGCACTCTTGCGAAACTGGGGTTGTGTGACAGAGCAGTGGATTTGTTGATCACTCACCTTGAGTGATCACAAAGTGTGTGAATTCAAGCCTCTCCTAAGATGGGTATACTGTGTAGGGACATTGGGCAAAGTCCTTCATTCACAACTGCTCAGCAACATCGATTGATGCTTTTGTCATGGGATGGTGGCTTTTAAAAATGCAGAAATTCAAGCATCTTTCGGCTAAAGTACAAATGGTAATGTAAGGTAATTACTCATTCGTTACATGTAAGTTAGTCCTCAGTGCCTCTCTTTATTATGGCACAACAATGAATTGCAGATTTCTTCACAGCTGCTATGCATCAACGGCTCAAAGCGGAGACACAGTATTTAAACACCAGTTCATTACAACTTGGGGTGCTCCATAGCATAGTGATTAGCATGCTGGACTTTCAAACCAGGCGTCGGGGGGTAGGAATTCCCACCAGGGGCAGAATTCTGGTTCAAGATTTCTGCTCTGCGTGTGCTCCATAGCAAACTCAGTTATATATAATGAGTATACACTGACCATACACAGTCTGTGGGATGATGATATGGTGAGGGAGAGGACCTGCCCTCATAAGCAGAGGCAAAGAAAATGAAGTTGCTAATACCATGGCTGCCTCAGGGCTAGCTCAAGGGCCTACTCTCTTTCTTTTTCTTCATTACAACTAATCCCCTCTCATCTTTTCATTTCCTTTCAATCTTCCTTCAACCACTTTTTGCTGCTTTCATCTGTATTTTGTTTCAGCTGTTTGCTATGACCTACAACTCCTGGTTCAGCCTATGGCATATAACAAATGCTTACTCAGTGCTTAAAAAAGACTAAGCGCAGGTGTAGGGGTCTTTACTCTCTCTCTCTCGGAGGTGCCTTTGAAACTCTCTTCCCTGAAGTCGGTGTCTCTTATGTGGGAAAAACGAATACAGGTCTGCAGCGGATTAGCTCGTTAGGCATTCCTTCGGGTTTAAACACATTTTCACAGCGCTCATATTCCACAGCTCCCTGGATGACAATACTCTACTGAAGACATCAGTCTTGCATATGACAACAGTAGGCTATATAATTATAGTCTAATGAAAAACAATAGTCCAGTATATGACAATAGCCCAGTGGATAGCAATAGCCTATTGTATAAGATAACAGCAGATGACAACAGTCTATTGTCAGAAAATAGTCCACTGGATAGTAAGTCTACTAAAAAGCAACTGCTTGGTTGTGAGCTTAATCAATAAAATAAAACAAAATTACTTTAATAGTAATGGTAACATTAGGCCAGTGACTGAAATGAATTACTGAACCAATTTTTAAGAAAAAAACTGAACCAATTTTTGTATAAAAGAAACTTCATTTAAACAAATACGATAACAAATATTTTTCACACAATGACACTGGTAGTACAGATTAGACTTACAACTACAGTCAACTGAAAAACAGATTAGACTGCGATCAATCCGATTGCCACACCATCAGCTATAATAGATTATACTACAACAGTAAAAATCAGTTCACAAATCTAGCTTAACATTATGATAAGTGTAGTGATTACTGGGCAGGAATCTCAAAACTCGATGTAAGTGGTTTGACATTTGTTCAATATGCTGAAGCACCTAAATGTATTTTAGCAGCATAGCAGAGTAGCAAGTACATCATACAAGGACAGCAGAATGTCTCATGTACAGAGGATTATTTGAGAGGCTCCTTAAAGTTGCTTCATAAGTGTCTGATTACTTTATGTTTCTGATCACTTCTATGGTGCCGATATTTCAACAAATAACATCAACATATCACAAGATATGGCAGGTGTGTAGAATCAAATAAGTTTGTGTGTGTACGCGCGCGCGCGTGTGCGTCACTGCGTGTGTACATGCATGCATAAGCTCATATGTATGCATGTATGCAAGTGTGTAGATATGCAATTCACGTATTAATGTAACATATGCATTCATGTAGGCATACATGCGTGTATGGATGTATGTATGCAAACACGTCTAATCAATAAGGATAAAGATCACCATAATGCGTAATGAGTGCGTGGTTACAGGGTGTACCTTCCAAACTACACTAGGCCTATATGCCGAAAACGAGAAAACAAGAGCATATCGCCACGTCGGGCATCATCTTATATCGCCTATTCCTGTTAGGCTACGTGGGTAGCTTACAATTTCAAGATCGAGCAAGCGATTCAATCAGTTAAGCAGTTAAATCTCAATTAATCAATTAAAAATTCTATTAATTAATTAAGATATCGATGCGTTGTACCTTGTGACTGTAGGAATAGAATAGAGATGACGGTAACAGTGATAAACGCCATTCCAGAAGAGATTTTCAGCCACGGAATAATAAGCAGAGGATTGGGGTTTAATTCCGATGGAAACAACCGACTGAACTAATGGATGCTATAAGAAAACGCTATCGGCCGTTGCCAACAGCTCCATGTTATCCGATATTAAGAACTCTTCCAGTGTTCATCAACCTAAAGTTCGCCAGCCGAATGCAGTGTCCTCCTGCCTCCTCCTCTTCTGCCTCCTCCTCTTCTTCCTCCTCCTCCTCTCTCCGTCTGTCTCCTCTTCGCGTCGTCGTCGTCCTCCGCCGTCGAATCCTCCTCCTCCTCCTTAGTCGCTAAGTGCAGCTGCTGCCTCCGCGCCGGCTCCTCCTTCCTCGTCCGGATTGGCTACTACCTGCCCTCCCTCCCTCTCCACTGAGGTAGACTCACTACGGTGGTGTCGGCCCCCCTTTGCTTGTGTATGTCTTCTCCTTGACCTGCTGTCTGTCTTTCTCTGTCTGTCTATCGTTAATTGTTGTTTCGCTTCAGTCTCTGGCTCTCTGTCCGGCTGTTTTCATCTATCTCCATACACAAGCACACAAACTATGTATATGTATAGGTGTATGTATATGTATATGTATATACACGAACATATATGTATGCACCAGTGTGGTTGTTTGCGTGTGTATCTTGTTACTCGTTATCTGATTTCGCTTCTGGTTTCTCTCTCTCTCTCTGTCTCTCTGTCTCTCTGTCTCTCTCTCTGTCTCTCTCTCTCTCTCTCTCTCTCTCTCTCTCTCTCTCTCTCTCACACACACACACACACACACACACACACACACACACACACACACACACACACACACACACACACACACACACACACACACACACACAAACACACACACACACTGACTCTCTCGCTCTATGTCCGTCTCTATCACCGTCTCCCTCCCCTCCTCTGCCCTCGCTACGTGAGACGGCTCAACCGATGTCTTGCGCGGTGTCTAACTGACTTATGCCCGCGGCGCCTGCGCCTTGCCCTTTGAACCGCACCTCAGCAGTCAGCCTTGAAAGCCTGAACGAATCCACCAGCATTCCTCCTGAACTGATCTAAAGCCGACCACGCCTACCCACCTTGTAGGCCACTGTTAATTACCCACCCGGCCGACCAAATGGTCGCGTCAGAGGCACAGGGTGAGGGTTGCGTTGCCCTTGGGACCTTTCGACCCCACTTGTCTACTTCCCGCTCGTTCGATTGTAAATAATATCGTTTTGCGTCGTTTGCCAATTTTTTGAAATAAAGAAATGAATAATCCATCAATCGACAGGCTTTCATCCAAGATAGGCCTATAGGCCTATCCTTGACTTCCAAACACCATCCACCTTAGCCGCCTGCCTGTCTGCCTGCCTGACTCTCTGAAATTTTGACCTCTGCCTATCGATTTTGATTTTATTGAGCGCCTGTGAATAAGCTGGTTCCCGCGACTTCGCTTTTGTGGGCGCTGTAGAAGTTTCGAGTTTACGATTACGATTAAGATTCCAACTGTTTCCTAACCTCTTCCCTTGATGATCTTTTTTCTTCCTACAATTCCACACTTTCCAACCTCATTGAAACTCATGCGCCGCGCACAATGGTGAAATTGCTCACCCAGAGGTGGCGGATATCCAAATTTTTGCAAATCTAAAGCCTAAGCCTATCCGACGAAACTATAAAAGTAGGCTATAAACGATACTCGCTATTCGCTAATTTGGAAAACGCATTAAATGTGTGAAACAATAATGATATGGTCGATTATTGTAACAAAAGCAATTTTAGGTGACGGGTCGTCTCTTTTAGGGAACTCCGCCGCAGCCGCTGTTCGTAGGCCTACCTAGGGCCTACTCTGACAGTGCCAATCCCAAGCCTAGATGAAGGAAGAAGCAGTGGAGGCGCCAGGATCTCAGGTTGGAGGGGCTAAAGCTTGTTGTATTACTGCTTAACGACACGTGTTTTTTTTTTCATATCGAAGATGATCAGTGTCGGAGGCAGAAACTTCAGGTCAGTGTGTACTCCACGTTTATATTGCGACCGAGCCACCCGCAGTAAAGATCCGAGAAATTAATCTCTGATAAACCGACCGACCGGGAAACGAACCCAGGGCGCCGGCGCGGCGAGCGGGCACCAACCCACTCGGCACTCCAGGATCTCTGAGGGGCTAAAGCTCCTGAAAAATAAAAAAATAATCTTTTGTTCCCTTTCAGTTAACTCCCTGTGATTTGCAGTGATTTCACACTTTGGGGGGCTGAACCGCAGTTAGGGAGGCTAAGCCCCCTATCCCTCTGGCGACAGCAAATGGGAAGAAGGCGACGCTAATGATCCTTGTTATCACACAGTGTCGTTAAACTGAAACTACTTCTCTTTTAGGTAGCGGATCCCATAGCTTAGGTGGCCGGATCTCAGGTCCGGCTGAATTTAACCACTGGCCATTCATCACCAAACGCAGTATACACAGCGGTAACCCTTGGTTTACTTCCTACCTCCAGCACTTAAAACCCTCCGTAGGCGCCCTGCTGGAGCAAGTCTACAAGAGCACTGTATTCCACATGTCGCTAGTGCAAAAGCCTTCACTACCAGAGGCGTACGGAGCTGAAACGCCGCTCGGAGCGACGGCCCAAATGCCGCCCTTGACCATTTAATTTTGGATATGCTATTTTCTCGAAGAGATTGCAGTTTGCATGACGTTCGTCGATCTTATCACACATGCGCCTACAATTTTATTTTATAAAGTTGATACACTGTCTGGATAGGCTATCTCTTTTCACAGCATATGATCCGTTTTAGATAATTATAGCCTACATTTTCAACTTACTGCAAAACTATAGGCCTATTATTAGATAATAAAACATATTGTATTGCATGAGTTGCAACTGTCGCTGACTCGCCGTGATGAATGGCGAAATTGGACGTACGAACCTGCCTAGCAAGGCAGAGAACGAAAAGAAGCTGATAGAGCAGCAAACTTAAGCTGCAAATAGGATATAGTAGGCCTATCCAAACTGATTGTAGGCCTAATCGTAAACTCAAAATTTATGAAGCGCTTAGGCTAAGCGCAGGGTACCTGCTGCAGCTTTATTCATGCGCGAGATCGAGGCTAGCCGCTAGCCACAAACTGCTTTAAGGACTGTTGGGTCACTTGGGTGACAGATATGGCTTGGAAAAAACTCCGTCACTGCTCGTACTCTGGCAGTGCCAGTCCCAAGCCTGGATGAAGGAGGAGGGCGACGCTAATAAGCGGCTAATGATCTTTCTTGCTGTTGCTATTATTATTATTAGGTATCATCCCTCAGGATTTATAAAAATTGCTATAAGGAGCAGGAAATTTGTGTCAGGCCTCGTCTTCATTATTATGTTATTATTATTATTATTATTATTATTATTATTATTATTATTATTATTATTATTATTATTATTATTATTAGACTGTCAATTATAGCGCGCCTAAACAAATGGGAATCTTGCACAAAAGCGCGTAACAGCGCTGTTATCACAGTGTCGTGAAACTGAAACTACTGCTAATAGATAGGCTATGGCTTGTGGCTGAACCACTGCCTTCAGTATACTATAGGCTAATATCTATAATTGTCAGAAGGCAGTGGCTTGCCTGTAGGCCTAGGTCTGTAAAATAATTAATCGTAAGACTGTGGTCAAAATCTTAGCCATGGTGGATATATACTTTCAGAGGTTTGACTCACTCCACTAGCGCCCTCTAAAACTCGGCTATAATGAAACATCAAAGTCCTATGAAAAGGCTCAAAGAAATTAAGTTCCTAATGCGTGATCATCCCATGGCCGCCTCTCGACGCTCGTTTAAGGGACTGCCTATCCCTATATGCCACTTTGTAGTGCAACAAATGTATAGAACTTTAACAGAATTACATTTCTTAAAATTAATAGAATGAGCAAAATCGCCGCGACCAAAGTGAAGCATCCCAATCATAAATGCTCATTGGTAAATATTCCGCCCGCCTGATAAGGTAAATTTTGGTTTTCCGATTTATGAAAACTAACTTCAGTTTCAGAAGATGGCTGAAATTTGCCAAGAGTTTGTAAACTAGTTAAATGCGAGGTAGCACAGCAAATCTTAAATCCGGTTGACTGGCCTTAGGAAGACTGGTGCTGGGCTGTGTCGTCTTTTCATGGGTTTGCCGCCGCGTGTTCGTTATCCTTCGGTTCGCAGGTCATGCGGTTCGTTATATGGAATGCAGAGAGCCCCTCTGTTCTGAACTCCGCCGCTGACAGTGCCAGTCCCAAGCCTGGATCAAGGAGGAGGGCGTCGCTAATGATCTTTGTTAACACGCAGTGTCGTTAAACTGAAACTACTACTACCATCTGTTCTGGTCTGGCAGAGGATTGTCGTGCAAATGCGAATGCACGTAATCGAAACTTTTGGGTGCCTGCTTCAATAGTCATAATCAGAAACTTAATTCCAGGGAGACTTTCGGTTTATGCGCGAACACAATCTCGAGCAGCAGCAGTTCACAAACCGATCCCTTGTCTTAAGGTTCTTTGGCTAAACAACGGATTCTTAATAATGTAAATTAAGATTCGGTTTTGTTAGCTATGGAATCTGGGTCCCCAATTTTAGGTGCAACGAAATTATTATGCTGAACGTGCGGGTATTCGGCAGCACCAACGTTCAGCGTCATGAAAAGCTGAACTTGTAAAGTGTAAACCCATACTTGACATTGCTGCAAGGATGGGTGGGGTTATGATGGATTGGCAGTTTCCGTTGAGTACAATGACACACGTTAAAATCATTTAGGTGTCTTTGGTAACAAGCTAAGCAGAATTACAGTGAAGTGTATTGTAAAATCTGTATGCAAGTGATAGAAAAAGGTAGATTTGTGGAAGAACAAAATTTAATGTCTGTAAGGGAGGAGAGCTGTGGCACTTCAGGTTTAAGATCAACGCCTAAATATCGCCTTGCCATTGCATGATATTGCGTGCATGGTAATGTCTGTGAGTTATTCCTCAATACATGTCTTGTGTTTAGGAATTTTGTTCAGTGAATCACAATTTCTCATAAGAAAATGGCAGATCCCAACGTGACAAAAAGTCCTAAGACTCCATCAAGAATCGGTGAGACAAAACTGCAATCTACTCCAAAATCAACATCTAAATCATCTTCTCGCAAAAGAGTTGTGGTTGACCAGTTTCTATCGGTTCCTCGAGATTTCAGCTTGTCGGAATCAAACCACAATCTGCCAAATGAAAACCAACAGTTAAATGAGCTACCTGAGTCAAGGAAGCAATCAAAGGCAGCGAGGCAGCTTGAAATGAGCGAACCATCGCTGCCGCAATCAGCGCCTGTGTCCACACAGAGGATGCCTACTACCTATAATCGACGACATTTCTGTGATACGTGTAAAATATATTGCAGCAGCTTGACTTCTATGAAGCAGCACACTGATGGACGGCGACATAGAATCTTCAGCATACACAAAGAATGGTTAGTATTTGACAGGAACATTAAGGCAGTTTATGAGAACTTTGTAGATGTGTTGAATTAGTACTTTCAGTGTCAGAGTAAGACCAACTAACACATGGAGAGACATGCATGCAAAGGACAGAGAGATCAAGAGATAATAAAGGGAGACAGAAGGAAGAGATAGAAGAGAAAGTGTTCTGATTGACTGTGCTTCTCTCAAAACTATGAATTTAGTTTTGCAAAGGGATAAGATCACAAAGTGAATTGTCATATGGGCAACTTCTGTGAGAGGTCATGGAAAGACACTATATTATAAGTATATGTAAAATTTTGCTTGCATATTTCATAATTCGTATTGGTATGTATACAATGAGACATACACTAGTGATTCTGTTTTGACTTATATTAGGGACAAACTGAAGGCTAACCGCAAAGGAGTTGTTGTCTCGTCACCAAGTGCCTCCCCGCCTGAAGCTGAGAAAATCTCGGTCGAGTTGGACAATGGAAAGAAGAAGGTTGTTGAATTCTGCATACAAAACTGCGGGGATTCCAACGTTGCTTTTGAGTGCTGTGATATTGTTGACCTAAAGTCAGCAACGCGACGTCGATTTACTGACTTTCAGTTGAAAAACAGACCAGGCCAACAACCACTGCTGCCCAGTAAGAAGTTACTAAACCAGACTTTCTTATAAATAACACTTTTCGTCGCTAGTCACTCCACTGTCCAATCTGCTGCCAAAGGCCTTTTGGTTGTTCCTCACAAGCCACTGCTCAATCTAGAAGCTTTGCTTATGTGGAACCCTCTAGTTGGAACCGCCTTCCACAGGAATTGCAGCTTGAACTCAGTCTTTCTCTTCCCTGTTTCTGAAATGCCTGCAGTCCATTGTATTTAATTTATTTATGTTAATGATAGCATTGACTTGGGTCAGAAGTGCCTCTGAATCATTGAGTTGCAATTTTATAATGCTCGATTACAAGTCAATTACAATTTAAGAAATAAACTTACATTATAAAATGGATTTGTATAGCAATAAAATTTCATCTTCAGGAAGTTTAGTAAAGTACTGATAGAGCAGTTTTATTTTTAATCTGTAAGGCCTCGTGATTCTTTCCAAAGATTAAGTAAGTAAGTTTACAAGCCATTTATTGACAGAGCATCAATGCCATAAAATCACCAATAACAGCAGCCAGTACAAACTCAAAAATCTTCAAGTAAATGATGCAAAAGTCAAAAGTTTAATCCAAAAGGGTTATATGGAATTATGGATTGGCTGATATGTGGATTCAGTTGAGATACATTGTACATGCAGTGATGGTATTTTAGAAGTTTATAGATAGATTAGAAATAGATTTTGTATTTTTTTACCAGTTGTTGCTGTCAAAAAATATTCATTAACTTCATGAATGACTGGTTTAATAAGTCATAACCATGCAATATAAATCTCTGATTTACATGGTCTTATTGACATTTGTTTCTTGTAGATGATCAGCTCACTGTGTCTTTGCATTGTGTAAAGCGCGCAATAGGTTTTTACTGCACGAAGGTTGCATTTGTCTTTTCCAAGCCGAAGATGACTATAGTGCGTGACGTTGAAGTGCAGATCATTACGCAGATAATGAAAGAGCTTGGTCCAAAGGCGCCTTATAAACACCCACCAAGAGTGTCAGTCAAGATGGCACCTGTTAAAACTGTTGACGGTCTTCGTCCAAAGTGGTAAGATTCTGTTTCAAGTCGTCAGTTTCTTTTCAATCTCTTTCATGTAGATGGCCTTGTTCCAGTGCCTTTGAGAGGTCTTGAAATGTGCTGTAGAAATACTGCTGCTATATAACTTTATGTTGCATACCATGCATATGGGAATCACTGCTATATTAATATTCGCAACCTTTTCAATGGATCGCTTTGGTTATGATTGTGGCGGATTGCCTTCTCTTTCCTGCTCTGATTAGATTACTCTTACTGTCACTGAAATTCCTACTTATACAATGCAGTACTGTGCAACTGAAACTTGAGAGGCAGTGGCACAATTACCATAATTTATCTTGATTACAGCTGCTATACCTCCTCCAAGACTTAAACTCTGCTACAGCCAGTGCTTCTTGCTGTGTTTTCTGACTGCCATATCCAGCTGATACAGACTGTATAATATAATGATGATGAGACTGAATATTAGCTTGTCCAGCATATTGATTTTACAGAGGCTCTACCATATACTGATGTAAATGCTAATGCACAGCTGGTCCCTGTATTGTGTATTAATGTGTCTCGTGTGTTAAATTCGTGTGAACAGTTTGCGTGTAATGGGGCTGAACTGTATATTATTAGGCTTTTTATGCTGCAGCTTTTGAGTACTTCTTGACATAACTCAAAATGAAAATAGCCTAAATAGGTATTCACTCATTTATTTTATATTTGTTCTTTAGAAAATAATTATATTGGTGACTTGTACAGGGATCACTCGAAAGATAGTCTGACTCAAGAAGTGCCTCTGGATATTTATTACATTCCTGTTGAAATACGAAGAGCAGTAAACCACGGCCTTCAGGAGGAAGTGGAATCAAAGGAGAAAACATGTAGTATTAGGTAAATGCTGTTTAAGTTTTCTGAGTTGCGTAACTGTGACTATCCAGGTCTACCTTAGCTCACAGCTGAAATTACCCCTTCTAAATGACATAGAAGTAATCTGAAATTGCTTCATAAACCTATCAAATCTAAACTGACCACACTTAAAGTAAGTTACTGGTATGTAATATAAGAAGAAGATGAGAAAAGCACTCTTTAAATAGCACTGAGCGACAGTTACGAGTATGAGATGTTAGCAATTTCATGTTTATTGTATTCTGTATATATCAGGATGAGTAACCATGTTGGGCAGACAACGTGAAGGTCTTTCTGCCCAGGCAGGACTTAGCCACCAATCTCAGGGCTACCATTTGTGCATGCTAACGATTAGATCAGCCTGGGTGCTGCAGCACCAAAAGGTGCCATGAACCTGCTTTAGTGGTGCTGCAGTTGGATGGCAGAAAGGCAGAACCATAATATATGTGCAGCTTTTCCTGTAACAAATGTGAAAACGCTACCGATAATATTATCACTGCTGACATAAGTAAGTAGCCTTTTAATAATGCAAGTCAAACACTGACGTTTTACAAAATAGACAGTTAATGTAAAATTTTACTGTCGTTGGAGCAGAAAAAGCACAGCTATTAGCATGTACTATGAATGCTTCTGATGCTTGCTTCGTGATTGTAAGCTTTTCAAAGAATGGTGAGTTCACTGGTAGCCGGTGATTCAGTCTATATATTCGATGTATTGTGCCCGATAAGACTACGTTGGCCTATAACTATTTTAAAACCTAAAGTAGTGTAGAAATGGTTGCCACACTAAGGTTGAATACAAAAGAATGCTGCTCGTGATTAAAGTAAGGAAGTAACTGGAAGAAAAATAAATGTTGCTGTTGATTGAATGACTTTGAGTGTGTGCCTTGCTCTGAAAAACGTTGGGAAGCACTGCACTAGACTACTTTGCACTGTGTAAAGTAAACTGATCTTGATCAATTCAGAATGACTTAAATAGTTATTGCTGCATATTTATTCATAGGAGTCGTTTATCGAGTTCTCTTTGCAAGGACAATTACCGAAATCGCTTTTCGCTTCTGCTTCATATCGAAGAGCTTCAAATGGAAGTCGATATTAGAAAATATGATATGCTCAAAGTACCACTTGAAACCTGCAAGGAAAACCATAAACTTCTTACCTTAGAAGTAAGCTTTCATTTAAACACTGTCACAATTCAGTCTTATGACCGAGATTCACAGCACTGATTTTTATACAGGCTTGTAATAGAACAAATACCTTACCATTCCATTCCATTATCTCTATATTTAAAAAGTAGAAAATGGAAGCCCAACATAACCGACCTGTGTCAATGTTTAAAAAGCCTAGCCTTGTGTGTAATCTTTGTAGCGTACAAGTTACAGGTGAATTTTGGTGCAAATATTTACTTTTGCACAAAGAACCAGAAACAGGAATTTGTTAATGCGGATGAGGGTATACTGGTATAGTTTTAAATTTTATTGAAATTTTGAGATCTATGGCTCAGTTGACATGTAATGTTCATATTAATGACTGCCAGCTACTGATGAAGTAGGTACCGTTAGTTACTTTGCTGTGATTAGGGCAGCATTACGATTTTAGTATTTTGTTGTAATTTAGTATTTTTGTAGATCCTCTATGTGAGTCTAAATATGCGATTGTCAACTATCAGCTTTATTTTATTAATCATGAACATTGCTTCATAGTTGAATTATTCTAATTTAGGTTCAATGGCTTTCAGAAAATCAAAGTCCTATAGGTCTGCTGTTTTGAACAGTCACCTTAAGAAACAATGACAGTTGTTCATAAAAGCAGGTAGGCCTAATATTGAAAACAGCTTTAAAGTCTTAATTTTTCACGTTTCAGGTTCCTGGCCTGTCAGAAAATCGTCCATCAGTTCTTGTTGGTGACCACCTTTTTCTTCGTGTACTGAAGAGTGATAAGACCCCAGAGGAGACGGAGTACAAGGCGTACGTTCACAGGACGTGTCTCAACAAAGTGGAGATAGGCCTGAGTGAAAAGTTAGTGCAGTTTTAACAATAGACGTCATAAGGTTTGTGTCCTGGAGTGCCAATCCAGAAAGGTTGAATCCCTTTCCAGGGTGATGCAAAATTTCTCTTCCATTTTTGCCTAGTAGCAAAATCATTTGCATGTACCTGTATTTCTAAAGCACCTTCTAAGAACTTCTGGGGTGGGCCTCGTTGGTTGGCACTGTATTGACTATTGACACA
Organism: Aporrectodea caliginosa; assembly: GCA_020284085.1. Taxonomy (NCBI): domain Eukaryota; kingdom Metazoa; phylum Annelida; class Clitellata; order Crassiclitellata; family Lumbricidae; genus Aporrectodea; species Aporrectodea caliginosa. The sequence goes on from JACEVL010000163.1 coordinate 135,797, forward strand.
ACATCAGGAGCTTTGTGTTCTAGTCTCAAGTCAGCTGGGTCGGCAATCGTGCTCTGCTTGTCGTGGAGCTGTGTAGATGCAGTGTTTTGCACTTCAACTCATGTCTTCTCATGTGTTGGACCATATTCTTGACAGAATCTTCTATTGCAATTATGTACTGCTGCATGAATTCAGCTTTGTGCAATAAACATTTTAAAACTATCTTGAAATGCACTTGTTTAGTAGATCAGGTACATAATAGGTGCTATATTATATGTCTTCATACATACATACATGTATGCATACATACATACTTACAATCTTGCATGTAAAAATTCCCAGAGAAACAAAAAAATTCTGAATTATTAGTACTCTTTAATCCTTTAACGATGAGCTGCATTGGTTTTCTCATACATTTTAGTGCATGGTCATCATTAAAGGGGTTAAGATCGAGTGAAGCAACAGTGTCCTGGAAGGCAATGGTGTGCAAGTGTTGAAATTTAATATCAATGAGCTGGAAAGGGTTACCGATTTCTCTTGTGTCCCAAATCAGGCATTATTAGTGTTATTATGCAGTATTTGTCACGATTTTTGTAGCACTAGTTTATCATATGAATGATGTTGTACTATCAACATATCCTTGATTGACTGCTTACATTTGAACATGTTTTGTAGTTTTCGAAGCATGTGGGTCCATAAAATGAACTTCAACTGTCGTTTCAACTTCAACCGCCTTCCTATCCGTCTGCAACATCGAGCCGTTCAGTTTGCTGAGGAAAACAGTCTCTACGACTTACTTTTCCCAAATTCCGACAACATCTGCAAATACGGATGCATTCAACCGGTTGATACTCCTATGAAGTTAGTGATAGCCACGTTCTGAATCTGTTCATAGCTCCTGTCTTAACTATTTGTTCAGCAAGAGGGGGGGTTTGTGGGTTTAACCCCCCCCCACCCAATAAATAATTGCCAAAAACACTTAACTTTTCAAAACTGACCCATGGAAACCCCCAAATTGTTTGCCCTTGCAAGGAACTGTTCAATAGTATACCAAGTCTGTTACTGAATGATTGCAGATTTGAACCTCCTGAAATGGACTTTGCTTTATGACCCTGAAGAAGTTGTTCATACACTCGTGTCTTATGTCTCCAGTTCAGAGTTCCTGGTTTTGTGCACATAACAAGTGCAATAAAACAAATCACAGATATTTGATCAATAGAAATGATAAAAGATTTCTTGTGTTATGTACAGTAAATGTGTTTCTTGATATGCTTTGGTCACGGCACAAATCATGTAACAAATCATGTAAAATTGGCAGGTCCTTGTTAAGCCATGTAATGGTAACATAGGAAAAGATTGTCCAGTTTTTGGATTGCTTTGTCATGTTTTAGCTCTTTCAGCCAAAATATTCTTCAGTTGAAAGATCATGCCTAAAGTTGTTAATTGAAGTGTCTAATTAATAAGCAAAGGTTGTCTTCCCTTGCCTGACAAAAGCAACATGTAAGTCTTGTCATATTAATGTTTATTGTGGGCCTGTATACAGTGTCATTCAACAACTACACTGGCTTCCCATTCGCGCCCGTATCGCTTTCAAAAGTATCATATCCATTCAACCTCCCCCTCATATATGAAATCCATGGTTGTGCCATGCTCTGCTTCAAATCCTAGAGGACTCAGATCGGCCACACGTGGAGAACCGTTCTTCGCACCAAGAGGAAGTTTGGAAATCGTGCTTTTGCTGTCTCTATGGAAGAGTCTCCCAGCTACAATCCGTCAATGGCAATTTAAATCAAAACTAAAAACTCATCTATTCTCATTATACTATGACTAAGAAGTTAAGAACACAGCGCAAACGCGCTTTCGTGCAAGACTTGTCTTGTTAAAGCTATAAATGTCATTGTAAGTGTCTCTCAGGTCACAGCACACATCTATTTAACTGGTTTAAAGTTGTGTGTCTTATAGCCATAGTGGGTGTAAACATGCCTCTCTCGTAATGATAATAAAGAAACGGTGAAATTGTATGATAATAATGTTTTGGAATGTGCTGCTTTTGTTTTTAGATTTTACAATCGTCTGATTGAAGAAAATGAACAGCAGGAGTTGGCAGTAAGGCACATTGTTGCAGGTTCCTCACGTCCAGCACCATTTCTCATTTTTGGACCACCCGGTACTGGCAAGACAATGACCATGGTTGAAGCTATGAAACAGGTAAACCATGTCATTAGGACGAACATATGAGTTTAATTAAACAACGACATTGCATTTATGATACCTGCTGCTTGACCCTTTGAAGAAAGCCACTGCATCGAAAAATTGGGCAAAATATTACTTGATTATTATTGCTTTGTTATTGTTATTATTGTTATTATCACTCTTTTATGCTTCTGAATTATTGGTTCCACTATTTTGGGCAGGTCTAAGATGTAGGCAGAAATCATCGTCATCTGTGGCTTGCAATCAATATGCTTGAAAGAACTGCTTGCTGAAGTTTACATATGAAATGCAATCGACATCTGGATAGCAGAAAATGATTATGGATTGCCGTGGTTATATGTGAATTTCAAAGTTCAAGCAAAGAAGCAAGATTCAAAGCAACTGCACAACAATGAAGTGATAGTGATACAAATCTAGAGTTCTTTGAAATAAACCATGGACATGGTTGTAATATATACCAGTCTGCTTCTGTGATGTAATTGTATTGTATCTTATGATTTGTATTTTGCCATTATCATAATTCACAAGGTTAAACCACGGGGAAAAAACTGAATCATTTGGAGTAACTTTGGTTTGAACCACTTCTTCCTGTGAGTTTCTTTCATCTTTATTGTTGACTTACAGGTGTTGAAGTGTATTCCATCGTCAAAGATCCTGGCCTGTGCACCTTCAAATAACGCGGCTGATCTGCTCGCGGAGAAACTGTTGGATCACATTCCCAAGGAGTCTATTCTTCGGATGAATGCAGCAAGCAGAGACGTCTCACAGCTGCCTCAGAAAATCAAGGCAAGCTAACGACCTGAATTTGGTTTACCTGGAAACTACGGCCAAGTGATGTCTTGTACAATGACTTAGAAACTTCTATGTTAAATTGTTAGATTAGAAAATTAAATGACAGGAGAGCCTTCTTTACACCAAGCATTGATAATGGAGATGTTACTTGACAGTAACGTTCTGTCTTATTGGTTTTAGGATTGTTCTAATTATAGCCATGGCTGCTACTTTCCATCTGTGTTGGATATCATGAAACTGAAGATAGTCGTGACAACTCTTGTGACAGCGGGGCGACTTGTGTCGGCAAACTTCCCGCCCGGTCACTTCACACACATCTTCATTGATGAGGCGGGTCAGGCGGTAGAACCGGAATCCATCGTTCCGATTGCTGGAATCTTTGAATCTGAAGTGGCCAAACCGGATGGGGGTCAGGTGGTGTTGGCAGGGGACCCTGAACAGCTGGGGCCTGTACTTCGGTCACCTGTTGCCATGAAATATGGTCTAGGTGAGACACAGAATAGATTTTCGTGTTCTGGTAAATGTATTTTGGTGTGCTTGTCCATGAAATAGTATGGCATATGACAGCAACTACCGGTATATGGTATCAACTGTTGACACTGAATGGGGAGTTGGGGGTATGTGCACAAGAGGGATTTTAAGTATGTTAATTATGTCTCGAGTTACTTGCTAGGCTTTATGAGACTCTGTAGTTCAGGCTGCATGTATGTGCAAGAGTTTGCTTGTGGTGATTGTGTTAGTTATGTGAGCACTTCCTTAAAGATAAATTGTTGTTCTTAATGAACTTGACACCGCTTAGCCTAACAATGCAGTTGGGAGGTAAGCAAAAGGCACTATACTAAGTGCATAGATAGCTACATACTTGCACTTTTGAAAGTCTAGACAATCAATCAATCAATCAATTTCATTTATTCACAGCACCAAGCTGACAGGTTGCAACTTGTTACAGGTAACAGATAGGAAAAATTGTCTAAGCTCTGACAGTTAGTTATTAAATGGGTTGAGATAGCAAATATTATCTCTGCTCTAACTAAAGAAGATTAGACGTCTTTGAAAGGTTGGTGGGGGTGTAGTAGCATTAGGTAGAAATTGTTGATTTCACAGTCAAACATAGTTTGATCAGTAACTAGTGTAAACTTTAAATTCACTCTAATCCATTATTATCACTTGTGCATGTTCAGGTGTGTTTGTGTATATAACAGCATTTCTATAGCACCTTTGTTGGAACATCTTGTAATCACTCTTCACTAGAATACTGCATAGTGTTAGAGTTCTTAATAATAGGAACAAGTTCATCTGGTGGCATTCAGACCTGTTAGAATTTTTGTTTGTTTAACCTGCATAGCAGCTCTGTACAATGCAATAACATCTATCTTATAGAGGCAGAAACCTGCTAAAAGGCAAAGAAGTAATCATTGATTTAACAGCTTCTATACAGATCTTTAGTAAACATAGCTGTTGCATGTGCACTTTAATATATTGTAACTTTAATATTAATTGTGAACTGACATAATAACTTGTATTTAAGAAACTGACCATTCATTCTTGTACCACCTGTTCAACCTTAACCCAAAATTGGGTGACTCTGTTAGGCAGATTCCGATGGTTCCTTCTGCATTTTCCTTGACATCCATTAACATAGACTGATTGTGTATTTTCTAAACTGTTTGTGATCAGTAAATGATTTAAATCAATTAACAGACAATTATCGATGTTAGGACAGTAACGACAGTTTCTTACTGGTAATTGTGAGTTTGCATACGTAAAGCTTGTTGTTGTAAATTATAAGGTGTCTCGCTGCTGGAGAGGTACATGAAAACCGATGTTTACAAGCGAAGACCAAAAGCTGAGGTTACCAGTGTATCTGATGCATATGATTCGCGTCTCTTAGTGAAGCTGGTTCGCAACTATCGCTCGCATCCAGACATCCTGGAAGTCCCAAATAAGGCATTCTACCTGAGCGAACTTGAGGCCTGTGCAGACGTATTGGTACGAGAGTCTCTGTGCCAGTGGTCAGAGTTACCAAAGAAGGACATCCCTTTGATATTCCATGGAGTCATTGGGAAAGACGAGCGAGAAGAGAGAAGCCCTTCTTTCTTTAACACGGCAGAAATAGCCGTAGTCGTCGATTACGTCGACAAACTTCTCAACACAAGACCACAGAAAGTCCTCGCCAAAGAGATTGGCATCATCTCACCATATCGTAAACAGGTTTGGTTCTATATAAATTTCTTTTTTGGAATATCAGAGGCAATGAAGCAACTTTGTAGAGAGTACCATTGCAATGTAGATTAGAGGATCAAGCAGTGGCGTAACGAAGGAGGCGGCAGCAGCAGAGAGGCGTAAAATCCAAGCTTTCAGTGGTACACAGTACCAGTGCATATTTTAACTGTGTAACTACTGGGACAAATGTCCCAGTAGTTTCAGGATTTGCCCCAGTAGTTTTAGGATATGTCCCAGTAGTTTTGGTGATTTGTCCTAGGCAATACTGTAATTTCATGTTAGTTTCCAATAACATTGGAATTACGGTAGCAGACTTTATGCTACTGACAATTTTTGTGTGAAAGAAATCAGGCACGAATAGTTACCTAAACTATCATATATATAAGGCTTCTGACAATTGTCCTTCTGGAAAAAAGAGGGAAAAGCAAAAAAAACGGTCATCAGAAATTTTGGCAGAAGAAAGGTCATCAGAAATGTTGGCGGAAGTAGTGAAGAAAATTTTCCGGATTCTTGTCCGCGGGCGCACGAACCCCTACTTATGTCACTGGTCCCAGTAGTCCAAATCCGTTAAAATATGCACTGCACAGTACTATGGCAAGAACGATTAAAAGTCAACAAGAAAGGTAAAAGGCGCAGTCATCACCCCTGGCCCCAGGCGCTGAAACCCTTCGTTACGCCACCGGGATCAAGTAAGTGTTAAATCTCCAAGAGACACAGTTGCAAGTAATCGTTAAGAGTCCAAATCTGGTTACTGTTAAACAGATGTTGCTGATCTGCCGGTGGATTACAGTTAGAGACGGCTTTCTTAGTTGGAGCTGATCTGGAAAATGGTTTTATCTTTCAGGTCCAGAAGTTTCGCCAGGCTTTGAAGAAAGACAAATTGGGCAGTTGTGATGACATCACTGTTGGAACAGTGGAAGAGTTTCAGGGCCAAGAACGCAGAGTCATCATAATTTCAACCGTTCGTAGCAGCACTGACTTCCTCCCACTTGACTATGATTGCAAGCTGGGATTTCTGAAAAATCCCAAGGTAATGGAATGTACTTGCCCTTTCATCTTCATAATTGTGATGGATCATCTTTCTGGAACAGTCTTCCACTGCATATACACTGTACATACTGTTTTGATATGACTCTGCTCCACATGTATTTTCTACCTACCATAATACGTAATTTTTAGATCAATCAGGTAGCCATATATGCAGAGCTTTTAAGAGGATTAAGTGCCTTGATAAGGATGTAGCTACGTACGTACATACACATCCACATTGATACATAAGTACTTGAGACATTTTAGTGGGACCTACATGCATAGGCGTAGCTACATGAAGGCAGGAGGAGGCAATTGCCTCCTCTTGGTTTTTCCATATAGTGGAGTTTCAATTGATCAACGACGCAAATGACCAGGATTTTGGCAAGTTGCCTCCTCTTGAATTGAAGTGTCTTGTGTCTTGTCTCGCCTGTGCTTGAGGGTAAGTGGTAAAGTGGAAGAAAACAGTGAAATGACTAAAAAAAAAAAAAAAGGTCATCGGAGTTTTTGAAGAAGAAAGTCTAAAAAAGGCAGATAAAGACATGTAAATTTAGTAGAGAACCCTCTTTAGTAAATTTAGGGATAGTTCCGGCAGGATTTACTATTTACTGTGGATATTGTCTTCGTAAAACTTCCGTTACTACCCCCCTCGAAATCTTGGAAAACTGCCGTTATACCCTCGAAAAGCCTTGGGAAAAGTGCCTTTAGTAGCCCATGGCCGACAAATTTTAAAATTTTTGTTCTTGGAAACACTGGTTACTACCACCCCACACCCGGTCGTCAACTTTTTCACCCCTGTCGTCTTCTTTTCACATGTGTGCAACTTTTTAAACAAGCTGGATACCAATACCAGAACCTCGTTTTGTCCCCTCGTCACAGCAAGGGGACTAGGACTAGATTCTGTGAAGTTGCCTCCTCTTGAATTTAAGTCTGGCTATGCCACTGCCTACATGCAAGAAATTACATGTCATAAGATTAAGCTTGAGGCAAGGTTTTCCCATTATCAAAGACTGTTTTTTTAATTACACTTTCTGTGATTTTTATTTTCCCATTGCATGTGATATAAGTGTAAAACTGTAATCAGGAAGTAAGATGATGCTTCTTTGTTAAATGCCTTTGTGAACATCAGTCCTCAGATGAATGATCCTAGATATCAGAATTGTCCAGCTGGGAGGAGAGAACCTGCCCTCATATGCCAAGAAAATGAAGTTGCTAGCAAGTCTTATTCACAGTTGCCTCTCGCACTTGACTGATGTGACTCGAATGTGACAGGTGTGACTGGCCTTCTGTTTTTCGTATAACTGATGGCTTTTCTGAGAGCTCCTTTGTTGGCCTTTTTTATTGCAGAGGTTCAACGTATCAATCACGCGAGCCAAGGCACTCCTCGTAGTTGTCGGAAATCCTCACATTCTTTGTCGCGATGTCCACTGGAACAAGTAGGTTATTTCAGTACAGCCACGTTGCTTCTCAGCCTGTCATTCATCGTAGGATTTCATATCTGTACATATTATCTCAAGTTCTCAACATGACCCGTGCCAGCATTTTTCAAAGCCAGTTTTAAAGAATGTATGGATTTAAGTACTGGCGTGCATCTGGACACTTAATATATTACCTTTTAAGCTCTCAGAAATGCTGTATTAAAGTTCATTATGAACTTAAAGTATTATCAGATACATGTCATTAAAAAAAATATATAACCCTCTACTGGTGGTCTGCACATGCATAGAGCCCAACCAATGGAGTGCCATCTAGAGTTATATTTACCAGGTAAGACGTGTATGTATAGAAGCCTGAAGTGCTTTGATAATAGTGATGCATGTACCTAAACTGCCATCAACTATGGGTGGCATTTTTAGAGCAATTTCACCACACATGGCACCAAGCCTCTGCGAAATAAATTTTCAAAATGAACTTCTGTGCTCATGTGTTATTGAGTGAACTAGGATAAACTGGTCTGTTTGTTTGTGCTGTTATTTGTAGGTTATTAAACTTTTGTGTTGAGAGAGGTGTATATGTTGGCTGTGAGTTCACCAATCCAACATTGGAGACTGATGATGAACTTGAAGAGTGCATGGAAGATCTTGGTAAACTTCAGCTCTCAGGTAAAGCTTTGCATTTGTTATGCTCAATTATGCTTAGAATGGAAGTGCAGACTGCAGAGGTCTAACATAGTTGATAGAAAGCTCGCTCTGTATTCCAGCAGATTTTAGCCAGCAGATCGGATCTATAGTAATGACCTTGGACAAGTAGTTTACGCACAATTACCATCTCGGCCCCCATTCTTTCGGAGCTGATATAGAAGTTGAGAGGCTGAAAAGCATTTTTGAATGCTGGCTTTTGTCATGTTTTGGCCCTAAATCTGTTAAACCTTGAGACCTAAATTTTGAGTGTTAATGGATGCATTTGGACAAGTTCAAATGTTACCGTCAAAGTTTTTCTTAATTTTTTCAGCAAAAATAGTAAACTTGAAGTCCTGTGATGCAGTGTTACCATGTTAAGGGTTTCAAGATTCATCCAGATGTATGTATGTATGAGCACTTGTTATAAGGCCCTTCAAGATTTCTACTCAGGCGCTCCCGACTACATCTCTTGAACCTTGACACTGAATCGGAGTTTCACGCCGAAGCGCATGAGCAATTGCGAGTGAAGGACTTTAGCCCAGGGTCCCTAATCACGGCGGCTTGAGGTGGATTTGAACCCGCAACCCTCCGGCTGCAAGGCACCGGGTTTACACCACCGCGCCCCACAATGGCTAGATGGAAACCTTTCACTGTTGCTGTATCATATTTTAAACTACTTTGGCGGTATAGCGCCCAAAGTCTTTCACTTTAACAGCATACTTCATAGTAAATATCTGGTTGGTATGATTCTTTCATTAGACATTTTCTAGTGGACTTAATTCTCTTCTAATTATCGTTTTCTTTATACTAAATTAGCAGACATGTAAAGTTCTGAGCGTTTGCTTGCGTTTAATATAGAAATACTTACTTACTTACTTATTTGCAGATACAGAATCTCCACTACCAATCAGCAGCATGACAGAACAGGTTAGAATGGCGCAGTGGACTATAGGGTATAAACTAAACGATGACCTGTCCTTGCGCTGGTAGAGACACCTGATACAGAATGAGAAATGCAGAGGAAGACAGTCACAGAGAGGCAGCGAGAAAGAAAGAGAAGTCGGAACAGTAAACCTGCTAAGATTTTGCCATGCCTAAGGGGAATTGAAGAATGTGTATGAAGCCTTTCTGAAGTGCAGCAATAATAGTGACATGTGTACCAAATTGGTCAAATACCACCAAATCAAAGCACAAGTCAGAACAATGTACATGCTTAGATTTCAGCACGACAAAAGACCTGGTTCTGGACCGTTCTGTTTCTACACGTAATAGCTACCGATGCATTTATGACAATGGCGCTGTGGAAACGCTGAGTATTAAGGACGATTGGCTTGTCATTTTTTGGTTGATTTCCTGTTTTTAAATTTTGTTTAGACATTTAGGATTCCATTGTTAGCAATTGTGTAGCGTAATGAAAATGTACTGTTCCTCAGGTGTTTAGCAATATCAAAATCTTCTTGGCTTCCTCTGTCAATGGTCATCTAAAGTACAGTGGGGATCCGTTTATGTGCGGATGTTGGGGGTGCGATGTCACGTGTGAACAGACTGTGGGTTAAGAGGGTCATACTGAAATGCAGTAGTGTATGAGTTTGATTGTGATATAATGCCAGACCATTTATATTTCTGGCCACATTAGTATCACTCTCCCAGACATTCCTTAACATGAAATGCTTGGATTGAGACACAGAACCGTGTGTGAATAGGTCTTGTGTGTTAAATAGATATTGTTAGGAGTCATGGCGTAACTGCTTGTTAAATGGAATCTTGCATAAATGGGTCACACAGTAATGGGTCTCCACTGTACTTCTTGTTTGGATTATGATGATTTAAGGTTATTTTTTCTGTTATATCTAGCTGATTTTGCTCAGAAGTGATTGTTAATAGCATATCTTGCTTCTAAAAAAATACAGTCAGTATATATACATGCATATTGTGTATATATATATATATATATATATATATATATATATATATATATATATGTATATATATATGTTGTACATGCATATGAATTTTCAAAATGATTTTCTAGGTGTCTCAATAAACTGATTCTTCGAAGTTGTTAATAGGACCTTTTAAAGTATTTAATATCAGGAATTTTTTAACAATCACCTCGTGATAGATAATTGGCAATGGTCAAAAGAGGTGGCATACAGTATATATTTGCTATTGTGCCTTTACTTAGGTTTCCTGGTAGAAAAAAGTGTATATATATATATATATACACACATCGTATATGCATATAATTTGTCGCATGAGTGTTTGTGGGTGAGAGAGTTTGATATGCCTTTGTTTGTATATATATATATATATATATATATATATATATATATATATATATATATATATATATATACATCATATATGGCACCTGTTTGTATGTCTGAGTGTTTGTGGATGGGAGAGTGATATACCTTTGTGAGAGTCTGTGTGAAATTCAGAATGCCAGAGTTGCACTGTTGATCTTTGTTTTTGGTTCAGCACCACTGAGGATTATCCTTGAAATGGCACTATAGTACAGGTTCGGTGTTTTCAGGAATCTGTGTATCAAGTGACTTAATATATAGCGAGTGTTAAGTGCAGGCACTGCATGCATGAATATCTAACTGATTTAATGTGTTTTAACCCTTTAAAAGCGAGCATATACTAAAATTTATGGGAAACCAATGCAGCTCGTCGTTAAGGGTTAAGACGGTTTGGAAATATTTAATGAACAGTCAAAAGCAGCAGCAAATATGCCCAGCAGAAGACTGCGAGGAGAAGGTCTAAGCAAGACATGAGGAGGCATGATCAGCTCATGTTGATGTATGGAAGCACGGTACCTGCATATCTCCACCAGCAGCAGAGCGCAATAATCGACCCAGTTGCCTTTCGACTGCCACATAAGCTGCCTGATGTATGTTGGTTTGGTGCCATTCAACGTACATTACATGTGTATGCATGCTCACAAATTTATGTATATGTAGCCTGCATGCATACATAGGCCTAGGTATGAGTAAAGTGGTGAATTTTTGTCATGCATTTCTGTTATTTATGGCTTAAATTTTGTTTCAGAATTTATGAGGAAGAAATGCATTGTGTTTAGCTTCAGAAAAGAATAATGCTATTGTTTTCAGTCCATTCATAAAGTTGTTTGTGAAATGTGCATTTGTCTCCATATTAGATTATAGAATAATATATAAACCTTTTATAGGCCATTGTATGAAAACTACGAAACTATCTGCATTTGCTTATACTAGTACCGGTATGTAATATATATTTTGGATGGTAACAGACTAACAGGTCGATAGTCCGAAGGTTCGATAGTCCGAAGGTTCTGTAGTCCGACATTAATCCGACCTAAAATCGTTTCATGAATCGAACTTCTGCTTACACTGCGATATCTTTTCATAATTCCAACTTCCGTTTAAGCAGGGATAATTTTCATCAATCCAACTTCTATTTAAGCAAGAATTCTGTTAATTAATCCAACTTCTACTCAAGCAAGATTTATTTTCATCCATCAAACTACGACGGCTTTCGGACCATCGAACCTTCAGACTATCGATACGTAAACATTTTAGACACATCATGAGCCGCAGGACAATATCAAGAGCAGCTTGATAACAGGTCTCGTGGAAGGTACCGAGGACGAGGAAGGCCGAGAATATCATGTAACGACAACGTCCTGAACTTGCGGCTGCTGGCCTTATGAACGCAGTTCAAGACAAGACACTGGGCAGTGAGGGTCCATTAATTAGGATAATTTATCAAAGATAAATAACATTTATAATTCAGCAAATAATATTATAATAACATGAACAAACAATTTATAGACTGCATAAATAGTCTAATCAAGAAATAGAGAAAACAATTATCCTTTAAACTTTCATGTTATCCAAAATGTGGTTTGCAATTAGTCAGACAATAAAGAATATTCGGTAGGCTACTTGTCGGTTTCACGACCCCCAAAAAGATCGTTTAATTATAACTAGGCTAGACGAGACCCCTGTAGGCCTACAGGAATGTGTTCACGACAATTAATATCTGTCTTCTAATGACGACACTAACCCTAACCCTGACCCTAACCGACCCTCACGACTTCAAGTTTTATAGTCCATCGGTTACGTTGATGTTATGCCTCGTTGTTACGCGCCGTGAGGGTCGGTTAGGGTCAGGGTTAGGGTTAGTGTCGTCCATGTTTTCTAATGACGAAACGTTCAGGTTTATGACGTAATAGATAGGGTGAACGTGCTAATTACCGTCAGGTACCCAGTTACCGTCATAAGTGAGCGTTTTTAATAAGTTTCTTTTTTGCGATTTTCTGGATTTACATTATTTTTTTAGTCACGAGTTCCTTATTAATCGCTTGATTAAATGCTGTAAAAGTTTTATTGTTATAAGCAGTTACGATTACAGAAAAAAAATATAAATCTTCCGCACGTAAAAGAGTGTGATATTTATCCGTTTTCTCGATAACGAACGACTGACAATTTTGACGCTTTTCTTTGTAATTGTTTAGTTGTGATCATCACCGCAACAAACAACGCATACCATAGACTTTTCTCTGCAACATTTTAGTATTTTACGACTAATTTAATGTTATATTCGTGAAATAATATCGATGACGCCAACTAACTTCTGAAAACAAGCAAATATTAATTACCGTCAGGCTATGACGATAGATTTTTTTAGTTAGCCTACCGGCATGACGAAAGTAGACAAATTTTTAATTACCGTCAGGCTATGACGATAGATTTTTTAGTTACCGGCATGACGAAAGTAGACAATTTTGATACCGTCAGTACACGGATATAGCACAATGATTGTGGCATGGTCAAAAAAACTTGACATCTTTCTTTGTGGTTGGCTTTTCTGAGTACCACCTTGCTAAAAATCTTTAAACTTGATATTCATGAAATGATGGTTTCATCTATTACACTCCTAAATTGTTTAACTTCATCATTTATGGACCAAACTTAGTGCAGTTTCTTCTAAGATAATTAAACTATACAGTTTGGTTTCATTATGCCCCATTTTATAAACCCCAAATACATCATCTAACCCATTACCCATTAAACTAAATTTATTCATATAACATCCTTATGATGAAAGTTTTCTAACCAATCTATTAGCGCTTGGGACTTCTCGGTCGTGTGCTCTTGTGACAAACTGTGAAACAAGTCTCCAATGATGAAGTCATGACAAACAGTCAAACTAATCTCCAACATAATGTCAGTGATGAAGTCATGACAGTGAAACAAGTGTGTAACCTAATGTCAGTGATGAAGTCATGACAACAGTGAAACAAGTTTCCAATCATGTCAATGATGAAGTCATGACAAACAGTGAAACAAGTGTGTAATGTAATGTCAGTGATGAAGTCATGACAAACAGTGAAACAAGTTTCCAATCTAATGTCAATGATGAAGTCATGACAAATAGTGAAACAAATCTCCAATCTAATGTAAGTGATGAAGTCGTGACAAACAGTGAAACAAGTGTGTAATGTAATGTCAGTGATGAAGTCATGACAAACAGTGAAACAAGTTTCCAATCTAATGTCAATGATGAAGTCATGACAAATAGTGAAACAAATCTCCAATCTAATGTCAGTGATTAAGTCGTGACAAACAGTGAAACAAGTGTGTAATGTAATGTCAGTGATGAAGTCATGACGAACAGTGACACAAGACTGCAGAGAGGCGGTAAGTCAGCAGAAAAACCACCAAGAACTCACTACAACTGTTCAACCGGCAGGTGCTGGAAAACAGAAGAACTTCGAAGAAAAACTCTGAAATGTTAAGAAGCTTAAGAAGACAGACAGTGTGAGATGTGAAACTCCTTAAATCAATGTTTAAATTTAAATCAAAATTAAAAACTTATCTATTCTCATTACACTATGACTAAGAACACAGCGCAACGCGCTCTCGTGCAAGACTTGTCTTGTTAAAGCGCGTTATAAATGCCTAATTGTATTGTATTGTATTGTAATGTTCTGTCTCTTTTGTGGGGAAACGTTTGAGGAATCCTGGATACAGTGCCAAAATTGCCAAGGTTGGGTGCACAAATTCTGCACTCAACTGGATGATGGAGACTTCTACTTCTATGACAATTGTAAAAAATAGACCTAGCCTACTAACAACACAGAAAATTTCTGTGCCTTGCAATAAAGTCACCCATAATAATAGCCTAGGACCCTAGCTTAGTCGTGGCTCTTTTCTATTTTAAAATTTGTTTTTTTTATCCAAAGTAAACTTACTAATACTGAGGCAAAGGTGAGTTGTGTTGTTGCATAAAAAGTTGTTAATGTTGAACTGTGTTGTTGTATTAAGAGGGGCTGATACTCAGCTGAAAGCCGAGATTCAGTGTTATATTTAAAAACTGATTACATTGAGCATTAGGCTATAGATAGCAGCGTTAGGCCTACATTAAAAACGGTAGTTATGTCAGTGTTGAGCAGAGAGTGCTGTTAGTTATTCTGTCAAAAACTGACATAGGCTATAGGGTTCTATTAGGCTATGTAATTTCTATTAGGCCTATGTCTCCCCTGGACAGATCGTGTATTTTCTAGTCGGGCATTAATTTGTTTTGTGCTTTCGACAAGTTGTTCATTTTTAAGTTTTGAGATAGGCCTACAGCAGAATATGTGCTCTATAATTTTGTTGCTTTTGTTTGCTCACGAAATAAAGCATTTGGGAATAAAACACCCGGCGTCTATTATTGATTTTCGCCATTGTTTTGGACGATATCTAGACGTCGGCACTATGTCAGACTGACGATAACTAGATAGCGTCATCCTCTGACTGGACGATAACTAGATACCGTCATCCTCTGACTGGACGATAACTAGATACCGTCATCCTCTGACTGGACGATAACTAGATAGCGTCATCCTCTGACTGGACGATAACTAGATAGCGTCATCCTCTGACTGGACGATAACTAGATAACGTCACCATGGCGATAGATGAAAAATCAAGACGGTAACTGAAAATATGACAAAATTCGGATAAAACTACTTTTTGTAACGCATAAGGTGCAGTCATAAAAACACTTATATTCGTCAACTGAAGATGCGAGCGGGTTTTTAGTCACTGCAAAATTTCAGAGTCACAGGTGACATGTTTATATTTTTAAATCCTTGTCGAACGCTTAAAAAATCTCGCTTATGACGGTAAATGGCACTTTCACCCTAAGTTCTGACGTAACATAGAATTAAAATAACGTAGAATATGAAGAATTTTAAATGAGGTAATATATGAAGAATTTTAAGGTCGTGAAACCGACAAGTAGCCTAGCCTACCGAATATTCTATGAAGCCAACCGTCGCGAAGCGACGATGGCGATATGACATGACTTGGCATTAATTTATAATGTGCTACATGTATTACATTATACATGGTAGCATGAATAGAATAGGCCTAATACGTCACTCGCTCTTACGTATGTCGCCTACGTCAATAAATAACGACGGTTGGCGATAGCCTCTCCGTCTGTCTCTGTCTGTCTGTATGTCTGTCTAGCTCTTGCTCTATATCCTTGTCGAATAAATAGCATTATTTTATAATGTATTATATTTATTTATTTAAATAAAAAAATAGTGCAGTCCCGTGCACAACTGGATGACGTTTCGGCCTAAATCGATTGTAAACGGCGGACTAGGTATAGCCTGTAAATATTAATACTGTAGGCCTACACGTAAGTCTTCACTTGATTGAACAATTTACTCGGGCAACTGAGAACCTTTATATTTTTGATTGGAGATGTAATTTAAATTAACGTAGTGTGAGATTTTACAACCATGAGCGGTTAGCTGCGTGTTACGGGGCGATAATTTTGAATTTTTGCCTTGTTTTATTGACGAAAGTTTTCGGAAGCAAAATGGACGTTCCGGAAAGCGGAATGTCTGCAGGCAATTGGTCAGATTTAGCATCAGAGATCTACTATGCCACAGCCAGCCATGACTTCGTTAGGTTCAGGGCAGCGCTGGACCGCGGATTTTCGCCGTGGACCCTCTTCTCGAAGGACTGGACCGATTCACATCCTATCGAGGCGTTTGAATCGCAGACAAGAAGACACAGACCTTGCAGTAGTAAGCCGTCCAGTCTGCTGGAGTTGGCCGTACGGTGCAACTTCCACCCGGCCGTGGAGTACCTCATCCGGAGTACAGAAGTACCAACGGTACCCGCTTTCTACTGGGCTTGCCGCTTGGGGCTGGATGGGATAGGGCGTCTGCTTTGGACGGCTGCTCTTGACGCCGTGAAGCACGACACCGTGGCTAAGTACTTCGAAGCGATGATCAAGTACGATCGGATCGATCTGGCGACGGAACTGATCGATATGAACGCGTTCGATCCGAACAGGAAGTTGATCGATATTTCAGCGAACAGTCCTAAGACCCTCGTCCACGTGTGCGTCGAACACGATGTCGTCCAGATGCTACGGCGGTTGCTGGATCGCGGATCAAAGACGGATGGGAGAGATGGAGACGGGTACAGTCCCCTCAACCTGGCGCTCTTTCTCGGCCACTACGACTGCTGTCGGTGCCTGCTCCGTAACGGAGCCAACCCCAACTGCATGATCTACATCGGGGGCACACCGGTCAATCTGTCCCTCTACGAGCTGTACGAGTCATACCCGTCGGAGATACGTCAGGGCGGTGGTGCAGACTCGATCGCTAGGCTTCTGGTGAGGGCCGGGATGGACCTGACCGAACAAAAGTGGTTGCTTCGGAAGGACGTTGAGAGGGCGTCGCGTGGCGCCATTGGGGTCGAAGTTCATCGGATGCTGGCGACGCTGTGCGGTCAGCCGACTTCGCTGCAGATGATCTGCTTGCGTTTAGTAAGACGACATCTCTCTTACGTCGGACGGGGAACCAGCGTACTCGACAGGATTGAAGGACTTCCGGTTCCGCTTCGGCTTAAGACGGAAATGCGTTTGGACGACTGACGCCAGGCAGAAAGTCATTACCTTTATAGCATCGTCATTCGTCAACCTCTATTTGGCTCTAAGACTAGATGAACTGTAACAATGATGCTCTTACTCAAAACTCCATATACCTAACCGTCATTCTAAACCCCTCTGCACACACCGGGAAAAAAACGACATTCCCTGCCCCATGACAATCCCTTTCTCTGTCCCTTCTCGTTCCAGTGATAGTAGAGTTCATTACTATTAAACAAGGTCAAGCTGTCACTTCCTTTCGCTCGGACGCTGTGTTTTAACGCACTGTATATAGACTTGTATGGTTTTTAAAAATCACCAGTCGTCTATCTCTTGCAATATGCTTTAAATCGATTTTAGGCCTACTAATGGATGTTTAAGGCTACTCAGTTAGGCCTGCCTGCTGAAGCAAATAATTAAATCTTAAATCGTCTGTAAGTAATTAAAATGAATTTTTATTTGACGTATTATCTAAGAAATATTGAATTAATCAGATTAATTTAGACGAATCACAAAATCTTCAAATCAGACTGAGACAAAAAAGATATTGGCAAGTCATTTATGCATTGTCAACGAAACAAGAAACGTAGGTCTCTTACATAATACTTACCGATTACCTGATGAGCATCATCATCCGAATAGGCTACCTGGAAGTTTACTGTGCCTTAATTAACTTGCCAAATTGACGTATCTTGATTTGCAACTCAGAGTAATATTCATAAAAAAAATATAGCGACAAAGTTAGCCTACGTAAAAGGCGTGTCGATTTCCAGTTATATCACGAGCTAACAACGGAATTGAAATCGGTTAATTGTCTTTCCAAGCACATTCTGCGACACTCCTTCTCAACTGAACGACATTTGCTCAAGCATGTCTTTGTATGGCAGAAAGAGGCGCTGTATAAATATTTATTACACGCACACATACAATACATATACATGCATACATAAAATATTCATACTATCATGCATACGTACATGCATACATAGTTTATACATTTACAGCCATGCATGCATAATATTCATACATACATTCATTCGTTACATAATAGGCTATACGACAGTTAATGAAAATGCTAATGGCTGTTCGCTTGTCGTTCGTTACGAGCTCTGATGTAGCAGAATGATTGTGATCGTATTCTTCTCTATTTCTGTTCGCTACTGAACTGTTCGATAGGAACAATCCATCCCCAACTGTCATCCAGAATCCTCGGAGGAGCATGTCCATTCGATGAGGATGGCTTGGAATCTAGCGCTGGTATCATCTTCTTTCTTTCGTCAGTTTTCACCCGCTAGAAGGGAAAACAGAAGACGAAATTAGCAAACAAGCAGTTTAGCCGATATGAGAGATTCGTGTGTGTTGTAATAGCTAGGGTAGGTGTTTCCTAAGGATCCTCGCTAAGGGTTCGGTGCGATAGGGCCTCTCTAGAATCTTATGTTTTAAATTAAGTTCTATTGAGATCCAAAGATAGTTTCTGGTACGACTTAATATTATTAGCTGGATCCTATTGCAGGATCTTTACATAACCTATCACAGGTTAGTCCTATTAAAATCCAAAGACAGATTCTCAGGTCCTTTTATAAATCTCATGAGAAAGGATAATTTCGCCTTTGTGAAATTTCACAAGGCGCTATGTAAATGATTAGATATATGTTCAGATAGCTTCTGCTAAAGACAATGGAATCAGTTATGATGCATTGGAACCGTTCTGTTATTAATACTTCGGTCAATTATTCATAAGCAATACATCATTGTATCGTTTACGAATACAGTATTTGACATTGAGTATTACATACTTTATTATCGTCGACTCATTTCTTTGACTGTGTCAATTCTGACACAACTCGTTGCTGTTTACTATTTTCATACTGACGTGGATAAACGCAGAAAAACCACTTGCTCAGGACTTCCTCCCCTTCGACGCCTTCTCTCTTCGATCACTGATAACAGAGCTGCAGGATTTCACTGCAGCCGACCTCATCTTTGATTACACTTTCACAGATAGCAGCCTCTAGACCTACACGGAATTCATAGGCTCTGCCATGTGTAACATTTTCTCCTCTTCCTGTTTCTTCTTCTATTCTTCCACCTTCTCTTCCACCTCCATTTTTTTCTTGTCCATAATTTTTACTTCTCTTCCTCCTCCACTTTCTTTTTCTTCACCAACTTCGTTTCCATCTCTTCCTCGTCTTTTTTCTGTCTTTCACTTCTTGTTCTTCTTGAACGGCAGGCAGCCTATTCCTTTTTATAGACATCATGTATCAAATGTGGGTCTTTTCAGCGACAGGCACTGGAAGTGAATCTTACAGTACAAAGAATGGAAAACTTGCTTGTTTTCACAACCCAGATGCACATTAAAGCGGAGGGAGCACAACAGCCTGGTTGCTTATTGTTTATTGCCCCAATCCCAGCTGACTTCGTTATTTTGATGGCTAACGTCATCTGAAGCCAGACTCAGCCATCGACTGTGCACCACACCCAATGTCATCTGTTGTAGATAGATGACGCATTGCACATATGCCCATCATGTTGTGGTTTCTGAGCCTCAGTCAAATGATCCAACCAACATAGGATAACATCAATTTATCGTTTTAGCTAATACAATGTCCAAGGCGCTGATGCACTTTACTCTGCGTACATTATATTTCAGACTTGCCTGGTACAGTTATCCAACTTGCTATAGGCCTATGTAGCGTTACTCTCGACCGCTGCGGTTGTCAGGCTTGGCGCTGTGCTATTGCTAGTTGTTGTTTAACGACGCTGTTTCATAACAAATATGATTAGCGTCGCCCTCCTCATTTCTCCAGGCTTGGGACTGGCACTACCACATGGAAAGGTATCATCATCGTCATCATCATCATCGTCGTCGTCGTCGTCGTCGTCATCATCATCATCATTATCATCATCATCACAGTTAGCATCATCTCCACAATCATCATCTCCGTCATCACCACGACCTTCATATCCATGACCACCACCATCTCCAAGATCACAGCCATGTCCATCATCACCACGCTCACCATCCTCACCACCATCTCCATCATAACTACAATCTCCGTCACCAGGCTCATTACCAACACCGCCACTTCCACCATTACTACCATCCTCCTCCTCCTCCTCCCCCTCCTCCTCCACATCATCATTATTATTATCATCAACGTCAGGAGCAGCAGAAACAGTATAAAAAAAACAACAACGAAAATAGGATCACAGCAGATAAAAACGCAGCACTGTGCCAGCGTTAGCGTAGGAGCTATAGAAGTTTCCAGATTAGATCAAAAAATTAACCAGATAATTCTGAAGCAGATGAGAACAGATCATAGACGATCAAGAGCAAACCAGGGTAGATAAAAATAACGAGCCAGACGGCGTAGGCTAAAGCGACCGTAGATGTAATAAGAAAATACCTTTTTGTCTTTTTTCCTCCAACAACAGACGATGCAGATGATGAGCAGCGGAAAGATGGCCAGAAGAATCAAGAGCAGTGCACGCTAGATGTTCGCCCAAATATGCGACCTGTACTTTGTCCTTACGAGCAGGCAGTCCTTTGTAGATGATTATAACAGTTGCATTTGCCTATGAAATGAGTAGAAACACAGGACATCGGTCAGTTTTATGTTAGGATTAGCTCTTTTCGGTTATCTTAATTCTACATTTTGTATTGCTTCATTACACGCATTTCAATTAAGTGAAATGTTGCCCGTCAAAAAGGATAAAATGGTACGTTAACACACTGATCTTTTGCAGTTGCCAAAAGCAAGACGTAAAGAGGGAAAGAGACTGACAGTCAGTCAGACAGAAAAATCTTTATCTTGATGGAGCGCACCAAGTTCGCAGCCCCGCAAAGTTGCTGCCAATCATCTCCTTGTCCATCTCGCCCGTGCCTGTCATGTCATGACCAACCAAAACTGCCATCTACGGATGACCTCAGGCGATTTAAAGACACATCAAGCTCCGCATTACGTGCACCTGATTGGTGACAGGTCAAGTTCAAATGAACATCTATGACTACATACCGACTACCTAGTACCTAGCCGACCTTCTGTCCATCAAATACCTTCTAACGAGCCACCTACCTACCTGCCTACCCATGGGCGTATTTAGGGGTGGTTTTACGAGTTCAAACCCCCGAAATAAGTGATAAAAATTTTTTCCATGCTTTTACATGCAAAATCTAAAAAACAGGACTTTTGCGACCATTTCTAATGTAAACCCCCGAAATCTTAAAGCCCCCGAAATTTTTTTCTGGCTACGCCCCTGTGCCTACCAACCTATCTACATACACACACTACCGATCTACCTGGTACTCTTTTCGATCTATTATTGTACCTATCCAGTATCCACCCACCAATTCATCCAGCCAGCAATTTATTCAGTCCAACATTCATCCAGTTAACCAGCCGTCAAGTTAGTCAATCAACCGCCCATTCATCCAGTCAATCATCGATCCAGTCAGCCACCCATCCAGTCATCCATCCGTCCAATCAAACATCCACCCATCCAGTCAATCATCCATCCATCATTCCATCCTTCCATTCACCAGTGCACCCATCCGCGACCCATCAATTCATCAATCAGAACAGATTAGATCTGTCAGTGTACGTACTGCCTCTTCGAGTTCGCCTGATCTGTTCACGGCATTAGCAGCTATATAGAGGAGCTCATCAGGGTCAAGGCCATTAAGTTCAAGGTGACTAAGGTCTAGATCACCAAGTCCTGCAACAAAAAGTCAGGTAAAAAACCAAAAGGTTCAATCAGTCAGTCGATAAATAAATCAACCAGTCACAAAACCCATACATACATCCTATAGTTATCAGTCTATCCACGTATCCACGTTTACGCAGCCATTGATTCATTAATCTAAAGCTATCCACCAATCCATCCATCCCGTCCGCCCATCCACAACAGTTCCGTCTCTCAATCAATTCATCTGTCCATCGAAACCCAGGAGCGTCGACGGCCAAAGTGGGTCTCCGGGTAAAGAATCTTGATGGGCGTCTGGGTAATTTACAAAGGAAAAATACATCAGTACATCATAACACGCAGGAGTCCATAAAACACCCGAAGTATAGCCATTTGACGGTAGTCCGTCAGCAGTAATGATATAAGCTAACATCTAGAATAATTTTATGCCATGTAAACCGTATATAAAATAATCTGCTGACAACAAACTAACAGCGTTCACGAGCGTAACAATTCAAAGCAATTGAATTAAGCAGTTCGCAATGTCTATTTATGAGAGTAATGGAGCTTTACAGACTTCACTTTTAGTGAATAGTGAAGTCTTAGACTACTCAACGGGGGTGGGGTCTTGATCACCGATATATTAGGATGCAATCTTTAATCTCAATTAGCAATTTCCCTTTCACTTCAGTTTAGCTTATGAGATGCCAAAGTGTGTGAGACTGATATACCGTCATGGGCGGATCCAGAGGGGGGACGCTTGGGGCGATCACCCCCTTAAGAGTCCAATAATTAATTTATTAATTTGAGGATTTTATTGTTATTTGTGTTGTTCTTTACCTTAATTTTATATATTCTCTGCACACACATATTATTACTGTTTGCATAACCTAAAATAATTTTTTCCTCTGATATAACGAATGTGTACTGTAGAATGGGGTTACTGTTGTCCACTGGATGACTTTGGCCCAAATTGAAAAATTAGTTTTTCACCTTTTGGCCTTCCGTAGTTATCACGTGGTAATTCGACATCGACGACGTCTATTTTATTATTCCCATGAAAATTCAACTCCATTTTAGCATAATTTTATTATTCCTCTGTAGACAACTCCATTTTCAACTTTGATTTCCTCCATCCATGTATATATTTTTGTTGTCCTTAGTCCTCCGGCTTTAGTCAAACTAGTCCCGTCATTAATTTTTTCTGCAACCTGTTTTGTCCCACTGTCTCCAACACATTCGGTGACTTGAAGGTCTGTCGAAGTTGAAATGCTCCACCCAAGTCACCAAGTGACAGGGAAGCAATCCAACGCCTTCATTGGCCCTGCACTATGGAACCAGCTTCCTCCTTTGACACGTTCCTCTTTATTAACTGGTGGGCCAAGTGCCTCTTTTCGTTGTCTGAAGACCTCTTTCTTTTCTCTGCGTCTTTCGCACTGGGAGCGTCTCTGATTGGTGTGCACTGCGAGAGGCGCTATATAAATTGATAGATACAATACAATACAATACAATACAATACAATACAATACAATACAACACCGAATTTTTCAACAAGTTGACGTTATCCTTGGCTCTAAAGGTTTAACGGATGACAACCTTAGAAACATGACTCGACTGGATTGTATGACCATGTGTAACGAAAACTATACTGCTGAACTGCGAGCTGGAGGGGCTCTTTCAAGAAACCATGTGACCCCTGCATATTGGTCTGCCGATACCCCAATGAAACCGACCACGCACATCCCTCACAGATAAAATTAGACTACACAAGGTATTGAATATATGCAGCAGGAGACAGTCTTGAGCAAATCATTACCTGTGACTGTCTCGTTAATGAAGATAGTTATTCGCAGGCTTTCATTTTCATCAAATTCAGGATCGTTGTCGACAAACGGAAGATCATCCTCGGTGAAATTCAATGTGTCGTTATTTCCTCCACTGTTTCGCCTCCTTCTCTTTCTTGCTGGACCAGGCCGAAGCCGAGACGTAGTTACTGCTTCAGCTTGTGTAGTCTTAGTTGTAGCTACAACGGTAGTGATTGGTTCAGCAGTTGTACTTTCAACTACAGATGTTGTTGGAGTCGTAACTTCAGCTGCAGTCGTCGTTGGTGTAGTGGCAGTAGTGATGATAGTGGTAGTAGTGGAAGTGATAGTGATACTAGTAGTTGCTGTGGTAGTAGTAGGAGGAGGAGTAGGAGTAGTAGTAGGACTAGTAGTAGGAGTGATAGTAGTGAAACTAGTAGTTGCTGTGGTAGTAGTAGGAGCAGTAGTAGGAGTAGTAGTAGGAGTAATAGTAAGACTAGTAGTAAGAGTAGTGATAGTAGTGGGAGTAGTAATGATAGTAGTAGTAGTAGCAGCAGCGACTTTAGTAGTCTTTAGAGCTGTTGTGGTGGAATTTGTTGAAGCTGTAGTGGATTTTCTGCGATTGAGATATTCTAGGATTCTTCTGCGTACTGCTCGATAGATGGCGTTCAAGGCTGCACGATTCTAAATTGGCAAAAACAAAAGGGATTGACTTAAAGGGCTACGAAGACGACTACAATGATGACGACAGGTCAGTGACATTGGTGATGACATCAGAATGACGTCGACGATCACGCTCATGACAATCATGACAACACGGTGCTACAGAATGCAACAACGATAATGATGATAACGATAATGATGGTGCTGTGTCTATGTAGTTATAATGATGACACTGATGATGATGTTGATAATGACTGAAGAGATATGATGACGATCAAGATACGAATTTTTAAATGCAAATTGGCAGGCTAACTCACCATTTTGTCGAAGTGTTTGAAATTGAATTCTATTGTAACAGCTGATTTCAGTTGTTGTGGAGTCAGGCTGGTGGGATGGCGAAAGGAAAGTTCATCGGTCGTCTAAGGCAAATAGAAAACACCAACTATTCATCTTTTGCGAAATAGACCACGGCAATAGATGACCTTATAGGCCTATAATATGATATATATAATTATACGTATATATATCCAACATTGGGGCGCGGTGGTGTAGGGGTATGTTCGGTGCCTTGCAGCCGGAGGGTTGCGGGTTCGAATCCACCTCAAGGGGGTATGTTTGGTGCCTTGCAGCCGGAGGGTTGCGGGTTCGAAACCACCTCAAGCCGCCGCGTAGGGACCCTGGGCAAGTCCTTCACTCGCAATTGCTCGTGCGCTTCGGCGTAAAACTCCGATTCAGTGTCCGCGCTGTAGTCGGGAGCACCTCTGAGTAGAAATCTTGAAGGGGCGCTATAATAAGTGCTCATACATACATAATATAGGCAACTCTGTCAGTCTCTGTGGACTGACAAAGAGTTCTCTATTCGTTACTTACTTACCTATGTACTGTCATTTCAAAATGCCGCGAAACATGTATGCAGCAAGTTGGCCTTAGCTATGTAAATGTTTTCAGCTTCAGACAAGAATCAGCCTCTGACCTGCGCGCCATGGAATTTCCTCTGAGCAACAGTGGGACTTCGCTTCGAGACCACTATAATTATATGAGCTATAGCATTTTACCACCTTCTCCCAAATCTTAGCAGCGGATCAGCGCCTCTGGTCAATATTCGTATGCAAGTGTGTGTGTGTGTGTGTGTGTGTATGTGCGTGTGTGTGTGTGTGTGTATGTGTGTGTGTGTGTGTGTGTGTGTGTGTGTGTGTGTGTGTGTGTGTGTGTGTGTGTGTGTGTGTGTGTGTAATACGATGATTGTGTGCATCTAACTATTTGTATAGAGCCTTTAAAGAACGAAAGCGCAGAAACGTGGATATCTAACAGATTTAAACAGATTGCACAAGTATTTAACCCAAGTATGTTAAACTGACAAAGATGCTTCGTAGATGTAGGCCTATACAATTGGATCAGGGACTTCAACTCTAACCAAGCTATCTGTGTCCCAGGATCGCTATCTTTAAAATGCAGTTAAAGGACTCTAAAAATATACTTGAGCTATCGTAATTAACCTTAGAAAACATCCGGTGACATAATATTATGTTCCAATCTACGCATTCAATCCTACAAATGCCAACCTAATGCTCCACGTGAAACACCTTCCTTAAAAAATCTTCTCGAATGCTATCCCTTCGTCTACAAAACGGAAGATTTCAGCCCGTCGTTAAACCTGAATGCTGTTTCTGCTATCCATTCAAAACCAGTCGATTAGCGATAATTAATGCCTTACAGAACGATAGCCTAATGATTATTATTACGACGATGATGATGTTTAGTGTTAGTACCGTTCGTTTAAAAACTTACAGACTTAGCTGCGGTATCTGAAACAGAAAGAAACATAAAATATTGTTAACTGAGTATCTGCCAACGAATTGTAAGGCCACAGAAATGACGATGGAAACTCAGCCCAACTATGAAGATTTCATGGGTCGTTCAGCCTAACCTTGTTCTATAGACGTAGAGCCATGTAAGGAATACATACAACTCCTTCGATATTGGAGAAAGGTCGGAAGTAAAGGTTAGTTAATTGCTCGCGGAAGCCAACAATGAGGAATTCTGTTTTTGAAGGGTTTAGGCCCAGCAGGTTCAAGGTTGGCCATCATTCAGGCTGATATCTTGGTGATGATGTTGTGTAGATGGTTTAGTGATTCTGAAACTGAGTAAGGGAGAAAGATATGAACAGTTGCGTATCATCAGCATGGAAGGTTTGATCAACAGAGGCTGAGGATATGAGTTGTCTGAGTGGGGTGGGTGTATAGAATGAACAGCAGAGGACCGAGAAGAGAAAAGCTAAGACAAGCTAAGAAAATTTTAGCTTATATGAAGTCTATGGTAGTTGTTGACCTGTGTTAGAAGATGGCTAAGGATGAGGGAAGCTTAATGCACGCAACGGGATTGAGAAAAAGAAACAAGACACCGGAAGTAAACGATTAGACGATTGTATGCATGTATGTATGTATGTATGTATGTATGTATGTACTATGTATGTATGTATGTATGTACTATGTATGTATGTATGTGTGCATGTGTGTATGTATCTATGTATATGTCTGGACTATCATGGAGCGCATTTTCGGGATTCCTCAAGAGAGCTGTGAACATGGTTGTCCAAGTGTTCTGAACAGTTACGTTTTAACATAGCTAGGAAAAGAAACTTGAGAAGAGTTTATATATATATATATATATATATATATATATATATATATATATATATATATATATACTTTACTTTATTTCGCACAAAGCAGAACAGAGAAACTAAGCAAACTTAGCAAAGACTAGAACAGAAATACTAAAATACAAAAACTCCTTCCCAAACAGACTGGGAGACAACTCAAACTATTGCTCCTCTCGAAGCATAAACGTTCAGGCTAGCGAAATGGATATGAGTATTGCGAAAGTAGCTGAAGCAATATAAGTTTGAACAGGCCAAAAAGTAAAATATAAAACTCCTTGGAGGAAAAATTTTCAATTAAAATCTATCAGTGTAATAAATTTAGGTTATTTAATAAGCGTGTTTCGTAGCAAATCAAAGCAGCGCGCAGCCTGACTTCCGGTTGCAATCTCAGGACTTTCATGCTGGACATGCTATCTTAGCTTATGACCACCGATCCAGTCCTTAACAAAAATAAAACCGGAACGCCAGCTTCTGGTGCCATGTTAGTCTAGATAAATACTGGATCAAAATGATGTAACGAAATGTTCCCGCCAAAAAAGAACCGGAACGTCGTTCCGGTGCGTTTCGGTCCAAACCGATCCCTGCTTTTAACGTTCCTCAACAAAAGTATGTTAGTTTGAGCGTACATACAATTGAGCTCGCCGTTGCCCAGGAAGGCAGCTAGCATTAGCACTTGCTATATAAAAGCAACAGCACGGTGGAATCCGATGGAGGTGCAAGATGGTTGGCATTGCGGTCTATAAACTGTTTTCCTGTGTCATTATCTAAATGCTGTGGAATTGTAAGCAGATTTTATCAAGAGAATATATGCACTTTCAATAGACTTTTTCTTCAATATATTGCTAGTGTGGAACCTGCTGCTCCAAAGAGATATGTGGATTTTAAAAGAAAGTCTAAAGAAAGTAACTTAATGTCATTCTTCCTGTGAAATCAAGTTCCTATAGCGCAGCCTAGCATTAACGCTCATCTTTTACATGTTTAACATAGTACAGAACATATAATTTATAAACTTTCCTTGTATTCTGTGAATCTGTTCTTAATTGATTTAATTGCTAATACAGACGTGATTACTTGTCGCGTGCCAAAATATCGCAATGACTATATGTCGCGTGATTTAATGGTCATAAAACCGAGACTTACCCAACATGGCTATTTTTATGACGTTCAAGCTCTGGTATGGCATCTTGGCCTATTTTTTTCGTATGCAGGGCGTAACGTTGGTCGAAATTCAGAAAATGGGAATATCAATTTCGTCCCCTTAACACTCACCACCCCCCACTCCCCGAAAACTTCGTCCATGATCGCATGCTTTAATCTTGCTTTTCAAAAGATGGAACTTATGCAGAACGAGATTTTTGCTTGTTTTAATTAAACTTTGGTGTGACAACTTAGGATTTAAATAGTATTTATGCTGTACTGTCAATTCTAAAGTCGAGGTTGTAAGTCCCTCAAGGGCAGAAATGTGTTTCCAGATCTCTGCTCAACTTGCGGTTCCTAGCCAACTGAGCTACAATGAGTAAACTGATCGCATACTGTCAGTGGAAAGATCAGACGGCGAGGTAGGGACCGGCCGTCTGCCATCATTTGCAAAGGCTAAGAGAAAAGAAGCCGCTAACACTTCATACTAATGGCTGTCTTTTGGAGATTAACTTAGTTAAGGGACGGCTCCTTCTCACTTAATCTTAATTGCTAATCGTATTGCTTTACATTATCCAAGATGAGGTTTATTCAGCACGAGCACCAAAACGAAATGGATGAGGGCCACCAGATCCGTCAGTGAATCTCGACTGAACCACTTGCGGTTTAAGTACTTATTTATCCAGAAGAGAAAAGGTCACAGGCTGCAAAAAGTAGCTATTTAAATCCACTGGATTCGGAGCTGAACAGTAGGCCTAATGCTTTTCTTTACCAATTTCTTTATGCTGTTACTGCGAGTTGAACCGTCGAGCCCCGGGTTCCACTTTTCTCGTTTTTTAACCGACGGAAACATTAGCAAATCTAGTATTAAGAGTCGATTCTGATGGTTTTCCATGATCACTTACCGCTTGAGTTGGAACGATCAATAGAACAGACGAAAACAAAGACCACCAGGAGACAAACCCATGTTATATCCACCACCTTCACTCCAGATTTAAATACGCGCATGATTACGCTGTAAGGGTGAACACAAAGGATGCAATAATATCTGAACACAAATCTTTTCAATTTGAAATAATGGTGTTGAGAGCATATTATATAGGCTAGCTCAGATCGTGAAAACTGAAGCGCAATAGCATCAGCTGCCCACATGGAATTGGAAGCGACGCAGACTTCTGAAGAATAGCAGAGACGAGGCTTCATCACACGAAACTGGAACTTTTATGTCGCAAACTGTATGCTAGGTTCACGTACATCGTCTATTTTTAAGCAGTCCTGGTTAGCTGTTGAGCATGAGATTTGGATAGGCGTGTGCTGTTCCTCTTGGGCATTAAGCTAACCACTTTGTTTACTAAAGACATTATCATAACCCACTCATAGAATGAATTTGAAAATGTCTGCGTTTATATTAACTAGGCTCGGCTGCGCAGGAGTTTGTACCACATCGACTTCGAATAAGAGAATAGAGACACCCCTTGCTCGCGACATCTAGGCCTACACGACCCCCGGAACAGTCACAGCGCGGATCGCGGACGCGTGGCAAAATCTTCCACTAACTGGCGTGTGTAGGAACGACTGTGACTGGGACTGTCTCATTGGACTGCGGATTGTCGAAGCTCACATTGGTCGGAAAAAGTAACGGCGATGCGACTAATGTCATATGATGTCAAACAAAATGAAGTCTTTTCCATCATTTTGATATGTTCCACCAGTTGCTGCTCGTATTCTTATGCTTAAACATTATAAATGCCAAGTCTAACAATTCCAGGTTAGGACACCTTCGTACTGAACCCGGCGTCTACACAGCGTTTTCGGTTGTAAGGACCATATATTACGTCTGACAGCCATTTTAAGCGCAGTTCCACAGCTGCTTCCAGAGCAAAAAGTCAGTAGAGCCTACTATAATTACCGATGTCTTTTTTCTATTATATGTTCGCACCATTTGCAAAGAGTTGTAAAATAATGTTTTGTAAACACTGTTACTGAAGATACTGAGCATAAGGAGGCCAGCAACTTAATATTACTGTGGGCAAAACCGCCCGGCCTACTATACAATTTCGGAACCAGGCCTACAAAATGTTAATCCGGCCCTGGCTATGCCTAGTATTTTGCTCCATTAATTATACAGATTTGGCGGCAAACCCTTATAAGGAAACACGAAAAAATCGATTTTATTGAAAAAATTAAGCAAGCCATCAAAAAGGCAGAATGACTGACGATAAACAGTCCATTATATAGCACAGGGAGACAGAGTGGGGTGGGGGCGTTTTGCCCTGAGAGGACATCTTGCCCAACCCTACCCTACATATGTATACACATACATGAATAAAGCAATTTCGTTTAACAATCCTACTGTACTTTTTGTGTACTTGCAGTTGGGGAGTACACGTAAGCTGCTAGTAATGAAAACTACATGTAGCCTACTTGTTGATTTCTGATCAATTAATGCTAAGCAATATCGCTACTTCAAAACTTGTCTTTATTCTCGGGAACTTTCGCACTGGGAGCGCCTCTGATTGGTGTGAACTGTGAGAGGCACTTCATAAATTTTTGATACAATACAATACAATAAGTATAAACCTACTTCTAGCCCATGGCAATTATTAAAACATCGATACGTGTTTGATCGACCATTACGAGTGTTGTTTTATCATTTCGTCATGTCCAGCAGAAGCAGATGACAAGATTGGGCGATCTAGGCCTACTTGTGATTTCGTGCTGTGCGTTACGATATGTACGTCAAAAACGTTTGCACAACTTACCAAATCGATGTGCTTTCATTTGCAACTTTGAGTATTATTTATGAAAATATAGCAACAAACGTAGCATACATAAAAGGTGCTGTCGATTCCAATTATATCACGAGTTAACAGCGGAATTGAAAGCAGTTAATTGTCTCTTCATGCACATTCTGCGACACTTCCTCTCAAGTGAACCACATTATTATTTTGCTCAAGCATTGTCTTTGTCTTGTTTCAAGAGGCGCTATATAAATGTTTACTATAAGCAAATGCGCATACAACACATAAAAACATGCATACATTATTTATATATACATGTATTATCATCCAAACATAAATACTTTCACGGTCCAGCATAGAGCTTTGCAGTTACTGTAGTCGGCCCAACCTCCTGGAATAAGTTGTCTGACAACCTGCAACATGAACTTCTTGACCTCCTTTGCGTCATTCCCCCAAAGCGCTAAAAGACCATTGACTTCGATCGTGATTTCATTGTGTTCGATCGGCAGAACCTCTGATGAATTTCTCTGTAGTGACGCCATATAAATTTGCAATCACAATTTTATTACAAATACATGCAATCATGCATACATAATTTATGGATATTATCACACAAACATATATGCATAGGGCCTACAGCGTTTATACATATTAGCATACATAGTATTACATATATACATGTATTACATGCCTACAACAGTCATTTAAACACAATTGCCCATACACCACACACCCACACACCCATACACACACGCATTGATAAATTTGTTGATGGTTGTTGTTCGTTTGTTGCTCGTAAAAACTCCAATATAGTAGAATGATTGTGATCGTAGTCTTCCCTAGTATTCGTCGTTGAACTGATCCATAGGAACTAGATATTCGTCGCTGTCAGTCAGAATCCTTGGTTTAGGAGCGTTTCCATTCGATGTGGATGGTTTGGAATCTAGCGGTGGTATTATCTTCTTGTGATTGTCATCTTTCACCTGATAGTAGAAAAACAGAAGTCAAAATCAACAAACAAATAAAGTATAGTTTAGCTGATATATTAGGAAATTAAGAGATTTGGATATATGTTCTCCTACTGAAACTGGGATAGGGCCTAGCTTTAGGGTTCTATTTAAGATTCAACGATAGGTTCTTTTAAGACTTACACGGTCTTCCGGTTAGGTTCCATTGAGATTCAAAGGCAGATGTGTTCTGGTTCTGGTAGGCGCTGGTGTGGCTCATAATATTATCTGTTGGAGCCTGAATCTTATTACGATATCCTTAACAGAACCTATCACAGGATCGCCATTGGATAGTTTCTATTAGGTATGCAGAAATAGATTATATGTTTCTCTTATAAGGATCATTAAAAACGGCCAATTCGCCTTTGTGAGATTTAAAGAGCGCTACATGAATGTTCATATGCATTTTCAAAAGGCTCTTGCTATACCGGATCATATATATATATATATATATATATATATATATATATATATATATATATATATATATATATATATATATTAAATAATTTCTTAAAACCAAACAAGTTGGCAAACCGCAACTCAATACACACTTATGAAATGACTTAATCACGAAAGAAAGAACACGAACTTGATACGGCTCCACGAGGTCGCTTGAATTGCGTTACGATATAGGGCATTTGGTATAAAAATTGTTTACCTTTGGCAAACACTGTGAAACACAGTTGTATCGGCGTGGTCTTAAGGGGAAATATTCCACGCAGAACGTGGGCTCACTCAAGAAAGTCTAGTCCTTGGCTCACACCATATTACTGCCGACAACAGTCTGTCCTCAGCCACTCCACTCCCCCGCTCACCAACACTTCCGCATTCAGCGAATCCATCCCTGCCCCGCCCCCATTCATGAGGGCGGGGGAGATGGCTTGAATGGTAACATGCTGGCACAAAGATCAGAAGGATGCGGCTGAGTCAACCCATAACGTTGACTCAGCCTTCAACTCTCTACGGGACGACTGTAAAATGAGCAGTAGGACAGATGGGCGCTTTGCAGTCTGCCATACAGCTAAATTCGACTCCTGCTAAACTTCATGTCATCTACATCATGCAATCTTACTGCGTACTTGTCAGTTTGAATTAATAAACGAATATTATAATTAGTATCTGGAGATATAAGCTGAACGTCGGGTTCCAGTTAGAAACCTCTTGAGTCTGATCCGAGGTGTAACTCCACCAGGCCAGGGTAGCGTACATGATACGCGCGACAGTTGTGGCCCCCGTCACCACCTGCAGAGCTTCAGAGGTCAGGCCGTGATATCTCTGGATCCGGAGTGCTTGAAGGAATCCGAAGCATGAGGCCAAGGTCTCGCCGACGTGGAAATAGCTCTGAGATCAGCACGTACTGTGTCGCCAAGGATCTTCATGGAGGTCACCCTTCTCACGTCCTGAAGCAGCGGTGGAGGCTCCATCTCGCGACTCTGAGGGATGATCATTTCGCGAGACTTTCCTTGGTTAAATAGTACTACTGGTCGTTCGCTCCAACCCAGCGTTTCACTGATTCCAGCTCCTTCTGAACCGTGATCCTTATCGTGGATTCTATCAACAACTTCGAATCAGCTGCATATACTTAACTATTCGATTCGCGGGATGTATTGGATGGAGTCAGAGGCGTTCTCAAAGAAAGCGGCTGGAAATGTCGCTGAGGTATGCTAAACGCCAGAGCACAACGGAGCGGCCAGACGCAGATACCAGACAGTCGTTTGGATCTCAGTATGGCGCAAACGGACCAGGATCTGTAACACTCCAACTCAGAGCATATTGGATGGTTGTCCCACGCAGTGTCCCGATGAGTCGGAGTGATGTAACCGCTATGCGTTGACATGACTGCATAGTGGGTATTAAACTCATCCGCTGTGAGCTCGCCCTCTGGATCGGTCGATGATCTCCCCTTTGTAATCTGCCCCACCCGGCGCAACAGGTCACCAAGTCCACCTCGATCTTTGGTACTCCGCTCGATTAGTCGGCCCATTCTGCGAGCAAGGGCTAATGCTTCCTCTATACGATCTTGAGTACAGTTATGATGCACTGCAGCCGTTATGGGTTAATACTGGGATCGATAATTCATAAAGGACACATCACACTCAAATGCCACATCACACTCACTTCTCTTCATTGCGTATTATTTTACTCCTATCGCCGACTCAGAAAGGTATATCATTTCTTTGACTTTGTTAATTCTTACCCAACTCGTTGCTGTTTACCATTTTCTTACTGACGTGGATAAACGCAGAAAAACCACTTGCTCAGGACTTCCTCCCCTTCGAAGCCTTCTGTCTTCGATCACTGATAACAGAGTTGATTACACTGCAGCCGACCGAGTCTTTGATTACACTTTCACAGGTAGCAGCCTTTGGGCCTACTCTGAATGCATAGGCTACTATGTGTGAAATTTTCTCCTCTTCCTTCTTCCATCCTATTCTTCCACCTCCTCTTCCACCTCCATTTTTACGTGTTCATAATATAAGCTTATGCTTCTGTTCCTCCATGCACTGTCTTTTTCTTCAGCAACTTCATATTAATCTCCTCCTCCTCCTGCTCTCTTCTGTTTTACTTCTTGTTGTTCTTGAACGTCTTCATTGCCCGCTTTCAATCCAGGTATACACTGAATGCATATATGCTGCTATTTGTGAAATCTTCTCTTCATCCTGGTCTTCTATCTATCCCTTCATCTCCTATTCCACCTCATTTTTTCTTGTCCCTTACTTAAGCTTCTGTTTCACCTACATTCTCTTCTTCTTCATTAACTTCCTTTTCACCTCTTCCTCCTCCTTTCTTCTCTCCTTTCCCTTTTGTCCATCTGTTTTTTTATTCTTCCTGGACGTTTTCATTCCTCGCCGTCTCATCATCTTACTTCAGACTTCTTGATTAATTTCATAAATGCAAGTTTCATCTCCCTTCTCTACACCTATAAGCATTCCGGATCCCTCCTCTTCTGCGTATGCTAGCGAAAAGAAAAATGGTTTCCTAAAGCACAGTAGCCGCTCGACAGGCTGCTTAACGTTTGAATTGGTATTATAAGCCCCACCTTCCTCAGTTGATGTGTAACTTGTTGTGAAACTGATTGTACGTTCTATCTCGTCTTCTTGTGGTCTATGACGTATTAGAAATGTTAGAAGCAGTTTGATAACAGGAAAATACCCTGCCTCAGGACTGCTGCTTCCTCGCCTTCCCCTCTAGTTCACTCCACCGATAACTACACAGAAACAAGGAACTCTAACGGAAATTCCAATAGCCATGGTGAAAACGGATGAAATTTGATCTGAATTAAAGTTCATACCTTATTTATTTACTTATATTTATATGATTGTGATGAGCTGTCCTTTTAAAATGACTTCATGATATTACGTAAATATTTGGGCTGCCGTTTTTCTTAATGACCTTCGGTGAATAAGACAGAGTTGATAGGAAAAGTTTTGCGTTAAAATAAGAATTATGGTATAAAACTCTTGCTTAAAGAATTTCCGGAAAATGATGAGAATCAGGAGGACTAAACAATTTCCTGCAAAAGATTTACATTTAATTGATCATTTAGATGTAGTGATTCTTTTAAAATATACGTCAGTCGATGCAATTTGGTATTACATTCCTTTCTATGGACACGGTGTATAACCGTGTATTCACATTGGGTCTATTCAGCGACATAGTGAACTCTGTAGTACAGAGAAAGGCAAAACCAGTTTTTTTACATACCGCGGCTAAACATTAAGTCCAAGGGAGCACCATATCCAGATGGTTATTGCTTATTGTTTATTTTCCAAGCCATGCTGACTTCATTATTTCGATGATTCAGATAACATGAGTCAGAGATTCAGCTATCACTGTGCAACGCACCCAATTACATCTGTTGTAGGCAGATGACGCATTGCCCATGTGACTGTCACATTGCTGTGTCTGCGCTTCAGTAAAACAATTGATCCACACAGCAAAGGATGACACCTCTCATGATCATCATGATTAACAGAGGTTATTTACGACTAAGCCTTTCAAAGCAAGTATCAAGATTTTAAAAGGTAAGATTGCTGCTTGCCATACCCTAGACATTCTAGGATATCCTATAGCTAGATTAGTCTAGGTTTTTAGTTTCGTATAAGCCTACATATGAGCCTACAAATAATTATGTAGAAATTTGAAATTTGAGAGGTACGGGTAATATCAAAATCATCATCAATTTATCATCATCATCATGTCCATAATTACCGTCATCATCTCCATCACCATCATAATCAACTCCTTCATAACCATCATTATCATATCCATCATCACGTCCATCTCTATCATTATAATCATCATCATCATTACGACAACCATCACCATCATCAAAACCAATACCATTTTTAAAATACGGCAAAATCGAAAATAGTATACATCGGATCCAGGAATACTGGCGCCACAGAAGTCTTCAGACTAAATAAAAATAAACTATGTTACTCTAAAGCAGATGAGAATAGATCAGAGACGATAAAAGCAAATGATGATATTTTAGAAATAAACCACGTATACTAAAGCGCCCATGGATGCCAGAAAATACCTTTTTATTTGTTGCCTTCCAACAATAAACGAAGATGAAGATGATGAGCAGCAGAATGATGGCCAGAAGAATGGGAAGCCAGACTTGAAAGCCGGCCATTGCCGCCTTTTCAGGCAGTGGTGTAGGCAGTCCTCTGTAGATCTTTTCAACAGTTGTGTCAGCCTATGAAATCATTACGATTGCACGTCATAGGTCAGATTTATATATTTAGTCACTTTAATTCGCAATTGTGTACTGCTTTATTTCATGCATTCATTTCAGTGAAGTGAAGCTTGTCGAAAGCAATAAATTTTGGAATAAGACATTGATCTGTCGCAATTGGCAAAAGCAAGACATGCAGGCAAACAGACGAACAGATAGACAGAGAAAGAGAGAAAGTTAGACAGAGACAGAGAGAGAAACACACACAGACAGACATAGAAGGAGAGATAGAGAGAGAAGAGAGAGAGACAGAGAGAAACAAAGACAGACAGAGAGACAGACAGAGGGAGAGACAGAGAGAGACAGGTCTTTATCCAGGAGCTCGTCAATGTTGCTGCGAAATCGTCCCCCTTGTCCCTCTAGTCCGTCCCTCTCATGTCATGACCCGCCAAAACTTGCCTTCTACGGATAATAACATCATGTTTCCATTGCATACATGACTTCACTTATAGCCATTTGAAGATATTGGTCGTCATCTTGGCCGCCATCTTGGTTTTTGTTTCTTGGCAGTGCTACATATTTGTCTTTAGTTACATCGCATTCCTTGACCCCGAAAGTTTTAGATTAGACTATGAATTCATGTTTCCATCACACACATGACTTCACTTATAGCCATTTGAAGATACTGGCCGCCATTTTGTCCGCCATTTTGGTTTCCTGGCAGTGCTACATACATGTTTTTAGTTCCATCGCATTCCTTGACACCGAAATTTTTAATTTAGACTCTAAAATCATGTTTCCATCACATATAATACTTCACTTATAGCAATTTGAAGCTATTGGCCACCATTTTGGCCGCCATCTTGTTTTCCCATGCAACCGCTAAAAATCCAGGTTGCTATCCGCGATTTTCGTTTTCAGCAGGGTCAATTTAGTCTAGAAACACCGTAGCAAATGCTATATGATATGATTTGCTTCTAACAGTGTCATTTTGAGATTCCAAGCCTAGTGTATGACCTCAGCCAATTTGGAGACACATCAAACTCAATAGGCCTGCCACTGCACCTGACTGGCGACATGTCAGGTTCAAATGAGCGTCATCAACATAAGAAAACGGAACATTGATGATCTGGGTCATGTCGGATTTGTACAAGATGAAAAGAAGAGAAAAACTATGACAAAGTCTCGTGAGAACATAGGACAGGTCTCCAACCGAAGTTTTTTAGTTCAACTGGCACAATCACGTTGCGCCAATCCTTAAACGAGTCTAGAAACGACACCCATGCCTTAGTAATTCATATAGTAAGCCTTAGGTAAATAACTTCTTGCTTTAGCTTTATTCGCGGATGAAACTAATGACGGAGGAAGAAGCCATCTGTTTGAATGCCTCTCACTAACAGTTCCGCGCTTCATTGCCGTTACTTTTTGCTGTACCTTCTCCCTGCCAGAACCGGATGAGTCTTAACAGTACTGTTCCAGATGTTACAAGTAAGGAAGCAGTTTTTTGTATTAGTTACTAGTATCTGTTACTAGTTTCCAATTTTTCCTGAAGGATTATGCTTACCACTGGTAAAGGTTAATGTAATTAAAAAATTTATGTGCATTCATACGAGTATAATTATGATTATGCATATAATATTATTTGAGTATATATATACATATATATGCACATAAATAGTTATATATATATATATATATATATATATATATATATATATATATATATATATATATATATATATATATATATATATATATATATATATATATATATATATATATATGCAAACAAATATATGGTTGTGTTTTTATATAATACAGAATATATATACACAAATGTACATAGATAAGTAAGGAAACCATAGTGTAATTTTTCCAATCCATTCATCTATCCATACATCCAGCCATCCAACCATTTACCTATCCGCCTATCCCTCTATCTGTTTAGAAATCTACTTGGGCCATTATCCCAAAAGTGTCCAATCCGGTTTTTGGAAAATGAATTTTTTTTATCCCAAACTTTCTTGCAAGTATGTTTTTTAGTCGGCTACTATGTTAAAATTAACTAATCTGAAAGAAATCCAGTATATTTTGTAATCGTAAGTTAATTATTTTTAACATTTTATACAAAAGAAACTCCTGATTTGTCATTACCATCCCCTTTCTTACTTGATCACACAGACCTGATATATACATCTGGTGCTTAGATTTTTTGCAATTATAAACTAGATGATACCAGCAATTATTTGGAATACTGCAGGCCTTTCCTTCACGAAATATATTAGTCTGGTGCTGAGAAATTAAGCAATTTATCGAAATTATTAAAAATCCACTATAGTATTTTCAGTGACAGAAATAAATCTGTCCCAGCATTGACTACAACTGTGTATTATATGCATTAGGTGCAACTTGGCAAACATTTTCAGAGTTCATAGTAGATTCTAATTACTTCCAAATTTTTTAATTTATTTCTATATGAAATGGGATGGTAATGACCCTTCAGGATGGTAATAACAAATGCATCATTACCATCCCTATGAAGATGGGGACGGTAATGAGAAAATCGCAGAATCCTGAAAAAAGGGATGGTAATGATGAAAAACAACCAGAGGATGGTAATGACATAATGCTGTCCTTAATGACAGCACATGAAACATTTCCATGTGAATTACTCTGTGAGATAAGTAATTCAATCTGTTCCACAAAAGCCATGAAGAAAATCAGTTATCAATGTTGTAATCCACCGAACCCATGAAATACATAAATGGATGGTAATGATGCAGAAATTTCTTCTTCTCTAATTTACAGCAAACAAACCTTCATAAAATCAAGACAATCGAAAATATTCAAATGGACTTTCTGTTTTCTGTTAGATGCAGACCAGATCTTGTTCTCGTTCTATATCTTGAAGTAAGTAAGTGCGTTGTGTAAAAACCAGAGGCTTTCAAAAAATGAGGATGGCAATGACGCGTATTTCCCTGGACAAATTTTGTAGGTTTTTTGGACAAGGAAATACTATGGAAATCAGTGTAAATGTGTAATTACTGCATACTCTAGGTATTCATTAATCAAAATGAGAAACCTTTGTTACACATTATTGCACCACATTTACGTGGCAGCTGAATGTCATGCATTGTACATGGTGGCAGACAGGGGATGGTAATGACTTTTCGTGTACTTTTTTTAGAAAAAATTAAAGTTTTCAAACATGTAAGAACTAAAATAGTGATGGAAAATGTTCATCTTTTCATTCTTTCAAATAGGAAAAAATATGTACAACTTATGAAGAAACTCCAAGAAAAAACACATAGGACACCAGTTTTCCACTTTTGGGATAATGGCCCACTTATGCATAAACCCACCTATATATATATCCGTTGACTATCTACGTTTACGTACCTTCATATCTACCTACTATCTACCAACTGACCGACCACCTAACTACATACCGATTGCTTAGCCGATCTGTATCTTCTATCAAATACCTACCAACGAACTATCTACCTGCCTATTAATCTATCTACAAACATATTATACTTAACCGGTACTGTATTCTATCTATCGTTATACATATCCAACTCAACTCATTCCGTCAGCAATTCATCTATTCAGTCACTATCCAATCAACCGTTTATCCTAACAACCATCCATCCAAACAACCATCTATTAAGACAACCCATCCAGTCAACCATCAATGCAGTCAACCATCAGTGAACTACCTAAGAAACTATCCAACGAACCACCGATTCAACATTCCACTCATTCAACCATCGATCCGCCCACCAATCAAACCATCTATCAGATTATAGACTAGGTCTGCTATTAGCAGATGCATTAAATGTACGTACTATGTCTGTGAAATTGCCTGAACTGTTCAAGAATTGAAGGATTTCAAAGAGGTCAATATCACCAAATCCTGAAACAAAAAGTCATCATCAAAGAAAAACAAAAATTGTTGGTCTGTACATTCATGTATCCGTATTCAGTCAGTTGATAAATCAATCTACATACGTATTATGCAGCCAATCATTTATTAATCTGTTGCCATCTACCGATCCGTCCACCCCGTCTCCCATCCACCCGTCAATCTCTCAATGAGTCGATCTATCCGTCGACACGCACGAAGCGTGGACGGGCAAACAAACTAGATGGGCTTCTGGGTGATTTCTTTCCAATATATAAAAGAGCCTCATAGCATGTAGAGGTCCATAAAACACACGAAAGCAGAGTCATTGTACTGGTAGGCATTAGGCAGTGATGATAATAGGCTTACATGTATGAAATATATATATCAAATCGTATATAGGCCTAACATAATTTACTGACAACAAATAATAGTGTTATATTAACGTAACACTTCAACGCATTTGACTTAAGTAGTTCACAACATATATTGTAAGAGTAATTATATTTTGACTGGCATGCTCGTGATGCAAATAGAGTTGTGTCAATAACCGGCACAACAGTTGTTATGCAGGCATCCTCGATGCAATAGTTTATGCAATTATACTAGTATGACCTTTCCGAGTACCTTTCAGTGACACAACACCAATACCATGCATTTGAGGCAGTGACTATACAGTATTAGCTGTGAAGTATCCGAAGCTGCTAACTTAATCCTGTTCTCTTGATGACTTTCATTAACAACAAAGTCTAAAAGGCATGAACTTTGTTAAAAAAATCAGTGATGTGGTCTTGGTCACGAGACCGTCTCGAGACCGAAAAAATGCGATCTTGGTCTCGGATGTACCGGTCTTGGTCTTGACAGGTGCGGTCTTGGTCTTGGTCTTAAAGGTGGGGTTTTGGTCTTGGGCGTCTGGTCTCGGTCATTCGTCTTTCGTTTGGCCTTTGGTGGGAACGAGAGTGGAGTATTTGCTAAATGTAGTCGATATTTATCCGGTTATTCGGGGATTTCTGAGATAGCTTCGAATTCGTGCGACGAACCGCCAAGGACAAAGCGAGAGAGTATTATCGTTGATCGCTTCTTATCAGAAGCGACAAGACATTGAGGTACAGTTAACCCTGACTTCTGGTGCTTTAGTGACTATAGTTAGGCTTACACCGCTGCAGTTTCTCAAGGCAAAATCAGTAATCGGGCAAGCGTTGTATATCAGGTATTTGGTGGGGAATTTATCTCTACTGGCAAAAAGTTTTGTATTCCACAACACCTGCGCCTGTTGACAGTGTGTTTAGCTGTATACTATAGTGTGCTTTTCAGGAGACCTCGTAGACTTGGGGACAACAACTATGAATCTAATAAGCATCTGATTTGAATTTTGGGAATTGTAGCACTACAATTGAGAGATGCGTTCATGGTCTTGAGGCTTAGGTCTTGGTCTGGACAATGCGGTCTTAGTCTCGGTCTTGGTCTTGGACAACGAGGTCTTGGTCTCGGTCTTGGGCTTGGGCCATCCGGTCTTGGTCTCAGTCTTGGTCTTGGACAACTCGGTCTTAGTCTCGGTCTAGGTCTGGGAATTTTGGTCTCGTGCACAACACCGAAAAAAATATAACCGAAAAAAACTTTGCACCTCATGCCGCCCACAGAATAGACTCAGTAGCAGTAAGCGTCTGGATGGTTTAGAATTGGGCTCACTCTCGCGGAAAACGTCTTGCAACCCCAGCCATCGATACTAAGGCTGCATACGACCCAGTGCCCCTCCATGGAGGAGCTTAACGAGCGCTCCCTCAAACCCTCTGCTGACATGAGGAGTGTGCAGCCGACATTGTTGAGTATTTCAGACCCTGCTCTGAACCCAACCTTTGGGTCTGGCCATATCTCAACCGAATCGTCTATACATATTCCGCCCAGGTAAATATTACTACAGAAGATATTAGTTATTATACGCAACAGAAACCTGGAGTCTGGAGCAACATATTACCTTCTTTGTCAATGAAAAGCGATATTCTCAGGTTTCCATTTTCATCAATTTCAGGATCGTTGTCGACAAAAGGAAGATCCTCCTCGGTAAATGTGTCGTTATTTCCTCCACTGTTTCGCCGCTTCCTCTTTCTTGCTAGAGTAGGTCTTCCAGGTGTAGAAGTGATCAGTATTTGAGTTGTAGTTTCAGCTACAGATGTTGTAGGAGCCGTTGTAGGTGCAGCTGTAGTAATTGTCGGAGTAGTGAGAGTAGTAATAACAGTGGTAGAAGTTAAAGTAATAGTAGTAGGAGGAAGAGGAGGAGTAGTAGTAGTAGCAGCAGCAGCAGTAGTAGCAGTAGTAGTAGCAACTGTAATGGATTTTCTGCGCTTGAGATATTCTAAGATTTTCCTGCGGACTTCTCGATAGGTAAAGTCCACGGCTGTACGATTCTAAATCGAAAAACAAAGCGAATTGGCTTAAAAGGCGACGACGTAGGGTCAATGGTGGAGCTGGTATAAAAACAGTTTAATATGACAATCATGCTGTCAATCGTCATGAATCATGATAACCACGGCGCTACAGAATGAAACAACGATGATGATGATTACGATAAGGATGGTAGTATCTTTATGTAATTATAACGACGACGCTGATGATGGTGTTGATAATGACTGAAGAGATATGATGACGATCAAGATAAGAATGTTGTGACGACTCTGGTCGTCATGTTTTAGTTCATTCTTCATTGTCATCGATCTCCTCATTTCCATTCCTCATCGTCGTCGTCTTCATCCTTGACTCACCTCCCTTCCCTTGACTCGCTTCCCTCCTCCTTGTTTCCTCTATGACCCAATTGACTAGCTTTGATTTGCCTATGACTCGCCTCCCTTCTCCTTGATTCGCCTACGCGATAGACTATAGGCTACCGTAGTCTTTCG
Organism: Aporrectodea caliginosa; assembly: GCA_020284085.1. Classification (NCBI taxonomy): domain Eukaryota; kingdom Metazoa; phylum Annelida; class Clitellata; order Crassiclitellata; family Lumbricidae; genus Aporrectodea; species Aporrectodea caliginosa. The sequence goes on from JACEVL010000163.1 coordinate 179,259, forward strand.
CGTAGCAGTCCAACGAAGAAGCGGCGATCAGTCGGAAAAAATTCAATCGTGAAAAGTCGGAAGTTAGTCAGTCCGTTGAGCGTCAGCCGTCAGTGATCGTCGTCAGAAGTAAGTCGTCAGGAGAACGGTACAAGAGAAACCGACAATTGCGACGATTGTTTGGTGCATCGGAGAACCAGTGTAACTATACTCTGTGATCGATCGAGTCGGGTGCTACGATCGACTTGGCTCGGCCGACGATCGACTCGATCGTCTTCGTCGACTAGTCGACCTCTCGATTTGGAAAATGAACGATTGACTTGGTCGACTTTTGCCTACTTGGAGTCTTGGACTGTAGTCACTTGGCCAGAATTGCTGACGACTGTTGCATTCTTATATTCCAGTACCTAAATTACTCATGAATTTAAATTGCGCACTCTTCCTCAAACTGTCAAACTGTAATTGAACTCTTTAGTAAAATGCCAGGTATTATTATAAAGATATCGTGTGTGGTTGACTTGTAGGCTATATACAGTATTAAGCCACGTTGTCGCCGTCGACTCGATTAGCTAGGCAGCTAGGCTACAAGAGAATCTCTTAGTACGGTATAGAAATTAGTAGCAGCCCAACAAATAAGATGGCAGCAGAGGTAGAGGACGTGCACTGTCGTGCAGTGTCTAGTTACAGTTAATTCAAGAAATTTGAAACTGCTCAAGATTACTGAAGTTAGTTATAGTAGTCTGTAGTGCATATTGCATTGGTAAAGGTTGGAGGCTTGGAGCCTCTTGGAGAGCTCTGCAGATGCTAAACAGAACAGCTAAACAAAACTACACCAGTAGGCCTATATGACAATTGTTACAACTATTATTCATTGTCCGAACATTGTAAAAGTGTTAGTCATTATATCATGTGGGTCATTGTGTGACGTAGCCGCAAAATATTAAGTAAAACTAATCAAGCCGGGAAAACAACGATGGACTAGACTTGTCAAAATAAACGATCGAGTCGACTTACTCGATCGATCACGGGGTACAAGTGGAGCTGTGTTACAAACGATTATCTACGCTAAGGGATGCGTCGAACTGAGCGGTCGATCTAAGGACGGTGATTCCTCGCGATCGAATCGAAAAGACCCGTAGTATTGACCTACCGACGTCTGTACGACGATCAACAATTTCAGTGTTAAGCCCCTCGACGGATACGAGGCGAATTCTGTTACGGAGGTTAGCGAATTCTGTTGCGAAACGATCATTGAACGTCGATTTCTTTTCAGTTGCGATTAGCCATTCTTAAATCCTCGAAGGATACGAGGCGAACTCTGATTCTTAACGGATACGATTAATGTAAAACAGTGAACCGTTCGATAAATAGTATTAATACTGATGCCATCTGAATTGATGCGTTGAAATAAAGTGTTCAATAAATCGAAATCTCTGGCTGACCACAGAGTTTTACCTCGTGGATGTAATGTCACAGTAAACTATCGGGAGAGGCCATCCTGGTAACATAGCCGAGCCTAGTAGTTTAGTAACAATGTTTCAGTTACAATTACAATTACAATGTTTACATGGTAAACCGTAAGCCATTTCATTATGTGCATCGTTAGGTTACCTCTTTCCAGATGTGCTTGAAACTTAATTCGATCGTAACAGTTGAGTTCCGTTGCTTTGCATTCAGGCTGCTGGGATGGCTAAAGAAAAGTTCATCGGACGCCTAAGGCAAATAGAAAACACAAACTATTATAAACAGGTGTATCCAAATGTAAACTGAAAACGTATCTCAACAGATGTAGAAATGGACAAGGAGTTTTGAGACTAACCGAACTATCCGTGTATACGTCCCGGAATCGCTAATAAGATCTCTAATACTATACTTCAATCATCGTAATTAATGTGAGGTTTCTTTTCCTAGACATCGCGTCTGTAGAACCTAACATAGTAAAGAGAAAAGAGAAACAGATTTTCCTAATGTGGCGTGTTACAAGCGGAACCAACAGATTACCGTGTGCCTCAGAGCGTAATGTTCGTCGGCTTGATACAGGAACACAGAGCTCGCTGTGTATAGGCCTATATAATTCTAGTGCCGTGTATACCGACCATCGATGCTCTACCAAAGAAGAGGCTCTTCAATGTAATTATTTCCTTAACTTGAAGCCAGTGCAGCATTTCTCGCACATAGTTTGAAAAATGTATGATGTAATCACACATGCAAATATGTATTTATATGACCATTTGCCATCTCTGTTAGAAACTCCATTTAGAATTGTTTTCATTTAAGTCGCACTGTTCAAGATTTGTTCTGGACACAGCATTGTTAGTGCGCTTGAGAAGTTTCTAGCGTACCATGTAGGCTAATAATTATCAGATGCATACATGTACATACATGCATAAATGCATACATGCTTAAATGGTTCATAGCACAAGTCAACAAGGTTTCGGCAACATGAACTATGTTGGCTGCCTTTAACTCATTTTTGGCTGCTGATTTCAGACCTGGGCTGTAAAAAGGCCACCACGTCACATTTTTTTGTTATAGGTCATTTTTAGTCAAATAAATGTCATTTTTTTTAGAGATTCTTTAATTGGTCATATTATAAAAGGTTTTCTATAACATGAACTGTGTTGGCTGCCTTTTACTCATTTTTGGCTGCTGATTTCAGATCTGGGCTGTCAAAATGGCCAGCACATCACATTTTATTGTTATATGTCATTTTGAGTCAAATAAATGTCATTTTTATAGAGATTCTTTAATTGGTCATATTATAAAAGGTTTTCTATAACATGAACTGTGTTGGCTGTCTTTAACTCATTTTTGGCTGCTGATTTCAGACCTGGGCTGTAAAAAGGCCACCACGTCACATTTTTTTGTTATAGGTCATTTTTAGTCAAATAAATGTCATTTTTTTAGAGATTCTTTAATTGGTCATATTATAAAAGGTTTTCTATAACATGAACTGTGTTGGCTGCCTTTTACTCATTTTTGGCTGCTGATTTCAGACCTGGGCTGTAAAAAGGCCACCACGTCACTTTTTTTGTTATAGGTCATTTTTAGTCAAATAAATTTCATTTTATTAGAGATTCTTTAATTGGTCATATTATAAAAGGTTTTCTATAACATGAACTGTGTTGGCTGCCTTTAACTCATTTTTGGCTGCTCATTTCAGACCTTGGCTGTAAAAATGACCAGCACATCACATTTTATTGTCATAGGTCATTTTGAGTCAAATAAATGTTATTTTTATAGAGATTATTTAATTGCTCATAATTATTATAGAAAGTTTCTATAACATGAACTGTGTTGGCTGCCTTTCATTAATTTCTGGCTGCTGATTTCAGATCTGGCCTGTAAAAATTCCATCATGTCACATTTTTATGTTATAGGTCATTTTTAATCAAATAAATGTTATTTTTATAGAGATTATTTAATTGCTCATAATTATTATAGAAAGTTTCTATAACATGAACTGTGTTGGCTGCCTTTCATTAATTTCTGGCTGCTGATTTCAGATCTGGCCTGTAAAAATTCCATCATGTCACATTTTTATGTTATAGGTCATTTTTAATCAAATAAATGTCATTTTTGTATAGAGATTCTTTAATTGCTCATAATTACACTAGTCAACAAATAAAAACTTTTTTGCGTAACATTGGTAGAATGGCTGTTTTTATACTAAATTTGGGGTGCTGAATCCAAATACGGCCATTAAAATCCTGCAGCACGTACCGTTTTTTTGGTTATAGGTCTTATGATATAGCTGTTAAGAATACAACAACATAAAAGGAAGATATGAACAGCTGGCAGGTGCAACTGTGCAAAAGAGTAATCTTTTTTAAATCCAGCCCAAGAAAACCCAACGAACATACTCCAATGAAGGTGAAAAAGACAAACTCATCCCACTCCATATGCACCAAACAAAAACCTCCATTCAAAACCAATAGAGTAGATGCATGATAATGCCTGTTAGAACGATGATGATTATTACGATGCATGATGACTATATTAATCGCTGCTGTGTAGCTGGATCTGGTAAGGCTGTAAGTGATAATGATGCTTAGTGTTACCGTTCAATTATATTATTGTAGACTTACAGCATTGTCTGCCGCATCTGAAACAGAAAGCAACATAAAAATGTGTTAATCGAGTTTCTGCCATCGAATGATTTATTGCATAAGGCGATAGAAATGACGACGGAAACTCAGCCTAAGTATAAAGAATTCATGAGTCATGTAGGCCTATGTTCTATAGATGTAGAGTCAAGTAAGAAATCAACAGAACTCCTTCAATATGACAGGAGAGTTAGTCTAATCAGTCTAGGCAAGGTATCTATGGACAGTCTCTCTTCTTTGATGCAACGCTCTTGCATAGACTGGTGCCGTACGCTTACTTTTTAAAGTGTTTTAGAATTTTTAGAGTTTCCAATTATGAAACACTAAAATCATCATCCCTTAGTCGACGGCCCCATTATTGTTGAACTTCTAAATATGATCACATTAGGGCCTATACCCAGTTCATAAAAGTGCAGAGGCTACATGCAGGCACGTAGCAAGACTTAAATTCAAGAGGAGGCAAATTCACAAACCACGCCTACTATGACTAGGCCTACATGTGGAGCAGAGAATTAATTTCAAAATTGATGTAGGCCCTATTGAGTCATAAGACATTGCATTCAGAAGAGACGTGTTACCATCACAATATGCATACTTCAAAGACCTATCACCATTAGTTTTGTCCTCTGTTTTCTTTATCTTGCCATGTTTCTAATATATTGTTCTTAACAGCAGGACTTTCTCTGTTGATGGACCAAGGTCTTGGAATAAACTTCCACAATATCTTGGCGGTTTCCGTTATTTAAACACGCATATGTCCTCGTTAGGTTGCCTTTCTGCCTATTGACCAGATGGCGAATTGGTTGTGGAGTGCCATCGATTGATGTATTATAATAGCGCTATAGAAGTTTAAGAATAGCTTAGACTTTAGATGTGAGCATATGCCGCACTGAGCGCTGTGTAGCAGTGATAGAAACGACAACCCATTGTGTGAGCAGCTATTGTAATGGTTGCTTATTGTGTGAGCAGTTGCCAATCTCTCCGAACCATCTGTTGCCTTGGCAAGACAAATACCATATTTCAAAGGAATCTTTACACCTGACCATCACGTCATCTCCAATTCGCTTAAACAGAGCGTTGCTTGGCACCGCCAGTTCAAGACAACGAGTAGCTTACAACCAAACAACCAGAGCAGAATACAACCAACTAATCGGTAAGCTACTACTCAAATCAATTGATCGGAATGTAAAGAAAAATGTGAAGAAGAATAATGTTAACAGAATGCGAAAAAGAATTAGAAGAAGAATGCGAAGAAGAAGAGCATATACAACAAAGAAGGAGGATGTGGAGAACGCGAAGAATTCAAAGAAGAAACAGAAGAAAAACATGACGTAGGCCCTATGCGAAGAAGAAGTAGGCCTAACATGCGAGGAATTCAAAGAAGAAGAATTAAAAGAAGAAGAAGAAGAATTAACAGAAGAATAAGAATAAGAATAAGAAGAAGAAGAAGAAGAACAAGAACAAGACAAGAACAAGAAGAACAAGAAGCACAAGAAGAACAAGAAGAAGAAAATAGAAGAAGAAAATAGAAGCAGAAGAAGAAGGCAGCCTTTTGTGTAAAGTGCTATTGACCGTAGCTGCGTAAAAATAGTCTAGTGGTTCGCATGCTGGACTATTAATATTAACCAAGTGTACAGGGTTTAGAGACATGTTAGGGCAGAAACATGTCTCGTATCTTTTTATTCTAATTGAAGCTTCTAACTATGACATCTGAGTCCACTGACCGCACACTATCGTTTACAAAATATGACGTCGAGGGGTGGACTGTCGATCGCCCTCATGTATGGTTGCAAAGATAATTTTTTTCTGAAACTCAGATTTCATAGTTAGTAGCTTCAATTAGAGCAGAAATATACCAAACGGTTTTCTGCCCTGACATGTATGTAAAGTTGTAAACCCTTGACTTCTTGGTTGATACTCCAGCATGCGAACCACTAGACTATTATTGCGCAGTATACGGTCTACCATAAAGTCTGCCCGAAAGAACCAGCCTGCGATGAATCAATCTTTTAGCAGTCACCCAACAGACACACAGTTTTGAAACTTCAATTGGACTTTGACTTGTAGGCTTAACATCTTCATGTACAGCAGCTGAAGGCAGTGTGTAGGCAGCACCAGTCAGATAATCTTCCAGATATAAGATATCCATCAATTATAGCAAACTAGGTCGCTTACCAAGATTTGGAAAGATCTTGGTCGCTTACAGTTTTACTTGTGTTAGTGTCTTTATCTGGTTTATATGTGCATATTTCTGTTTATTTCATGAGCAAACACACATACAAACGAGTGCACACACATTTTTATGACAGGTCAAAGACTTTTTTCGCAGTAGATTCAAAATAATAAAAAGCACATAAGTTTCAGGTTATTCGCGTAATCAACTTTTATCAGCTCATTATTTCGGAACGATTTAAAAAAAGTTTTTTCCGTAGTTAAACCTGCTCTGCGTGACATTATCTGGCAATAGAAGAATCAATTGAAATAAAATTAGAAAAGAATGGAGTAGAGTAGGGTAGAGCAGATTAGAATTGATAGAGTAGACCAATGAATAGAATACAACAGCATTAACAGAGTGAATTAGAATAAATTAACAGCATTAACATAGTGGATTAGAATAAATTAAGTTATAATTATAACAAAGTAGTGCATACTACAAACCAGATGACTATAAGTCAGAAAACCACAACTGCAGAACATTAGGACAGAATGCAGTATGCAGAAGAGCAAAATATTCTAGTGACTGCCAACTGCAATGGACTAATGAATCAGACAGAGCTTAAACAAAAGGTTGTCAGAATATTGAATACAGAAGATATTTTCTAGCTATCAGCAATATTTCGTATAAGCTTCTAATCTGACGTAACAACATAGTTCGCAATCACAGTTAACATTTTTAATTGTGTGGGTTTTTGAAACTAGAAAAACCGGATAGTATATTTCATGGTGTCGAAAATAAATGATCTTCTATTTTGCATTCATGTTTAAAAATCTAAAAATTGCTGACCTTAAAACTGGAAAGATTTGACTTACAAGTAGGCTACGTGCATATTTATGGTTTCGTATTATTCATCGTACTCAATCAGCCCAGCTCGTCTTGTTCATATACTCTGCAACGCTCGATTATTTACTGTTTTAGGTCGTCAGTTTTGAAAGTTTAACAATTTCAGACTGTGGAAGAAAGGAAAGGTTCAGGTAGTTTCGCTTGCAGTTTTCATATTCTTAATCAATCAATCAATTTTGATTTATTAAAAATAAGCTGGACAAGTAGGCTACACAACTTATGCACTGGAAAGGCCTACGTTTTTGCAGCCATGTATACCCAGCACAATATTTCTTACTATGAAATATAATAGCCTTCAAACTGGAGCATCGCGTGATAAGAGCAACAGAAAGAGGAAGCCGTTCCTTTCAAACTTTGCTAACATAAGACAGAAGTTTCACCAGTAGCTGCAGGGTAAGGGACTAAGACTAATGTGAACAGCAAACAAACGGTATTAAACAGATGACGTCAACAGAGACCATCCGTTTAACCATGGGCGTAGCCAGGAAAAATTTCGGAGGGGTTTAAGAATTCGGGGGTTTCCATTGGAGATGGTTGCAAAAACTAAGGTTTTAGGGTATTTCCCATGTAAAAGCATAGTCTATAAACATTTTTGGAAACTTAGAAAGGAGGGGGTCTGAACCCGTAAAACCATCCTTAATACGCCCATGCGTTTAACTATAGAACCGCAGAGCGTATAGGCCAACATTTATGGGTGGGCGAAATCGACAAATAAAGTGGAGCCTGATCCGTTGTTAGGTATTATCTGATGCTATTATGTGGTGTGATGAAGGCTAATATATCATGATATAGCCTACTCCATTGCACTCAATTAACCAGACATTGAATCCTTAAAAATTTAATCATTCCGGAATTTGATCACTCGCCACTTAATCATTCCGGCATTTGATGACACAACATCTAATCGCTAGACATATCAAGTTAGAGTAAACAGAGGACCTAGTGGTGAGAGGCCTTAGAGGCATGCATATTGCGATGGTAATGCAATGTCTACTGGCTCACTACATCAACTTTTATCAGCTCATTATTTGGAACGATTTAAAAAAAGTTCTCTACGTAGTTAAACCGAATTTTAGTTAAAACTGAATCACTCCGACATTTATTCACCCAACACTAAATCACATCAGTAAATACTAAAACACAGAGAAATTAACTTATCTCAATCTCTAAACAACTTTAGGAAATTATTATTAATTTCCGTTTCCTCTTATTTCCGTTCCTCCATTTGTAAACTATTGAAAATACTGTATCAGCAGAAAATGTATTAATTCTTAAAATAGCCGATGAAACCTCAAACTGTAGTCAAAACATAGTGAGCCCATGCGAGATCATCTACCTCACTCACAATTGCTCTGGTTTCTTGCCGTCTCGTCTACTGCAACTCACTAGTAATTGGGATTGCTAAACTGTTTGTACAAACTACCGTACAAGTGGTTCCAAAATCTTTGCGCAGGAACAATAACAAAGAGACCCAAGTTTCAGCATATTACACGATATGCTCTATAGCTACAGTGGCTGCCCGTCGAGCTAATATTCAATTAAAAATGTCCTGACTCTAGCTGTGTCAAGCACTTAAACAACTTTGGGCTGTCGGGCGTTGTCGATAGCTGGTCAGAAGCTTTTAAATTTGCTTCCTAATTGTGTGCGTTGTCGTTCTGAATTAAATGTACGCTCATCTGTTTCAGCCTGCAACGCTTACCCTTCATAGCTTGACTTCTGATTTCTTTGACTATCGGTCTTCGACCTGGTTTCTCTAATGGACTCCGACTTTGACTACGGTTCTCACTTGAAGCGACCGTCAATTGATGCCATAATATATCATGATAGCGGCGCAACAGAGAGTCACTGTATTCCAAGTTACTGAAAATGAAAAGGTGTGACGAAACATGGAGTGCGAATCAGCAATCACAGCTATTCAGAAATATGACTAGCTCAGAACTGGCAAAGACCAAGTTAGAAGGCCCCTTTCGCATACGGGATCATCTGTCTCACTCACAATTGCTCTGGTTCTTGCCAGGGCTGTTACAGGTTTGGTTTTCTTGTTTTTTGTTTTTTGGGTTTAGAAAAAAAACTAAAATAACAAATTTCAGTCAGGGTTGTACGTTGGAATAGGCTAACAACCGGTAAAATGAGAATTAGAGCACGATAGGCCATCATGCGACTCTAAGCGTTTAGCAAACACGCCCTGTTATCTTATTGACATCCTGACATGACAAACAATCGTAGAAACCTGTTCTAGTTAATTTCAAGTGTGTGCATCTGATTAAGCTAAGCAGTATATATTGCCTTTGTATGCGCTGTAGGATCCGAAATAGGTTCATCGCCTGGCATAATGCCCTGGGAGAGACCACACGAAACAAGTAAATGGATTTGGCTTCTAATACAAGTTTAGGGGCAATACGATACTGGCACCTGCCTGATTAGGCTAATTAATCTACTGCAACTCACTTCTCATTGGGATTGCTACAAGCGGTTCCAAATTCTCATGTAACGGCAACATCTGAATAAAAGACCCCCGTTTCAGCCATATTACACGATATCTTCTGGATTTAAGAGGCTGCTGAACCGAGCTTAAATTCAAGTTAAAATGGTCTGACTGTGTCAAGCACTAGGCCTACATTGGGCTGTCGGGCGTTCTCGATGACTGCAGTTTGAAGGTTTTAACTTCGCTGTCTAGTTTTGTGCGTTGTCGTTCTGAGTTAAACGTAACGCTCATCTGTTTCAGCTTGCGACGCTTAATAGCTCGACTTCTGATTTAATTGACTATCGGACTTCGACCTGGTTTCTCTAATGGACGGACTTTGAATACGGGTACTTGAAGCGACCGTCAATTGATGCCTTATACATGTATAATTATTATTATTAGGATAACGGCGCTACAGTCAGTCATTATGTTAAATTATGTGAACGAAACAGGTGTGGAATCAGTCTGCAGCTACAGAAAGAGAAAGGTTGACTATCGATGTAATGAATGAGTCGAAGACATCAAAACATTCCTTTAGGAAGGTTGATAAAAAATAACGTATAAGGCCCATTGTTTATCAGGATATAAGAAACTGTGATTACGAATCTCAGTCAGGGTTGTTGGTTGGAATAGTTTAAGAACCGAAGGAGGCGAATAAGGGCATGCACGATAGGCCATCGTACGAGAAAACGTGTACAAACACAAATCGTATTATCAAAATCTTGATAGAGGTCGTAGTAACCTGTCAACAAGAGAGAAGTGTGCATGAAGAGCTAGGCAGTGTATTGGATTTGTTGCAACTTAATAATAATAATAATAATAATAATAATAATGATAATGATAATGATAATGATAATGAGATAATGAGATAATGAGATAATGATAATAATAATAATAATAATAATAATAATAATAAAAATAATAATAATAATAATAATAATAATAATAATAATAATAATAATAATAATAATAATAATAATAATAGAGTAGGGCCTTTCCAGATAATAGATGAGTAGAGCCTTTCCAGACAATTTTCTACAATAGATAATGTTGAAGTCCCTGAGGATCCTGTATACCTGGGCCAAAATAATAATAATAATAATAATAATAATAATAATAATAATAATAATAATAATAATAATAATAATAATAATAATAATAATAATAACCTTCGGTTAATTTCAAACTGACATAACGCAGGATGATTACAAATCAGTATGAACGGATGATCACAAGTTATTACAGGAGTCGAATTTAACTGTATATGGCAGCCATGCAAGGCGCCCATCACGTCCTACATCTCATGGAGTTTTACCAACGCGCCATCTCGCGAATGATAGGCTGAGTGGACCTTTTGGGAGGGTTCGGGAAGCGATCCCGTTACCTACTGCTCTTCACGCCACTGATGTTACCACTACTCTATGGACCCCCAAACTAGGACCTTGTTCATCGCCTGGCATGGTGTCCTGAGAGAGACCACACAAAATAAGTACATAGATTTGGTTTCTGAGACAAGTTTAGGGGCAATACGATACTGGCACCTCAATTTGAGGAGATTAAAAGGTGAATGGGAGCGTCGTTAATACTTTTCAAGGCGTCTGCAAAGTCTACTGGCAACGGCAATATCTGAGTTGTACCAGACCCGGGGGAGGGTGTGGAGTAAGCAAGTAACCATCTTTGAGTTAACAGGAATATGTCAGGATTTCAGATAAAGTTGAATTGAGCGTAACGACAAGATGTGTAGCCGTCTGTTCTGGGCACATATATCAGCCTTGAAGGCTGAAACGTTGAATATTTCCAAGGGCGGTAAATGACGAAAGATTACGAGAGAAGACGCTTTATGATGGAAAAAAACCTGAAGAGTAATGGCATTATGGTAAGACAAATGTGACTTAGAATGAGATATATTATGCTCAATTGCAGAACAACTGGATCTGGTAATAAGGGTATCAAGTGTACATACAACCCATGTCAGGAGTTGATAAAGAGATGTGATTCAAAATATCAAAGACGTTGGGATCTTGGATATTTAGAGGCATGGTTTAGGTTATCTACTATATGTAGGCCTATGTTTATAGTAGGCCTATGTTAAGTGTAAAGTCGAACCAAAGTAATGTTCAAAAGGAGACGAAACAAGATATTTAAGAAGTTATTGGAGTGCAAGAAATTTTGATAAAGAGAAGGAGGGACTCAATAACTCATTGGAGTTGAGTTAATTTTTCGATGGAAGGCGCCCATCACGTCGAAGAGATAGGAGGACGTTATACATCAACGAAAGCGTTGGGTCTTAGCTGTTATCCAAGTATAGAGGCCTACAACGTATGTAAAGGTACTGAGAACTCTCACACTTCATCTGATGGAGTTGCAATGAGGTTGGCATTACGGTCTACAGACTGCTTCCCAGTGACCATCCAATGCTGTGGAATTTTAAGCAGACAGTACAAAGAGATAATAACCAGAGAGACCTTTTTTCAATAGACGTTTTTTCTTCAAGGTATTGCGAGTGTGGAACTTGCTGCTTCAAAGAGTATACGTCACCCGGATTTGAAGGAATGTCAATAGAAAGTTAATGAATATTATTCTTCCAGCGAAATCAATTTACTTGTGTAGCATGAACACTACTCAGTCACATGCTCAACATAGTGCAAAACATTCAATTTACTACGTTGATTGTAGCTGTTGCAAATGTAATCTAAGCGTGATTACTTGTCGTGTGATTAAATGTCTCAGTAATAATTAAGTGTCGCGTGATTAAATGAAATCAAACCGGAACTTAAACAGGACAGCAATTATGTATGTTTTCATCGAGCTCTTATTTATTTATCGCATGCAGGGCGTGACTTTGGTCGAGACTCTAGAAAATGGGGTAACAATTTCGTGCACTTTACATTCTCATAATAAAATTGTGTGATTTATCCTGTAAAAATCATTGGAGAATGCCAAGCTCATACCAAACTTCTATATGGGCATTGCTTAAAAGTACAGACACGGGAGTATCCAGTTTCAGAAATGATGGTACAAATATCCAGGTACCGCCGAAAACTTCGCCCAAGATGACATGTTTTTATAGTATTTTACAAAATATAGGACTTATGCAGCATGGAATTTATGTTTCGTTTAATTAAACTTTGGTACGACAATTTGGAAGTTAGACTACGTGTTGTTTATGCTGGGCTGTCAGTCGTTAAAACGAGAGTGTAAATCTCCTTCAGAGTAGAAATATGTTTCTAGATTTCTGCTCAACTTGCGCCTCCTAGCCAACTCAACTTTAATGAGTACACTGGGCGTATACTGTCCGTGGAAATATCAGGCGGCGAGACAGCTCTCACATGCCGAGGAGAAGAAAAAGGAGTGGCTAACCATCGTACCGATGGCTATCTCTCTGTATTAGCTTATGGAACGGCTCTCCCTCTCCTTGTGCCTATTGTTAAACTGGATTGCTTTATATTATAGCAATCGCAATCGTAATCTCTAAACTTCTAAAGCGCCACTCGAAAGCTATGCGCTAGGCACCAGCCTATTATTATTATCCAAGATGAGGCTAATCCGGCACGGGCACCAAAATAAAATGATGGGCCACAGGATCTGACAAGGAGACTCGCCTTAAACCTTCGCCATTTTAAGTGCTACTT
>JACEVL010000163.1:197500-270000 GCA_020284085.1 Aporrectodea caliginosa
AAATTTCTAAAAAAAATCAAAAATGAGCAGCGTGTCAATCATTCAATGGCAGACAAAATGCGTTTGCAGACATTTCATGAGCAGGATCTTTGAGTTAAAGCTCTAGTCGCTGCATGGCCTGATAAACAGTGGAAGCTGAGCTGTACCGTTAAAAATATGCCGCCGCGTTGATGAAAAGAGATCGGCTCTGGAACGTCGTAAGGGCAGCGAAAGGCCGACATCTGTTCGCACTCCAACAAATGGAAAATCACGTATGGAGAGATATGCTGGAGAAATGTCACAATCTGCGACCAAAGCCAAAACGATAAGAGAAATTTATGGTCGCATTGAAGTTGAAATGGGAAGATTTACCTCTGGAGCCCATCAACAAAGCCATCAAAACTTTACAAAAGACACAGTGGGTACTGGTGCTGGACACATTGAACACAAGTTGTGAAGCAATATCAAGTTTGTTTGATAACAATTATTTAATATGTGACTTAATAAAATCGTTTTTTGATACTTTTTGTTGCATTACATGTTTTTGGACGCTTCAAAAATAATGGGTGGACACACTAAAAGTGATATAACTTTTGTTCTGTTTAAAATAATTTGGTGAAATTTGGCCGTTATACGTAGATATGAATTAGCTTCACGCCTGTAAAACGTGATGTAAAAGTTCTTACTTTTGGCCGAAATATTAGCAAAACACTTTTGGGGGTTGGTTTTTTACCCACCCTGTACAACGTTGTAATTTTATTATTGTAATTTTATATTTACATAACGCAGCTCTAAGAGTAAAATAAATCACAAGCGCTCTCTGCGACAGCCTATGCGATTTTAAATGTCATTATAGACGAGAATATCGGTATAAATGCCTGTGCTAAGTTACTTCATCAGGTATAGACCTTTTTCATCGTCAACAATATTGTTAAATATTCAACTTGGAAACAACCTCTGGAAGTCGAGATATGGCCGAAACATAGCATAGTTAGTTTTATCCAGATTAAGCTGTATTTGTGAGCGGGAACTATTGAGAAACTTTTCCAACTATGGATTGATATTTAAATATTAGAACAGTTGAATCTTTATCCAAGACCAGCACATTAGTATTGTCAGTAAAAGAGAGCAAAAGAATTTGTCCTAATTATTTGAAATATCGTTAATACAATTAATATATATCGACCAAAAAGCGATCCAAGCGGAACACTAAAGCAAACTGAATGCAAATTGAAAGATGACTAAACATTGCACATAAAACATTGTTTTCTGGTAGTTTAGTAATCAGTAAATAGCACTTCTCTAATTTGCTAATTAGGATTTGATGGTAAACAGTGTCAAACGCCTTATACAGGCAAAAAACATACGCATGAGAAATGATGATTGTCTGTGGCTCCTTTAATTTGGTTCGCATTTCTAATATGGCCATTAACGTTGAATTGCCAGAGCGAAATACAACAGTAAATACGGTACAATAGTAAATTCAGCAAAAGAAATTGTCCTAATTATCTGAAATATTATTAGACTAATATAAGAAAGACAGTGGGTCAAAAAGCGACCACTGCAGAGCACCACAACAAACTGAATGCAAAATTGAAAGATGACTAACCATTGTACATAACACATTCTTTAACGTTAGTTTTAACTGGTCACTAAACTAGTTTAATATCACTTATCGTGCGCGAAAGTTTTCCGATTTTGCTAATCAAGTTTAGATGGCCAATAGTGTCAGACGCCTGTTATAGGTAAAGACACACCCATAAAATTGATGATTGTCTCTGGCTTCTCCAATTTCGTTCGCATTTCTAATAGGTCCATTAACGTTGAATGGCCAGAACGAAATACAACAGTAAATACAGCAAAGCTAAAAGTAACTGGATAAAAAACACACAATAGATTGATGTGTATATGTATCAGATCATTTATATAGTGCCTTCAAAATAACCTCACATAGTCGCATATCTTGAAAGGGTGCTATATAAATTATTTTAATATCGCATTAGATTCAATTTGCCCCACGTAATTCGCTCATTAGTCTCTTCCTCATTGCTACTAATCGCACAAATCTCATGCTGTGGAAAATCGATCCGCTGTCGTCCTCTAAACTCTCGGAGTGTGTCCATTCCTTCTGCCGCCAGTCCATCAACGGAGGAATTGATCCTTCTCGTTTCACTGCTCTAGCCGTTTTCAATCACATGTAAAACAACACATAGAACAAATATTACCCCAAAATACACAAATTGAAGAAAAATAGAGACGAGAGAAAGGACTTGCTTGAGCTAACTCTGAGATGCAGCAATGGGTCCATTCATTTGTTCATTCACTGCAAGTATTATATAGCGCTCCTTCAATAAACCTACTCAGAGGCGCTCTCAGTCCTACCACGGTGATGCAAATGCTAGTGATTTCATTTTCTTATATCGAGAGCTTAACTGTGGTCGAAAGCTGCCTTGCAGTGAAACAACCGGTGTTTTTTCAGAAAGGCTGAGAAGGTAGGCCTACTGATCGCACGCGTTTCTGCCAAGAAGTACACATCTTCACCCCGTTAATAGCAATGGACTGGATTTTGCTAAGGACTTGGGGCGCTGCTTAACTCAATTTCTCGAGACCCTAAAGAAACTTAATGCATCTCTTCCAACGTCTTGCAATTGTCCTACCATTCAGCGCATCTGTGCTGTCCTCTTCCGACGCTTCCGTGACAGTTTTTTGGTTTGCTCATCCCCGGACATAATCTGAAGAGCCTGAGATCATATTTACAGTAATGATGATGCTGATGATGATAATAATAATAGCAATAATGATTTTTTCGAACGGCTGTAATCTACGATGACAGCTGGCACCTCCGTATAGCGGCGATTATTTGGTTTTAGTCTGCTGTAAAATAAATAGAATTTTTCGTCGCTACCCAAGCATTTCGAACACAATTTTTTTCCAAAGTCTGTCCCACACAATATTTTTGAACATTTTCTGTATTTATTTGTCTCATCGCTGGCAATTTGTCACAGCCTCGCGGGCCCACGCCCCTTGCACCGTTCTTTGGTAACACGCCTTGCACCGTACGGGCTTTTATGGCGTTAATTGCCCCTCTTGTACACTCCGCCTTGTAAGCTGAAGTTATAAGATGGTCAGCCTTCGCATTCCCCTCTGGCCTCGCAAAAGGCAAAGTGTTTGTCGGACGACCAGACAGTTGCAGAGCAATTATAGCATGGTCCGCCAACATCACCAAGGTCAAAACCGTGCCCCGGTTTACACACACCTCTTAAGCTTTGGCCGTCATAACGCTGGACCACAGTCCCCACAAAAGACTCTTTCCCAGCCACGGACATCCCTAGTTTAATAAATACGAACAACGAATGACGTAACTCCGCCACTGTTCGCTTTCTGACAGTGCCAGTCCTAAGCCTGGATAAAGGAGGAGGGCGACGCTAATGGTCTTTGTTACCACACAGTGGTCGTTAAACAGTAAACGAGCAACAACATGACGTCCTATTGTTCTTAAAATTAAATTCACCACCCCTCCTTTCAAACCAAGCTACTTAGGCATAACCTTAATTTAAGTCTCAAGAAGCTAAAGCAAGTATTGGAACGTTTACGTCGCTCACCACTGTGATCAACCGCGTTTTGTCAGACCTGTCACAGTCCGCTACTTTTCAGCTATTCTTCTGCTTTGGAGTCATTATATTCGGAGCAACCACTTAGAGGAGGTAAACGCCACAACCCCACATCACCATCAAAAAGGGAGTTGAAGAATTCCAACAAACACTGACATGGATGAATAGAAGAGCGACCAACAGTTTTAAATTCTATCGCTGCTGCAGTGTTATCCCAGCTGGAAGATGGGAATATAAGGGCTGCAGTTAAGATCCTTTGTTCTGACGATAAGTCAGTTTGTGAGGAAACGCTGGAGGAACTGCGTTTGAGACAACCCACTAATCCTTGTGACCGACCTTCCATCCCTTTACCAACCAGTTCCAACCCTTTTATGTATGTATGTATGTATGTATGTATGTATGTATGTATGTATGTATGTATGTATGCATGCATGCATGCATGCATGCATGCATGCATGCATGCATGCATGTATGTATGTATGTATGTATGTATGTATGTATGTATGTATGTATGTATGTATGTATGTATGTATGTATGTATGTATGTATGTATGATTGTTTGTATGTATGTATGTATGGATGGATGCGTGCATGCGCGCATGGATGTATGTGTATGTGTACGTACGTATGTATGTATGTATGTAACTACATGTATGTATATATGCATGCAGGCGTTTGTGTGTATGTATGCGTTTGTATTAAGTGTAAGCATATATATATATCTATATATCAATGTACTTTGATCATCCATACTGTTCGATCGTTTTACTGTTCGATTCTGAATAAACTAATTAATTAATTAATTAAAAATTAAATATATATATGTAGGCCTATATATATGCATGTGCAATGTGCATGAAATTGCAAATGCATGTGTGTATGCATGTGTGCATGCATGTGTATGTAGGCAATTATGTGTATGCATGTAGGCATGTATGTTTGAACGCTTCTGGTTGAGTGTGTATATTATTTTGCATGCATATAGGTGTATGTATGTATGTAATATATGTTTGTTGGCATATATATATATATATATATATGCTCATTTATGTGATGCTTATTTATGTGTGTGGGGTAATGTATGTGTGCGTGCGTGTGCGATGACACTACACCACGAACGCAACAGTGAGACTGAGTAATTTGGGAGAAAGAGCAGAGGGCTTATACTGGAAAGGAAAAGAGGAGAAGGACTTAAATGGACCATGCAAAGAAAAGTTTAAAGCTACCTTCTTGTTTCTAGCACTCCAGTAACGGACGAAGATGAGGATGAAGATGAGAAGAAGCACAACAGTGGCCAGTAGGATCGGAAGCCACAATTTAAATCCCAACTGCAGCGTCGCTACAGAGGGCAATTCGTTCGGCAGTCGGATTTTCAAGACAGGTGCCTATAATTGAAAGAACATACTCATAGGTCATTATAGTAGAACGTTTATTTATGTAAGGCCTCAAACCTTAAGTCTCTACGATTGTTGCGCTTGACCCAGTTTTAGTAAATGTGTTACATTTTCATGCTATCTTAAAACGCCTTACTTTAGATTTAGATAAGTTAGCTAGGTGTAAGCGGAAAATCTATGTCGTGTTTTGACACCTGGTTTTGCTATAGCCTACCTCTAGACAATAGATAGAATGGACGTTGAATAGGGGAAATTTTCGATGCCTCCATTACTTAGAGTGAAGTGTATTAAACTATGCACCTCGATTCATTATTTTTAACCAATCCAGTATTCAAAACAAAAATAAAATTATGTAGATCTACTTTTTGCAATGTACCAAACATTCAGGATAAACGAATGTCTTAAAAGTTTCTACATAAAACATCATACAATCTTTGTTGTCCACCAGTTACTGCATAAATGTACGTATCTACAGGGTGGCTCAAAATAAAATGTCCCACCGGATAAAATGCAATTTCTCCGCAACCAATTGAGATTTTATACCAAAATTTCACCAATTACAGAGGAATGATTTTTCAACAATCAACAAAATTTTCACTAAACAATTTGCATAATTTCAAAAGTTACAGCTGTTTAAATGTTAAATTCCATTTTTTCAAATTTCCGAAGATGAACGGTCCAATAATGGTTATTTCTTTAAGATTTTTTCACATTGTTTTGTAACACCCAAATAATCATGACGTCATATGACTTCATTACAAGTTGTAAAGAAAGAATTTATGAAGCAAACAGTTAATAATTGCAGATATTTTAAAATAATATTAAGCGCTCAATTTGTTAATCTTTTACTGACGGTGCGCCTGCTCACACGGCAAGGTTGGCTCAAGGCTTCATTGCCACCAACTGCAGTGAATTCATTGGCAAAGATGAATGGCCACCAAACTCTCCAGACCTTAGCCCTCTTGATTATCACGTCTGGGGAGCTATGCTTGAACGTTACAAGACATTTCATCCGAAGCCGAAGAACATTGACGAGCTGAAAAAGTCTTGCAGCTAATATGGAATCAGCTGCCGCAGGACTCAATCAACAAGGCCATACTGAGCTTCACAAAAAGACTTCGAGCTTGTGTGAGAGCTAGGGGTGGACACTTCGAACATGCCTTGAGATAAACTGCTCAACAGATTCTGATTTCGTAATGAAAGACGATTTTATTTGACATTGAAAATTGTAAATAACTGTCAATTTTTCTTCGGAAATGTGAAAAAATAAAATTTAATATTAAAACAGCTGTAACTTTTGAAGTTATGGAAATTATTTAGTAAAATTTTCATGGATTGTTGAAAAATCATTCCTCTGTAAATGGTGAAAGTTTGGTATAAAAATCTCAATTGGTTGCGGAGAAATTGCATTTTATCCGGTGGGACATTTTATTTTGAGCCACCCTGTACATGCATGTGTAACAATTTGTATATGTGTGTATCCATCCACCCGTGCAACCGTTCATCTATGCATCAATGCATATAGATGAAAAATGGAATGGTTCTACAATCTACATCCATTCATTCATCGATCCATTTAGTTAGCTCATATTATATTAGACCTGTAAAAGTACGCACCACTGCTTCGAGTTCGCCTGATTTGTTCAAGGCTTTAGCAACTTCATAGAGATGGTTAGGGTCATAAAGTCCTGAAACAATAAATAATTCTCAACGAAAACAGCAGATTACCTATTATTGTATCTATTAATTCAATCTATCTATCGACCAATCAGCCAATAAATTACTGAAAAAATAAATAAGTCAATCAATCAATCTATAACTATAGGACAATCCACATATTCAATGCATTTCTAGATCTAGGAGCGCCGCTTGTGGCTGCTGGACGGGTAGTGCTGAACTCTGTTAGTTTTCGCTGTTTTTCTCGGTTTCTATCTTTTCTACTGAGTTGGCTTTACGTAAGGCGGACTAACATCGAACGTGGATTCTATTGTGACGGTTATTTTCTGGATATTCGAGCTGTTTTGTCGTGAGTTGAGTGGTTTTACGTCGGTTTTTCTCTCGATGTGTCTTCTTATGCTCACCGATGCGTGACGCTCACCTCGAGATCGAGTTGTTGTTGTCGTTGCGCTTCGCTGGTTTTGGACTGGATTATGCCGTACGTCGCCGTGTGAATGAACTGGGCCTACGTCGTCATGTACGCGGCTGTCGTGCGGGTCTTCACTCGAAGCGAACAACTCGCCCGTATGTGTTGACCTCGGTCGGACGAGGCTTTCTTCCTGTGATCACCGGAAATCGACAGCCGCGTCCGGTCGCCTCCACCATCGTCGGCCCTGGATCTTCTTCGCTTCCGTCGGTCTTGTCCCCGGCGCTCGGACCGATGCCAGTCGTATCAAGGACCATCTGATACGGCCGATTCTGCGTCGGCATGCTTTCCATCAGACTCGTCAGCTAAGGTACGCTACGTTCAACGTTCGCTCTCTTACCAACAAAGTGGACGTTGTTAAGCAGTGCTGGCTCGACGCGGGACTGGATGTCCTTGGCCTCACTGAGACGTGGCACGAAGACGCTGATGATGTCGCGCTTCGGCGCTTGAGATCTTCCGGCCTGCAGATGCTGGAGCGGGCTCGCCCCGTCAGACGGGGTGCGAGGACTGATGACGTCTACTATAAAAATCATGGCGTCGTCGTCATGGTTGCGTCTGCTGCTGTCAGGTTGACGAAGCTTACTGCTCCGTTTGAGCCTGCAACCTTCGAGCTCTCATCGCCAGGATAACGGTCGCTGGAAGCTCGTTCGTCTTCGCGGTTGTCTACCGCCCAGGCTCTGCGGCGGTGACTGCAGGCTTCTTCGACGAGCTTCGCGTACTGCTCGAATACTTGTCATCGTTCGCCATGCCCTACGTCATCACAGGCGATCTTAACATTCGCTTCGACCGTCTTGATGACCCGACAGCGTTGCGTGCTACTGAGTTGCTTGACGTGTTGCGGTACAGTGCGTGGCTGGTGCGACTCATGATCGCGGAGGCACCCTTGATGTCGTTATCACCAGAAAGGAAGAAGAGATCACCAGCGGTTGATGTCATCAGTGTTCCAGGAGGTGCGTCTGACCATCGGATGGTGGCCTGGTCCTTCCACGCCGCCCCAGCCGAGACTCCCGTCTACAGAACACAGCGTCGCAGATCCTGGAGGCGGTTCGATGTCGATCGGTTCAGGGCCGATCTCAAAGCCTCTTGCCTCTGTGACGGCTCCGTTGGCTCCTCGTCGGGCGATGGCGTCGATGTGATGGCTATGCGCTTCGACGAAGTGGTTACGGCCTTGCTCGACGTCCATGCGCCGTTGGCTGAAATCACCTGTCGGGGTCGACGCTCGTCCGACCAGTGGTACGACTCGGATTGTCGTTCTGCGAAGCGTCGCGCCAGGCGGCTTGAGCGTCAATTCAAGAGGTCGCGCACGGGTGCCGATCGTGACAATTGGATGGGATCGCTGAAATCCATGCATCGCCAGGTTCGATCAAAGCGGGATCGATTCTGGAAGTCAAAAGTCGATGCACGGCGTGACCCGGCGTCGCTATGGCTCGCGATAAATGACGGGCTGGGCAGGGGTGAGGACGCGGCACCTAGTGCTGTACCCGGGCTTTCTGCTGAGGCTTTCGCCGACTACTTCGACCAAAGAGTCTCCGACATCAGGTCGGCTACTGACGGCGCGCCTCCACCGGTGATTCGTGACATCTCGACGTCGGATCGGTTTTCCGGTTTCGTACCTGTTACGACCGACGTTGTCTGCCGGTTGGTTAAGGACGTTGCCGACAAGTACTCGATGAAATACCCCATGCCTACGTGGCTGCTTAAGACCAGCATCGACCTGCTCGCCCCATACATCGCTTCACTGTTCAATTTGTCGCTGTCCTCCGGCACCGTCCCGACGTGTTACAAGGACGCTTATGTTACACCTCGCCTTAAGACGTCTATGCTTCCTCGTGAAAAGCTCTCAAGCTACCGACCGATTTCGAACCTGTCGTTCCTTCTCCAAGCTGCTCGAGCGGGTCGTCAGTCTCCAGCTGACCGATCATCTGGCGTCGGCAGGACTTCTTCCCGTTCATCAGTCGTCCTACCGGAAATTCCATTCAACCGAGACCGCGCTTCTCAAGGTGGTCAACGACCTTATCGAGGCGACTGATGCGGGAATCCACGCGTTGCTCGGCCTGCTCGATCTATCGGCGGCGTTCGACACCGTCGACCATGATGTGCTGGTTGAACGCTTGGAGAGGACCTACGGAATCCGTTCGGTGGCACTAGACTGGCTCCGTTCCTACCTGAGCAGTCGCAGACAGACAGTGCTCTACGATGGAGTCTTGTCATCTGTTCGCTCTCTCGTCTGCGGTGTCCCTCAAGGCTCTGTGCTCGGGCCGCTGCTGTTCCTGCTCTACACGGCCGACGTCGGTGAGCTTGCCGCCAGTCTCGGCTTGTCATCTCATTTCTACGCCGATGACTCCCAGCTCTGTATACACGTGGGGCCGACGGTCAACTGATGAACAGCAGCGGCGAAGGATGGAGTTGAGCGTTGAGCGGATCGCGGAGTGGATGCGATCTAACAGACTCCGTCTCAACACCGAGAAGACGGATTTCTTATGGTGCGCGACCAGCAGACGGTGCCCTCATCTTGACACTGGCGAACTGAGTGTCTGCGGGTCTGCGATCCGACCTGTGACTGTCGTCCGCGATCTCGGCGTCACGCTGGAATCAGACCGGCGTAACTTTGCCCCAGAAAGTGGTGGTGACCAATCCCCTCCTCTAATTTTTAACGTACTACTGGAAAGCTAGCTAAGAGCAGGACACCAGTTTATTCACAAGGACTGCCTCTAGTGAGAGGGTTGTCCAGAGAGTGTTCGATTGTCTTCCAAGTCCAGTTGCGAAGCAGACAAGAGACTAGTAGCGTCGAAGCCTCAGAGACACGTTGTAGGCATTGTCCAGGTGCTACTTGCGCGGCTTTTAAATGAATATCGTTAGGCTACTACTGCAATACCAATAATCGACGTTACGGTACCAATTATAGTACTATTATTAACGCTAAATGGTTATACCGTAGTTTAGGCTGGTAAATTATTTTAACGTCTTCAATGCCGTACTTGATGCTGGTAAGTAAGCAGTCTACCAATGTCCATGATAATTGTCATCAATCCAGCTTCCATTTACGAGAAACTGGTTTTCATCAATAGACCTTCTGTTTTAGCCAGAATTTTTGTCATCAATCCAACTTCTCTCTAGGCAAGAATCATTTTCGTCAATCCCACTTCTATTTAAGCAAAAACTCACCAATCCAGCTTCTATTGAAGCAAAGACTTAGTTTAATCAATCCAGCTTCTATTTACGGAAACAATTATTTCCATCAATCCAATTTCTATTTTTTTAAACAAAGCATTAGTTTCATCAATCCAACTTCCATTTAGGCCAGCAATTATTTTAATTGATCTAGCAGCTTCAATTCTAAATTGACAATATAAAATAATTTACCAGCCAAAACTACGGTTTTACCCGTTAAATTACCATAGACTGCAGTTAGAGCTTAGTAATCTTACAGCCTTCCACCGAAACATAATACATTGCATGCACAGTTATAACCTTTTGCGGTCTCTTTACAATAAATCGATCCATTTTAAATTTTCCATATGAATTTGATAATTTGACCTTTTATAGAAACATTGCTATTTCCATGTCACGGCGCCATATATATTGTCACTGTTATTATTATTATTATTATTATTATTATTATTATTATTATTATTATTATTATTATTATTATTATTATTATTATTGCTATTGCTATTGCTATTGCTATTGCTATTGCCATTGCCATTGCCATTGCCATTGCCATTGCCATTGCCATTGCCATTACCATTACCATTACTATACCATTACCATTACCATTACCATTACCATTACCATTACCATTACCATTACCATTCCGCCTCCGGGTTGCGACTCCGATCGCTCGAGAAAAGCGATCTTCGCGTAAAACGGATGAAAACCCGTTTTGGCGATCGCGCTTTCTCGGCGGCCGGCCCCAGATGCTGGAACGGTCTTCCTCCTGCCCTGCGAGCGGCTAACACAGTTGACTCCTTCAAATCTGGACTCAAGACTTATTTGTTCTGTAAGGCCTACCCTGCTGTTAGTTGACTTGAGGCGCCCTTGTAACAGCATGGCTGTGTTACGGCGCCATATATATTGTCACTGTTATTATTATTATTATTATTATTATTATTATTATTATTATTATTATTATTATTATTATTATTATTATTGCTATTGCTATTGCTATTGCTATTGCCATTGCCATTGCCATTGCCATTGCCATTGCCATTGCCATTGCCATTACCATTACCATTACTATATTACCATTACCATTACCATTACCATTACCATTACCATTACCATTACCATTACCATTATTATTATTATTATTATTATTATTATTATTATTATTATTATTATTATTATTATTATTATTATTATTATTATTATTATTATAATTATTATGAACAATCTAGCATGGTAATGTCGAAGAAAAGCAGATGGCGTTTCCGCGTTGGAGAGCTACCGAGAGCCTTTGAAACAGGTAGCTTGTCTCCAGCGTGTCATGTGTTGCATGGGTTAACCTTCGTTCTAATTCAAGGACAAAATCCAGTCCTTCAGAACTCCAAGAACCGCTGGACTCTAATGCAACCGCCACAAAAGCATGCGTTCGGGTGATTGTGGCGTATTTCAATGTCTTGGCGGCGGCTGCCCGGTTTGCGGCCTCGCCCGCTTCGGTTGATGTCGTTGCCAGATGTGACTTTGCGAACGTGTCCGAAACTGTCACATCCCAAGTGAGGCATCTTCCGCATGACCACGGGATGAGTGTCACGCCGTCCGGTCGTTTACCATCTTCTCTGGTGAGGCCCAACGGTTCTTTCTGAGAAGGGATGTTCGCTCTTCCAAACGATCTCCATATGATGTCGTTCAGCATGTTATTATTATTATTATTATTATTATTATTATTATTATTATTATTATTATTATTATTATTATTATTATTATTATTATTATTATTATTATTATTATTATTATTATTATTATTATTATTATTATTATTATTATTATTATTATTATTATTATTATTATTATTATTATTATTATTATTATTATTATTATTATTATTATTATTATTATTATTATTATTATTATTATTATTATTATTATTATTATTATTATTATTATTATTATTATTATTATTATTATTATTATTATTATTATTATTATTATTATTATTATTATTATTATTATTATTATTATTATTATTATTATTATTATTATTATTATTATTATTATTATTATTATTATTATTATTATTATTATTATTATTATTATTATTATTATTATTATTATTATTATTATTATTATTATTATTATTATTATTATTATTATATTATTATTATACAGCCATTGACCTGATCCAACAAGTCCAATGTCAACCCTCCGCCCATCGATCTGTTCATCATTCAATCTGTGGGCTGTACATTCATATTTGCTGGAGGCTGAAGTATATAGTAATACGGTATCTCCATCCAGTATGTATACCTAAGACCACAGAAGGTATTAATTATATGCAGATTACAATCTGAATGAGCTCCTTATCTTATTTGTAATAAGAACAGACATTCTAAGGTGTGTAGGCCTAATGCACATTTATAAAAATAACAAGCCTTGAAGGCCTTTACTGTCAGTGAGTAGGCTACCTATACAAAACATAAAAAGTTAATCTCATTGATAGGTGCGACTACAACATGACCCAGGTAGCTACATTGCTAACAGCACATGTCAAGGCGCCTCTGTAGCCTACGTAAGAATGTCCGTCCAAAACCGATTTATTGCAAGTACCTTGCTGCGGACATGTTCCCAAGGTAGCCAGCTAACACCAAAGTTTTCAACAAATTCACGCTCAACTATTTGAAATAGTTCTCAAAAACACTGCACGTGTTTGCAGGATCGCATGCTTTGAAGTAGGCTATATATAGGCTGGCTTGTACGACCTTGTTTTAGGAACAATTAGGCTGCTGGATTTTACAGCCGGAAGGGCTCTTTCAAGGAACCACGGACCCTTGGTCACCGAACCTCTGAACTCTGTCTTTGGGTCTGCTGATACATTACCGTATCACTAATACACATGCCAAATACACCAGGTCAAATAAGACTACGAAAAGCTTTATTTATATGCAGGAGAAAGTCTGGAGGAGCCTATTACCTGGGTTGTTAATAAACAATGATATTCTGAGGATTCCATTTTCATCAATTTCAGGATCGTTTTCGACAAAAACAAGATCATCTTCGGTGAATGTATCGTTTTCTCTTCCACTGTTTCGCTTGCTCCTCTTCCTCGGTGGATCAGCAGTTATCGTTGTAGCTGTAGTCGTCGATGGAGTAGTGGGCGTAGCTATGGCAGTAGTAGTAGTAGCAGTAGCAACAGAAACAACAATAACGACAGGGGTATTTGGACCTGATCTTGTCAAATATGTTGCTGAAGCTGTAGTGGATTTTATTCGATTGAGTAATTCTAAGAATGTTCTGCGAACTTCTCGATAGGCGATTTCCACTACTGTGCGATTCTGTATTGGAAACAAGAAAAGGAATTGGTTTAAAAAATATTTAGGACCACGGCAATTGTGAAGAGGAAACTATGTTGGTGACGACTTAGCTAATAGGTCTATGATAACGATCATGATGATGACAATTATGAAAAACACGACGATAATGAGTGAAGTCCGTTACTGCTGGCACATTGGCAGGGCCAGTCCCAAGTCCGAAGGTATGAGGAGGGCGACGCTAATCATCTTCTTTGTGACTGGGTGTCGTAAAAGAGCAACTCGCCAAAGTTACAAGCAACATCTATGACGATCGATAAAACGACGACGATAATATGCTTAGTAGGCTATAATTATAATATTGTAAAGTGGCTGTGTTCACGTTGTATTATTGAAATATTTGAAAAAAATGAACTGCACGAAAAATATTAAATACAATCAGTGATGGATTTAACAATATGCCGTCCATGGGCCAAGTGTTCTTGCTGCCCCTAACATTTATGTTCCAAAGTGTTATCTTTTCATCTTTCTTTCATTGAACATCATACAATTCAAAAGACTTGAATGAGAGTACTGGAACTTTAAAATATTTACACCTTATACATTATCATTAACATCAATCGTAATATTTATAATTTTATATGTATTACTGTCATCTTGCAGCAGTTTAAAATTGAATTTAATGATTAAGTTGAAATTTTTTAATTTGAGTTTTGCCGCCCTTAAGAATATAACGCCCTTAGGTGAAGACCTCTGTTTATATTAAATCGACCACTAAATACAATCACTCATCGATAAAAATAAAACTATAGGCCTACATTAGAAAGAGTGGTGGTCGCCTGTATTTAAGGCGGACTTTTATGTTTTTCGTTGTTTCAAGGCTGATGCTAGATGAATTTGACTGTTTTCTCGGGACAGGTTTCATTCAGTTCAATTTTTTCTAAGACTTACTTGAAACATTTAACATGGGATGTCTGTATCATTTGGAAATTTCAGTGGCCGATGTCATCACCAATTATGACGATAATATCTTCGTTACGAAAAAGTTGTTATACCAATCAGGTGGCGGAGATCACATAATGGAGTCATGCAACATTGACTATGTCGCATGACTCCATATGTGATCTCCGCCACCCAATCTGAGATCGTTCTCGTCTATTTTTCTCCACATCATATTCCCATCTATCAACCCGAATCTGTCCTGTTCTAATTAGTCTACTAGACATTTTTACTCTCTTTGCATTAAGTTGCGGTCTGTCAAATTAATGTTTCAATTATGTTAGTTGATGCTGCAGGAAAAGTTCTTTCCGACACGGAACATAGACGCCTTCCGTTCATCCGTTTAACGCCGCATTGACGCCAGTTCATTCGTTTATCCTGACGCTAATTCATTACTATTACGCCATCCTAGCAAACTGCCATGAAAGTTTAAAAAAACTTCAGCTCCAGTCCGTCTTTAACTGTGCACAACGACCAGTGGCCAGCCAACCGAAATATTCTTGCATATCTTGACAACTGCACTGGCTTCCTCCCTCTGCTCGCATTAAATTCAAAATCCTCATTTTAGTCTTCAAGGCACAAAGGGGTCTTGCCCCAAAATATTTAGCTGATGTTTTACTCCGGCCTCTTTCAGCCTCCTCCCATCGATCACTACGCTCATCAAACAGACTTGAGCTTCTAGTACCTCATACTAGAACTGCTATGGCTCAGTCCCGGTCTTTTACCTCAATTGGTCCCTCTCTTTGGAATGCGCTGTCTACATCTACTCGCTCTCGAATTCTAGCTAGTAACCTCTCTTTCACCTTTGCTTTTCTCAAATCCTTTTTCTTCTCTGAATGGTTCACCCTATGAGAGGCGCTTTATAAATGTTTGAATACAATACAATACAATACAATATTTTAATGATTCGATCACTTCCACATCGATACAGTAGGCCTACTTAATCTAGCGCCTGCTTTGTGTTAACTGAAAGAGTTGTACTAATGCTCACTTGTCCAAGTTACTAACACAAGCACCCTGATGCATCTCACACAAACTAAGCCTACTCAACTTAGGCTCCGCCTTCACAAACGAGTTGATACATGATGATGTCGGTAAGAATGATGATAGCGATGGTGATGACTATGATGGCGAGGATATTTTGTTATCGCTGTATATGTTGTAAATGATAACCGTGCATTCTTAGAAACATGGTTCATAACTTACACGTCTAGTTGTCGGATCTGAAACAAAAAAGAAAACTTACACTGAAAGACGCCAACGAATTATTTATTTCGTGTCAAATGTGTGGAACAAAGACCTATCAGGAAAGCGGGCTTTTGAATCCCACTGGAGCCTGGGACAAAAAGAGAAATATACAAATGCATTAAGTTACTTCCATTTTAACCTCAAAACTTGGAAGCCATCCTCCAGTGGGTTAGAATTAATTCCTGGGCGAAACTTTAGGAAATCTAATGTTAAGAGTCGGTTCTGATAATCACTTACCTCGTGTATTGGAACGATCTATTGCACAGAAGAAAATAAGGACAAGCAGGAGACAAACTCTGATTCCCAACAATCCACCTACTCCCTTCACTCCAGATGTAATTGCATGCATGGTTACGTCGTAAAACTGTACCAAAGAGACAGATACAGAGACCTAGCGGTTACGCCTTGGTTTCCTCTGTTTATGCTGTTGAAATCGATCTCTTACCAACCGCTAGAGAGTTCGCCCTGGTTTTCAGTATCATCCTCGTCGATTCTGGTTTATATAGTCCTAGTTGAGTAAACTGATCCGCAGCAGCAATATGTTGGTATAGTTTCAGAGTGACATCTATTTATTGAGATACGCACAAATAAACAGAGAGATCAGAGTTATGGTTAAGTGCAAGGGAACACATGAAAAGACTCGAGATAAAAATATATATACACCGAATGAAAAACTGATTTTCTGCTGAAGCTGTGCTAAGATAAAACAACTCTATATTATGTATACTAATGCTCTAAGTTGACATGTCCACAGTAGACAGACGCATACACAGACTACACAGACTACACAGGCAAATACACAGAGACAGAAGCACAAAGACAGCGGAAAGTGAGATTAATTTAAATGAGGCGGTGTAAAGCACATGCAAAGAAGGAAGTATGTATAAAAGTAAGATCGAAAGTTTATACGATGCATCAAGACACAGTCATCTTCATTTTCAGCATCATCATCAGTTCCTGACGACAGCCATTTGACTGCGATATGTACAAATAAATGACCTCAATTGTCCTCGGTCACTTGTCAAATCCAGTGCTCACCTCCGTGTAATTCCATGCCTTTTATGTCCTCATTTATATTGCTTAACCAAACAGAGTCTTTGCCTTCCTTGTTTCTCTTTCCTTCGAGCCTTGCGTGTATACTGCATTGTGTTGGATTGGTATTCTGTCTACATGGCCAAACCATCGGAGTCTTCGCTGAAAGTCTTTGGCTAGAAAAGCTGTTTGAAAAACCTAAGAGCACTCTAGATTAAATTAATTAACTATCGTAATGATTTTTCTGGGTGTCTTTTTAAACATCCTGCATTCTAATTCAATAGTGCTCATAAAAAATGCCATCGTTGGTCAATGAGCAAAACTGTCAATTGGGTTGCAGTTCTGCCCCAAAGCGAACTGCACCAGAACGGCAGAGCCTATAAGCGTCACGTATCCGAGTGAAGGTGAGGTAGAACGGGAAGATAAGGTAAGTAAATGTGAGTAATGTTAGGACAATGAAAGTAATACAGGATAAATCAAAATTGAAAATGTAATCTATTTTCTTCGATAGCGCCGTTATTATAAAACTCAGTCGACGGTCATTTCAAGTGAACTCACAATAAAGTACGTAAAAGGCAACGAAAGTAAGGTAAAGAGACCAGCGAAATAGGGTAAAATTAAGTTAAGGTAAAGTAACATAGCATATAATTACTCTATTCTATTCTCTTCTATTTACGGATTTATAAAGCGCCTCTCACAGTACAACCTAATCAGAGGCGCTTCCAGTGCGAAGGGCTCCTTGAAAAAGAAAAGTCTTAACAGAACGAGCAGAAACATTAGTGCCCCCAGGTAACATCACAGCACGAGTTATAGCAGGAAAGTCATTCCACAGCAAAGGGCCAACAGAGGCGTAGGCACGATGCTGTGCTGCGGCAGTCCGAGACCGAGGAACTAGAAGGTCATGATGGTATAAAGAGCGGAGAGGTAGCGTGGAGCTTGACCCAAAAACGTTTTACATGTAAGAAAGAAAATTTTAAACTGAATTCGAGCAGTTAAAGGAAGCCAATGAAGGTGCTCAGTCATAAAAGTCGAAATATTGGAGAAACGAGGAAGGCGGGCGATCAAACGAGCAGCTGCATTGAGTACTGATTGGACTGGAGCCATAGGCCTACGGAGTTTTGGTAGGCCTATAAGTAACGAGTTACAGTAGTCAAATTATACTCGACCATTGCAGCCACTGTGTATGAACCGATCTAGTCTGATGGCAAACGTATCCCATCGTGGTTTCTTACACTCTCTTATTCAAAGTTGGTTTTTTTATCAGCTAACTTAAACAAAGATACAAGATTAAAGGAATTTTCGTTGGTGTGAACGCCCAAGCAGAGGATCCCATGTCTTCGATTTGAAGTTCATAGTTCGGTTAGCCACCGATTTTAAAATCTGTAACTGCATATCTTAAGGGAACCTCCCTTAATTAAGATATATATGCAGTTACAAGTTTTAAAATCGACCATATCGCTTTCAGCTATAAGTTCTTCCTCTTTCGCTTATTTAAATAAGGAGCCTGCTTATATTTGAATAAGCGAAAGAGGAAGAATCTTAGTGAAAGAATCATGATCGGAATTTGTTAATGTTACGTACCTAGGCTATCTCGTAAACAAAAAGAAGCAGGACTTTGACCATGTTTATCAACGACCAGCTTTTTGCACTGAAATATTCAACTCGACTAGCAACTTTCTGCCTATGCCCTCATATATATATATATATATATATATATATATATATATATATATATAATAAATATAATATGAATGTAATATATATATAAACACGTTTAATCTATATTACTCTCTTATCCATTAATACCTTACATACTTTAACATGGTATGGGCCTCGAGTCCTCGACATATAATTCTACAAGGCTAACGAGATTAAATAAGTTACAAAGAAGAGCCATGCGAGTTATTGCTGGCACGCGGCACTCCAAATGCCGACCGATGCAATATTTAAATTGTATCGTGTCCTTAATATCGAACAGATTAGAATTTAGCAAACTAGCGAATTTATGTTTAAATATTTTCATAATCAATTACCAAGGGTCTTTAATAACTATTTCACTACTATATCTATCCTAAACCCTTACCCTGTACGTTCTGCTGCTAATGTTAGAGGTTTTTTGCTAGGACTAATCCTGGGATGTTTTCTATAAAATGCGTTGGCCGCCGTACATGGAATGATATACCTCTCACCATACATAATTTAAAAATATCTCGCTGTTTAAAATTAGACTACGGTCTCATCTGATCACCCCGATTGTCTACTGCTCTTTAAATTTATTAGATTTAGTTAACTAGTTAAGAATTATTATGTTATATCTCATACTTGTGATTTAATAGTAGGTACTGTCAAAAATTTTCTGTTGTTACAGGTGGCCAACTAGCGGACCTATAGGTCCCTTAGGGTCGTAGTCCTATTGTTCCCCTTGTTGCTAGTCGCTTTTATCCTTTGTATACTTGTTTTTCGTTGTCAATACTGATACTTGGGTTCAATAAAATTTATGGTTATGGCTATGGTTATGTAGTAGGTATATATGCGGACATAGGCAATATATATATATATATGTTACAGTGAATGTGTATTATCAGGGAATGTGTATATACCCTGAAATTTTAAGGGTAGATGCATATTCCCTGATTCACTCGGGGAATGTGCACATTCCCTGAAAAAACCAGGGTATATACATATACCCTGATATTTTCGAGTGATTTCTATACACTTACCCTGACTACAATAACACATTAAGCCAGATTTCTATACACATACCCTGAAAATTTCAGGGTATGTGTAACATTTACTGTTACATTTCACACTGTGTGATAGACATCTGCCAAACCGGCAGATTACCTTAACCGCCACATCTTAACCGCGGTTCACATAGCAATTTCTTCATCTCTGGAGACGTCAGCATCCAGCAGAAACTCGTTTTCTCTGAGTTTATATTTGTTTCTGATTTGGTTCTGTTGCCACTTCACCTGACGCTGGAGAGTTGTCTATACGGTCGAAGTATAATCTGCATGATGTCAACTACTGAGTTGATAGGCAACCTCAGCCGCGAGCTGTGCAGACAACGGACGAAGAGCACAGTATTTGGTCGGATGATTTTGGTATACCATGATCCATTTGTGATGTCCACTAGGCATGGACTGCATATCAATGAGGTCCATTTGTCCAGGTGAGCCATAGTCCGTCATCAGTCGATAGATATGTTGTCGTACTTGACAGCCAATACATAAAACAAACAGATGTACTGTACATGCCTCAAAGTTCTTGTGAAATGGAACAGTAGATGTTACACATACCCTGACATTTTCAGGGTATATGTATAGAAATCTGGCTTAACGTTTGATTGTAAAGCCTTTCAGGGTATGTGTGTAGAAATCACATGAAATTTTCAGGGTATATGTATTGTTTTTTCAGGGAATGTATACATTCCCCGAGTGAATCAGGGAATATGCATCTACCCTGAAAATGTCAGGGTATATACACATTCCCTGATAATGCACATTCACTGTAACATATATATGTTTGTGTGTATGTATCATTGTATGCGTGTACTATATTAATTCCTTTACAGTGTTTCGCTTTTTAAGTTAGCACTAAATTTTATGCAAATAGTATTTTAACATAATATCTACGGATGAGTTTTTTGGAAAGATACACGCATTATCAAATTTTGCTCTCATTAATACAAATATAACGCTGAATTTTAAATGTAAGCTTACAGATTAGATTTTCTTGAAAATAAGCTTACATAAGTATTATTTGACTCACACTTGAATGAGTACGCAAAGATGCACGTGACCGCCAAGATGGCCGCATGTTTTTATCTGCGTGTTAATTTTGACCATTTGGGCGGTAGAACCAGTGGCGGCGCCAGAGGGATGGGGGGGCTTAGCCCCCTAACTGCGGCTCAGCCCCCAAGTGGGAAATCACTGCAAATCACAGGGAGGAGGGGACAAAATGGAAGGGCTTGGAGCTTTAGCCCCCAAACCTGAAATCCTGGCGCCTCCATTGGGTCGAACTCGTTTTTTGCTCGACTAATTTTTTTATTCGATTTTCAAATTGCTTAGTATGCGTCCGTGGAGAGACTTCTCTCTTTCGTCGCTGTTTCTGGTGTGTTTTGGGCGATTTTGCGGACGCTTTCCACCGAAGCCGCAAACTCGTCACTGAGGGGTTTCAGGTTGTTCCCTGTACACAAAGCCCTCGGTTATGGAGCCCACCTTTCTGCATCGGTGACACTATTCGACCATTTGATGGCTACTACGAATGTCGTCCACTGCGGCAGTGCCAAAGGGATGACCGGACTCAACGTCTTCCACCGTCTGAGAGAAACTGCCGTGATGTCGAGGTGCTTGTTTTCCGACCCTCGTCGTCTGCCGTCATTCCTCTTCTTCGATGCTACGGCGACCAGGAATTTCGAATAACGTCCCAACCATCAGCTCTGGATGAGAAGCCGTTGACTTCCTCTTTGTGTTTGCGGGACCTTGCCAGTGGCGACTCTTCTAGTCATCTATTCTTCGAACTGCGTTCGTTTTTGACTGACTCGCCTGGTGCCCGATGGCAATATACCTTCGCAGTACATGTTCCAATCTGGCAGTTTGTATGGACTCCTTCACCGACGAGTTCAAAGTTTAACTCTCAGCATAATATATATTTACTGTTATACAGATTAATTGTAGAAGTGTTGTTTATAAATTATTTGAAATTCAAACCCTATTGACACAATTACCTGTTAAGGTCCTAGCAGTAACCGAAATATGACTTGACTTGGGTAATGATGAAACTATTTGAGACGACTACATGTAGGTAGATATTTATCCCGGTAAGCAATTTGTCCATGAATGTAGAAGGGATGGCCGGAGGCGTAGGATTTTTTTTATCAAGGATGACACTATCTTTCATACTTTGAGCTTCAGCATATTACCTCAACGCATGTAACATATGAAAGCCTATTCATATACATTCCACAGCAGAGAGGAACTGATCACATAATTGAAGTCGTTTTACTCGTTTACCGACCTCCGAAACAAAATGGGGAAACTGATCAATTATTATTGTCGAACTTGTAAAAAGCTCACAGAAAGACTTTTGGGGCGATTGTAGCATCGATTTAATTAAATATCACGAACATTAACCCACAGTTTATTCCTATTTCATGTCAACACATCATTTCCCTTCCCCCCC
The DNA here is from genome assembly GCA_020284085.1 of Aporrectodea caliginosa. Taxonomy (NCBI): domain Eukaryota; kingdom Metazoa; phylum Annelida; class Clitellata; order Crassiclitellata; family Lumbricidae; genus Aporrectodea; species Aporrectodea caliginosa. The sequence goes on from JACEVL010000163.1 coordinate 219,558, forward strand.
GCTATACTTCGACCTCCTAGAATTAGGGCCTACTGATACCTCTGCAACTTTAATTGACTTCACTGACGCCTGGTCCAAGCTTGTGGAATCTTCCAGGGCCGGATTAGCCAGCATGCTCAATGTGCTTTAGCATGGGGCCCCCGCTTGCAGAGGGTCCCCGACCAAAGTCGGAACAAACACAGAACTTATCACACCAAATTATTAGTTGTTCCTAAGAAAGAGGCATTAATTCTGGCTTCGCTCCGTTCTCCATCCTGATCACATGTCCATACCATGTTAGTCTTCGTTTCTTTATTCTCTCCACTACCGTTTCCTTCTGTCCCAGTTCTTCTCGTGTCACCTCAGTCCGTATCTTTTCTCTTCGTGATCAGGCTGATCGGAGAAAGACCGATCGTGGGAAATAAAGGCTCACAGGTCTATAAAGGGGATGGCGAGACCCCGTTTGTACCGTTCGGAGAGCACGTTGAGATACCGAGAAATCACAGGTCTGTATAAATACGGGGAAGGCGAGACCCCGTTGGTGCCGTTCGAAAAGTACGTTGAGATACCGAGAAATCACAAGTCTGGTTAGTGATCGGCGAGTGCGTAAATACGGGGAAAAGTCCCCACTGGTCCGGTTCGATCAAATATTGGGAGGGTGACCCCGTTGGTGACGGAGAGATGCGGGGAAATTCCCCGCTGGTTCCGTTCGATAAATACTGCATACCAGTGTAGTAAGATACGGGGCCGTTGATCATCCCGTTCGATCTTCTTCTTTCTTTCTTTCTCCTCCGTCAAGTATTCGCTGACGATGAGGCTCTAACAAAACTTCTCCATTTCGGTCGGTCTCTTGCGAGTTCTATTGCCCTTCTTAAGTCCCATCCTCTGTCTTCTATGTCCTCCAGTACGTTATCTATCCATCTCTTCTTCTGACGTCCTCTGCTCCTTGTTCCCTCCACCTCTCCGTGCAGCGCCTTTGCCGGCATTCTTCCGTTCTCCATCCTGATCACATGTCCATACCATGTTAGTCTTCGTTTCTTTATTCTTTCCACTACCGTTTCCTTCTGTCCCAGTTCTTCTCGTGTCACCTCATTCCGTATCTTTTCTCTTCGTGATCTATTCAGTAGTCCTCGTAGCCATCCCATCTCCGCCACCAGGAGTCTTCTCTCGTCCTCCTTTTTCATGCACCAAGACTCTGCTCCATACGTGAGGACCGGTATCACCAGTGTTTCGTATAGTTTGGTTTTTGTTCTTGTTGAGATGTTGCCTGATCTCCATAGTTTCCTCAGCTTCCCAAACATTGCTGACGCCAGCCCAATTCTTTTCCTTATGTCCCTTGTCGACTCCGCGTCCTCCGTAATTACGCCCCCCCCCCAGGTACACAAATTCCGTTATCCCGTTCGATAACACCGGGTAAACTACACTTGCGGGTTTACCGCACCTTTTCTACTTACGGGACTTACCGAAAATCTCAATTCGCGGTTTCCCCGCGGAATATCTTTCTTTGCTACCTAACGTCGGTCATAGTTACTCCCGCAGTTTTCCCGCGGAATTTCTTTCTTGTGCCACCTAACGTCGGTCATACTTACTTCCGCGGTTTCCCCCTCTGAATCTATCTCTACTTCTTGAACTAACCGTAATATCTTTTTTCGCGGTTTCCTCGAGGAATCTCTACTTGCGGAACTAACCGCATAAAATCTTTGTTCGGGTAACTACCCCAACGTTCTGACCGTGATTTGTTCAGGTGCGTGAGAGACAGTAAAATTCCAACAGAGGGAAGTGAATACACAGAGAAACAAAGGGGTAACGTTAGTGATACCTCTGGTTCCGGCAACGGAATCGAGTCCGAGGATTCAGAAACGAATCCTGTGAGTCCGTGCGCTCCCGGGCACAACCGTAACGCTCGCTATCTGATTCGGAAAGTCTGATTCAAGGGATACCTGAGGCGGAGTAAGGGCCCACTCTGTTGCCAGGTCTCGGGTCAGATTGATTCGGATAGCGTGAAGAAAGGTCGTGTAAGACTTAAACCGGGGAAGGGTATACCCGCGAGACACAGCTATTCAACGTCCTAGGCGAGGAGCACGAAACCCCAGGTGGGGAGATTAACGCAGACCAAGAAAGTGACCGATACGTGTACGTTTGGGTAGTTGGGTACCCGAGTAGATCGATATATGCTTTTCACAACACATAGCTCTGAGAACTGACTGAAGTGCGAGGTTGGGTCCCCTCGTGCGTAGGTCGGAACGAGGTTCTGTGTGTAGATAGCGAAGGTAGAGATAGGACCTTCACTATCAGAGTCGTTAGATACACTACCAGTGTATTTTTCTTACGAAGCAGAATTATCTCGGTGTTGGTCGTTCTTTGCCAGCACAGAGACGGGTAAGGGAACTTACTCCGTCAATTGTGGTGCATGACAATATACGTGTGAGGTCGATATGCCACACACGGAAATGGACCGAGAGATACATGACGGTAGGAAGACGCGTTGCCCCATGGGCAAGTGTCTAGGACGAGTTGACGAAGAGAGTTGTCCCAAGTATTATCTAGGACGATATGACGTAGAGATTGGTTCCCAGTATGATCTAGGGCGAGAACACGCAGAGATTTATCACAAGTATTGTCTAGGACGACATGACGCAGAGAGTTGTTCCAGTATTGTCTAGGGTGAGACGACGTACAGACTTGTCATAAGCAGTCCTGGTCCTCGGAACTTAGAGAACGTTTGGTATCCCTGATTATTGGCGATAGTTTAAGAGTCACGAGATGTCGACGCTTAGACCAGGCAGAGAGGAAGAGGAAGCCCGTAGATAAGAAGGTAAGCAAGAAGAGAAAGACTCTTGTTGATAAAAGTGCGAACCCTGTGTTCTGAGAAACGGCTATCCTCAGGACGTTGCCCATGTGGTTACCGCGGAAGAGGCAGAGTCTGACCTCGAGATACAGCCGTATTGTTACCTCTGTTGGAGAAGCGGTCCATCCTAAACCTCCTCTGACAGAAAAGGTCACCCTGGGTAGAGATTGAGAACAGCCATTTTATTATGAAGATAGACAAGGCAGTGACTCGGGCGGCTCCAGACGGATTAGATAGTGGGCTGGAGTCGACGCCGTCCCGTGAGCAGAGAGGGAGCGTCCGGGCGGCGGTCGCCGCAAATAACCGATTGTATTGTATTGTATTTTCGTTTATTTCATAACTTGCTGTCAAGACGCAACAAGTAACATCAATGCATGATTATGCAGTTATAGTATTAGAGACTATAGTACTATTATAGCTTTAGGCCTAGATAATGCACTGTTCAGCACTATAATAGGTATAGTTCTAATGGGGCAAATTAGATTGGATTATAGTATCGAGAGTGAGGCTAAACGATGTCATCAGTTACGGTTGAAGAAATTGGTAGATTTAATTAACAACTTAAGCAGACCATTCGCAGAATTCCAAGATCTGATATAATAAATCGTCGTCGTGAAGGATTTTTAAAGCAATAGTCGGCAGAGACAGCAATACCTGGAGAGGAACTACTGTCTGCTGGTGTTATTGTGTTTGACTGTCAAGTCCGCATCGGTTTATGTTTGTATCTATGGCTTTGTTTCAGTATATGTCTCCTTCAACGAAAAGATCAAGAGTCTTCACCAATCAATCACTCAATCAATCAATCAGCTGAGTGAGCTGTGCCCACGCACGTGACGATGGAATTACATTTTATGGGAAATTATGTCCCTGCTTTTCTAGGACATCACACAGTTGCTTCCAATCCGAAGACAGCAAAGATTTTATCTGACGCACCACAAAGGACTAAATGCAACCTGAATGCATGTTTGTAAGATAACTAGTCTTTGTAGGCCCTACATAACCCACCGTTTTCTTTCCCGTTAATTAAGTAATCAGTTAATATTAATCCACGTACATAACACACTGTTTTCATTCCCGCTAATTAAGTAATTAGTAATAGAGATAATATTAAACCACGTACATCAAAGTTTTCCAACTTATTAATCAAGATTTGATAATCAACAGTGTATATTTTAAGGGAGAAAACATACCTCTGAGAAATAGTGATTGTCTCTGACTTCACCTATTTGATTCGCATTTCTAACAGGGCCATAAAACGTTGATTGACCAGAGTGAAATACAACAGTAGGCCCTAACTACGGCAAAAGCTATAATGTAACTGGATAAAACAACAGAAAAAATGGCTGATTGGCAGTTAGTCATTTAATCATTATCATTAATTATACAGAAAAGTTATGGAGTACATTATAATATATTGGCTGAATATTGGATTATAGAAACAAAAATACTTGTCTCTGCCTCATGTTAAACAACGTCATAATCGTGATCTCCGAGGTTCTTGTGATGCTTCGTCTGTGAACTCTTCGTACGGGCTATCAGGATGCGATTTGTAGGGGTAAATGTCACTCTTCACTGGATGAAACTACTCTTTGGTGCACTTCTCAGTAGATATACTTGTAGGCTATAGCACATATTTTAAAGGACAGTTTATAATTATTTGAATGAATTACAGAATGTGGAATTGGGCTGAAGTTTCCCACACATTTTGCTAACAAGTGTCTTCCTCATTGCTACTTATCGCAAAAATCGCACCCCCGGAAACATTGATCCACAGTCGTCGTCTAGACTCTCGGAGTGTGTCCACTCTTCCCGTCATCAGCCCATCAACACAGGAATTAATTTTTCCCGCTCCAGTGCGTCACCCTTCTTCAGTCGCATGTAAGAAAAAGAACACACAGAACAGATTTATCCACAAAATGCAACGACGTAGAGGGAAAAGATATAAAGGTGATGGAAGCCGAAGGATTTTTAAAGCTAGCCCTCAGAGGCAGCGATGGGTCCGAAGTGTTTGTGAGTTCATTTGCTTAGCCCTATGATATGTTGGACAAGTGGTTGGTTGACAGTCCAGCCCGATAACCAAGGAAAAGACCATCCTGCAACCCCAAAAGAACATAAAAATAATTATATTAACACGCCCTCAAAAATGTTACACAGGCCAAATCCTAAGAGGTTTAACACTGGTCATAGGCCTAACTTCTATGTCGACAGTTTCACTGTTAAAGCTTGCAGAAACCTGTTTTTTCGAAAGACGCAGAAGACAGTAAAACGCGTGCGGTGCGTTGGGTGCTAGGCATGTAAGATTCCATTAACAGCTATGGGCTGGATTTGACGACTGTTATCTTTTCCTATTTCTTCCAATAATAATAATACCATTCAGCTCTTCAATGCTGTCGCTTTCCTTTGGGCTTTTGCTCAGCCGGAACTTGACGAGTTAATTGTCGTTCCAGATAGGATTTTATTGTATCCGGATATCATTTTACGAAACTTAAGGATCATATATTATAACTCTGGCGTAAAGATAAGCTACTACAATAATGTACAGTATGTACTATTACTATTATTATTACCACCACCACCACCGCCACCACAAACAACCACCACCACCACCACAAACAACAACAACCACTACCACCACAAACAACCACCACCACCACCGCCGCCGTCGCCACCACCAACACCACCACCATCACCACCAATAATAATAATGATAATAATAATAATAATAATAATCATTTATAGATCATAGATCATTTATACCTCGGGCAAAAAAAAAAAATAATAATAATAATAATAATAATAATAATAATAATAATAATAATAATAATAATAATAATATTATTATTATTATCAATAATAATAATAATAATAATAATAACACTAATAATAACACTAATAAAAAAATTAAAAAAATAAAATATAATATATACTATATATAAGTCAAATTATGTATGTTTGTTATATATACATATGTATATGCATGTATGCATATGGTAGGCCTATGCATGTATGCACATGCAAATGTCTGCATGTGTGCATGTGTATGCTCTATGCAGGTGTATTAATAGGTGTGTGTGTATATATGCAACTAGGCACCTATATTTTGTATGTATACATTATATGCGTGTGAGTGGGCCTATGTGTGCAAATATATATGAATATGTATATGATTGTATTATATATAATTATAATTATATGCAGGGAGGTATATGTGTGTGTGCGTGTATGCGGGTGTAATGACACCACGAGCACAGCAGTGAGTTTGCGTAATTTGGGAGAAAGAGCAGAGGACTTATACTGAAAAGGAAGGGAGAGAGATATAGACCAGTGTTTCGCAAACTTTTTAGTACCGCGAACGACAATCTACTGCGACTCACATAGCTTTACTGGACAAAAAGTTTTGAAAGGAAAAAACGTTATTTTACATAATTTTACAAAATATCTCGATTTCTTTCTCATAGTGAGGCGTGTGTGTTGGGTGCGCTTGTTGCCGGTTACTGTTTATGAGGGCATTGACGTCCATTGACGTTATTTTCGAGCGCAAGAAGTTCGACAGTTGCAGTTGCAGTTTTTTCGATATTTAGTTTTGATTCCGAAAATTGGAGTGGCTGGTTTTTCAAATCGGGATGCTTCAACTCAGTATGCCGACGCAATTTGTTCGGGCACATGCTCTCGTTTGCAAATACTTCACAACAAACACGGCGCTGCATGCGGCCTAGGATTTTCTTCACAATGTCATCATCTCTATTCCACGAAAATCCGATGTATAGGCTAAGTAGTCGAAGTGATATTTTCTCGTCAATTTTCTTTCTTTCTGTTGCTTTGAATTCATTGTTTAAGGCTCGTTTTTATTTATTGTCGTTGGTTTCCTTGTAAACCAGTTATCGATAATGCCGAGAGTATAAACTTAGAGAGAGAGAAAATAAATAAATAAACAATGCGAATTACGCTGATGATGAGATATCGTTGTGAAGTTAGCGCACACACGGTGGTATCCGATGTAATTTGGACATTCCTAAATATGGTGTTGAGAAGTTCTGGAAACCTCTATCTGTGAAAGAGAACACGTGGATGGCGGTTCGCTTCCCGATGCTGGCTTATTTCAGAGAATTAAATCTCGGACTGGCACGGTTCTTGCACGGGAACCATAAATGGCGTGGCGTCCAATTAAACGGGCGAGCGGTGGTGAAGGATCTCACCCAATCAATTCATTGCTAAATTAACAGGATCGAGGCCATAACGCTCGCTACAGAAAAAAGGGAACATTTAGGGCCTACATTCCGCATTTCTCGCGTTAGATGCGCAGCTATGGTCGTTAGATCGCATGCTGCGGACGATTGCCTATCCAAGTTTTCAAAGAGGTCGTTATCGAATCCAGAATCCCGTAGCCTATAGGCCTATTCGTATATTATGTGCCTTTATTCTTTTACCATTTTCAAATTCTTCTGGGTTTTTTCACTTTCAAATTTTTTACGATTTTTATATCTTTAAAAATCACATTTCAAAAACTATTCGCGACCCACCAAAAATCGGCCCGCGACCCACCTGTGGGTCGCGACCCACAGTTTGGGAAACGCTGAATTATAGACTAAAAGAAGAAAACGTCTTTTCGCCACCTGCTTGTTTCTAGAACTCCAGAAGTGGGCGAAGATGAAGATGAAGATGAGGAGAAGCGCACTACTGGCCAGTAGGACTGGAAGCCAGAAGTTTAAGCCCAACTGCGATGTCTCTGCCGAGGACAGTTCCTTCGGCAGTCCTTTGTAGATATTCACACGTATTCGAAGCTATAATTGATATAACACGTTCCTAGGTAATATAATCGGAAAAACTTGAATATTTTAAACGCCTCAAAACTTAGGTCCGTTACTATTCATGCATTTGACTTCATTAGATAGATATGTTAGCCAGGTGTTCAGCGCTTTGATGATCTGTTGAAAGGCATGAAACTGAGTGTTCTGTTGCACATGCGCACATCTACCTGCCTAACTACATATTTGCGTGCACACTAGAGAGTGACATGGGAATTTCCCCGCGGGAAAACCGCGGTAACCGCGGTAAATCCCGCGGTAATGGGGACAACAATTGCGGTAATACCGCGGTAATGGGGACAACAATTGCGGTAATACCGCGGTAATAGGGTTTACTCTCGCGGTAATACCGCGGTAATGGGGAATGAGCCGGCAAGAAACCCGGGTGATGTTAAGAACTTGAAACCTGATAAGGAGATTTTCTTATTTCCTGAAGCTTTCTAGTCAGAAATGGTCAAGACTTGGTTAATGCAAACTGTCGATAAGATAATAACAGACTAATGCAGTCAGCAATACAAATAGCCTTGTAAGCTAAAATATGTTATTTTTAAATTTTAATTGGTGTAAACTTTTGCGGGGAATGTGATGTCGTCCTGCGGGGATTGGGGTGGGGATGGGGAGAAAACCTGCGGGGATGGGGCGGGGATGGGGAAGACTTACTTGTTGCGGGGCGGGGATGAGGACGAGATTGTCTCCCCATGTCACTCTCTAGTGCACACAAGGACATACTTACACACAAATTCTCTCCTTGTTGGTCTCCCTAAGGTTCGCCTATCTCCTCTACAGTCAGTACTTAATGCTGCTGCTAGACTGATTGCTCGTCTTCCTCGATTCTCTCACATCTCTTCATTCATGGTTGAAGAACTTCACTGGCTCCCTCTATCTGTCCGAATACAATTCAAGGTTCTTATTTTAGTGCTTAAGTCTCGTCTGGGTCTTGCTCCGAAGTACCTTTGCGATCTCATGCTTCGCCCACTCTCTGCCACTTCGCTGCGTCCTCTCCGATCCTCTGATCGGCTTGACCTTTTTGTTCCCCGTGTCAGGACTGCGATGGGTCAATCCAGATCCTTCACCTGCATAGGTCCTTCTCTGTGGAATGGACTTCCTCCACCGGTTCGCTCTGCCATCCTTTCTGGTAGTCTCTCCTCATCGTTTTCGAAACTAAAATCCTGCCTTTTCCCTCGGGTTGCTCGCACTGGGAGCGCTTCTGAAAGGCTTTTGCTGTGAGAAGCGCTTTATAAATAGCCAAATACAATACAATACAATACAATACAATACAAACGGACATACGTACGCACAGACGGGCATGCTTACACACAGACGGACATACATACACACAGATGGACACGCTTATACAGACGACAGAAAGACAGGCAGCAGAAAGTCAGGAGAATCAGCTTGCCATCCACGTAAGGTCTTGCGGCTCCTAACGAGTGGGCAAAACTGGGCATCAGTAGGCCCGAGTCTAATCAATGTTGACTGATCGCGATGGTGAATGTTGTAGGCCATTCCTGTAAACCATGGACTTCGAATACATTAGAAATTCTTCATCCCTCGCTGTCTTCAAGAAACATCTAAAAACTGAACTTTTCACACAGGTCCATCAAAGTGCTTCTGAATCGTTGCTTCGAGTCATCGACTGCTAACGAACTACGGCACGCAAATCTCTATTATTATTATTATTATTATTAATACCCGTGCTCCCGAGTGAATCTGATAATCTGCTGTAATGTCATGTCAGCGGAAATTCTATGTCGTGTTTGACTACTGGTTTTGCAACAGTTGAAATATTCGTCACACGTTAGTAGAACCACTCAAATATTTACGTTAAATTGCCTCCAAAGTCCAAAAACGATTCGGATAGCATTTCTTTAAGCAATTTACAGAGCAAAGTCTATGTTATTGTATTCCTCGACGCTTATAGTACATTTAATTCTTTTTGGCTAACCCTATATTCAAATTAAAATGAGAAAATGAAGCCATGCAGATCTACTGTTTTCCAATGTACCAAGCACTCGCGATAAAAGCAGCAGAAGTAAATTCCTGTCCATCACGCAATCTTTGAAGCCCACCAGTCAGAACACTTGCACATCTTCCACGAGTTAGGACCACTATATTGCTCAAACTAGATCTTTTGCCACCATTGGGCCCTACCTATGGAATACCCTTCCCTCCTATCTACATGTACGTGTTACCATTCTCTCTGGGTCTCTTCCTATAGCCTTCTCTCTCCTCAAAACCTTCTTCTTCTCTGGGGTTCTCGCACTGGGAGCGCTACTGAATGGCCATTGCTGTGAGCCAGGGCTTATTCTAAGGAATTTTATCAACTACTCCCCTTGAAAAGTTGACAACCGGGGAGAGTAGCGGGTGTTTTCCAAGAATTTTCTCGCTTTCTCGAGGGGGTATTAACGACAGTTTTCCAACAAAATTTTCCCTCACCACGGGAGGGGGCGCAATAAATCCTGGGCAATTATCCTTAAATTTCACACTTTCTCTACAAAATTGGTTTATACAATTAGGTCTCAAAAAATAACTGCACAAAATCTGATTTGTAACTGCACAAATTTCTTTCCCAACTACACACTTTGTGTCTGGCTGCACGTTAGAATAAGCCCTGCTGTGAGCGGCGCTATATGAATTAGTTTAAAAAAACACATCTACGTATGTATGCATGTGTGCAGTGTGCACTCATCCATCCACGCACCCATCAATATATTAATCCTTCTAAATAGTTAGATTTTATAAGACCTGCTGATGTACGTACTGAAGGTTCGAATTGGCCTGATTTGTGCAAGGCAATAGCAGCTTCATGGAGGAGCTCACCAAAGTTAAGGTCACCAAATCCTGAAACAACAAATCGATCTCAACGAAAACAACATATTATCCACTGCTCTACATTCATCTGTCGTTCTGTCATTCCCTGATTGAATCATTCAATTGATTTACTCATTGTTCAATCAGCCAATAAATCACTCAATCTGAATGACCATCTAGCCGTTATCTCACTGCATGTATTCTACAACCAACCACCATTCTACTCATCGATCTTGTTGATGGACTGCGTCCATCAACAAGTAGGACCTACAAAGCCCTACAAAGGGCCTACATTCATCAACTGTTATCTCCATCCAACGCATGTCTCCCAGGGAAAATAAGACCAAGAAGGCATTAGCTATATGCTGGAGAAAATCTCAAGCATATAATTATCTCGTTTTGCAATGAGAGCAGTCATTCGCCAGTTTTCAATGGACATCTAAAGTGCAATAAAACTTAGACATTTCCTGTTACTGACAGAGTCGGACTGTGGCCATTTGGGGGGCTTGCCTTTAATCACGCCAGGGTCCTCGGCCCAGCCTGAACCATAATAAAAATGACAGGCATCAAGTTTGCTGTCATTGCTTTTAAGCCAATTTAATAATACTCTTGATTTATTTTTATACAATTTGTTTCCTATTGAGCTTTAAGAAATTGTGAAATAGATAAAAGGTGGAAGTATGAAACTCATGACATCGTATCAAGAGACTGGCAAGGACCTTGAAAAGGAGATGTTCCCTAAGCGAGCCAGCTAACGCCAAAGTTTTCAGCAAATTGACGCTAGCCGATTGAACATGTATTACTGATCGTATGACCTTTTCTTAACGAAAATTAGGCTGCGGGCTGCAGGGCCGGAAGAATCCTTTAAAGGAAACACGGGCCTCGTGGTCAGCGACCTTCTGATCCCTGTCTTTGGGTCTTACGATAACCTCAACCGAATCACCAATGCACATCCGGCCCAGGTGAAATAAGATAATAAAGGGTTTTTATTATATGCAAGAGAAAGTCTAAAGAAAACGTCTTACCTTCCTTGTCAATGAAAAGAGATAATATCAGGTTTCCATTTTCATCGACGTCATGGTCGTTGTCGATAAAAAGAAGATCCTCCTCGGTTAACGTGTCGTTATTTCCTCCACTGTTTCGCCTCCTCCTCTTCTTCCCTTCTGTTTCTGGCAGGACCTCACCCGGAGTGGTTGTTGTAGATTGTTTAGTCATAGTTGTAATTTCAACAGTGGTGGGAGTTTCAGTTGTAGTTGTTGGAGTCGTTGTAGGTGCATCTGTAGTCGTCGTTGAAGTAGTGGGAGGAGCAGTAACCGTGGTAGTAGCTGGAGTAGAAGCAGTGGTACTGGGCGTAGTATTAATTGTGGTAGTTGGCGTAGTAGTACCTGGAGTAGTAGTAGGATCATGAGTAGTAGGTGCATTAGTAGCAGCTGCAACGGTAGTAGTTTCAGAAACTGTTGTGGCTGCATATGTTGGTGAGGCTGTAGTGGATTTCCTGCGATTAAGCAATTCCAAGATTTTTCTGCGAACTTCTCTATAGGCGATTTCCACAGCTGTGCGATTCTGCATTGACAACAAGGAAAAGAAATGGTTTAAAGGATGGTGACGAGCACAACAATCTTAAAGATGAAACCAGTGTGATTCTCGTTAACGATAACGGTAACGAAAATGCTCGTTAACGAAAATAAAATGATTTCGTTAACGATAACTATAACTGTAGCTAAAAAAATATCATTAACTATAACTACAGGGTGGGCCAGTAGGAATGCAACTAATTTGAATGGATATAACTTGAACAATTGTTATCCGAACATCGTGCCCAATATACTAAATTGAAAGTAATCATCCACTCTACTACTGTGTCAAATCTTGCACTGATATACGGCACCGTTGTTATAAAATTTCGGTGCGGCGCACACCTCTCAATTTTGAATGTAAATATTGAACATCATGGCGCCGCTCACGGAAGAGGATAGAATTTTAATCCGAATTTTAAGAGCAGAAAAAGGATACAATGCACATCAGATGATGATAGAATTCCCTTCTAGAAAATGGAATAAATATGCTCTACATCGATTGATTAAACAAATTGATGCTACGGGAACGTCTAACAGCCGCAACTGTGGTCGCAAACGTTCTGCGCGCACAGCAGCGAACACTGCACAAGTCCAAGAGTTAATTTGCAGCCAAGACAACAATCCAGGGACGAGTAAGAGTCCGAGAGAAATTGAGCGTGCAACCGGAATTTCACGCAGTACTGGGGTTGTCTTCAGCAACTGGTCTATCGTGAACCGATACGTGACGTTGAACATTTGAAAGAAGTGATTCTTTGCTGCTGGGCTGAGATAACCCAAGCACTGGTGGACTCAGCCATCGATCAGTGGTCATCTCGTGTTGATGCAGTCATTAAAGCACGTGGTGGACATATTGAGTATTTGTTTGACTGATGGTAAATTCACTCAAGATATTAATTGTTAGTACTAAGTGATTGTTTAGAATTGACATCTTCAGTTTCAGACTTGTTTTTTCTTGCAGTTTTATGGCAAGAAAATGGCACATCGAATATTAATAGCATTATCTCAAAATGTCGTAATAGTATCTCGTAGATATTTTGCAGAATGATAAAATGGATAATTATCTTCAATCTGATATATTGGACAAGACGCTCAGATAAAAAGTATTCAAGTTATAAGGCGTCAAAGTTGTTGCATTCCTACTGGTCCACCCTGTAATAGCGAAAATAACAATAACGAAAATACAAAAGAAATGAAAAGTGCAATATCGCCATACATTAGAAAGTAAAGGAAGAATCAATCCTAACCTAATAGCCCTCGTTTCTGACCGATTGCTCGACCTATGGCCGTCAGCATAGGAAATGGGGTGTTGTAGTGAGATCCGCCACGACGATATCAATATTAGTATATTATATGTTAGTTTAGATTTTATATTAAGTTGCCATTATGAACGTTTAAGATTGTAGCAAGTATAAGAAAATGATTGACAGCCGACAGCTGACGACATACGTAGGGGAGCGGAGGCGAAGGCCACGCCTGTCAAAGGGTGAAGGAGAGAGAAGGCAGATAGCAGAGCAAGGCAAGAGGGAACGAATTGCAGGGCGCGGTTGGGGGGCGAAAGCGTTGATTGACAGGCGGTGGCGATAGGAAAGACAGGAAAAAGCGGAAGAGGGAGAATTCGGGAGGCAGATTTGGAGAGAGAGGGATTCTCGAGGGAACGAAGAGAGCGAAAAAGGAGGGTCAAGGAGAGGGCCAAGGGAGCAGGATCGGAGGGATGCGAGTGCGGACCTCTAAAACGACAACCTGACTCTGATAATTACTGTTCTGTAAATACGCCATGTATATACATATATTTCTCGTCTGTCTATAAGAATTTCGTCAAGTGAAGCGTCTCGTGTGTCTCTGCGTGATTAAATCCACGCCTAAATATACTTAGCCGAAGTTAAGCCTACGCTCAGCCACGTAACACCGCTACCACCATAACTGAAAGGATAGTGCAAGGAAAATCTTTTTCAGTACATTGTGCCAGCAGGGATTCACGATATTTGCAGAGAGACCGAACGAAGACTCGCGGAATAGACAGTCCGAGGAATAGACGAACAGAACAACGGAAGCGAGACGACGCGGGATAACCAGGGAACTTCTCAACGGACTGAACGCGGCGGCTTCTTTGGGACCACACGTTCTGCTCCTGGAGAAAACGCAAAGGAGAGGAAGAAGACGGATCGAAGGAACAGACGAACAAGACAGCGAGGGAGACGGACGATTCAATCGAAGGAAACGACCAACTGGAGTCGGACGAAAGGGATCTGTACCAGTGGACGCGGCAGCATCCTTCGGGACTACGCATCCAGGACAGACAGGATAACCGGGACGGCAAGGAACCCCTCAACGGACCGGACGCGGCGGATTCTTCGGGACCACACGTTCTGCTCCGGGGAAATCGGAAAAGAAAACGGAAAGGAGAGGAAGAAGACGGATCGAACGGACAGACGGACGAGGCTTCGAGGGACGAAAGGGATCTGTAACACGGACGCGGCGGATTCTTCGGGACTACGCATCCAGAAAGACAGAATAACCGGGTGAGCTAGACAGCACCAGTTTTTGTTCATGTGAATGAGTGTTGATTGTTGTTAAAGATCGTGCGAAAGTGTAGTAATTTTTCAGTTTTGCCCCGTTGGCAGTGAAAATAGTAAGATTTTGTTTGCCTTGTTGGCATTGTGATTGGTTTAGTACAAGCCCCGTTGGCTACGTGTATGTTTGGTTGTAGAATAAGAAGGGCAGAATTAAACCTTTCTGTGCCAGTGCAGTCAGCATGTTTGGAAAGATGAAGAGAGGAGAGTTGGGCGAGGAATGCGAAAAGAGAGGAATCGAGTGGAACGGTCTTACTCGAAAGGGGATGATCGAGAGACTGGAAGAGTATGAGAAGGAAGAAGGGAGTGGAGAAGGAACGGAGAATGAAGGGACAGAGGAAGACGAACGCAGCAGGGATCAGTTGAAGCTCGAACTGATTAGAGCAGAGAAGGAAAGGATGGAGACTGAAATGGCGTTGAATCAGCAAAGAGTGCAATTGGGTCTATTGCAGACTGCTACATCTGTTCCTGCGACTGACCTACCTAACTCTGTAAACTTTTCTAAACTTCCTTCAATGGGCGACGGAGAGGATTTAGCGTCGTATTTTCATTCGTTTGAGAAGGTAGCGAGCCTACAAGGCATCGATGAAAGTAAGTGGGCAAGAATCCTACCCTCACTTTTAAACCCAGCTATACGGTTGCACTACAACAGACTAAAAACTGAGACTTGCGCAGATTACAAGGAGACAAAGCTCGCTCTTTTAAATGCATGCAGAATGAATGCGAAATTCTATCTAGAGAAATTTAAAGCAATGCGCAGAGTAGGGAAACAATCATATTCCCAATTGTTAGACCAGTTACGAGACGTCTTTGGGTATTATCTTGAATGCAGAGAAATTGACAGTTTAGACGCTCTTGTAGACGACATTCTGATGGAACGTGTAAAGGAAACTTTGCCGGCAGACGCCAAATATTTTGTTGAGGCACGTAGGCCTACAAACGCAGCAGAGTTAGTTAACTTTGCAGACATTCAATTTGATTGCGCAAGCGAAGCCAGAAAGCTCGCTCAGAATGACCATAAACAGGGTCATAAATTCAGGCCACACAATGCAGACACGAGAGAGAGTCAGTGGGGGGCTAAGGCGCCCTTCACTAGAGAACCCATGTGGAATAGGCACCAAGAGAGAAATCAGGATGCAAGACCAATGCATTCAGGGTTCCAGAGCGGTCAGCAGGCAGGGAATCACCCAAACACACGCAATACAAACAGATTCAACTCCCATGCGCATGCACAGGTCAGATTTGTAAAACCCAAGTCAAACCATGAAAAGGTAATTGATTATCAACAACAGTTTATAGTACCCATGTATGTGAACGGGAAGCTTGTGCAGTCATTGCGGGATAGTGGGTCTCAAGTAACTTTGATCGATTCAGAATTAGCAAGAGACAATCCATCTGCCACATGTGAGCCCATGACAATTCAGTGTGCTTTTGGCAACGTAAAATGTGTTAAAACATGCGAAATTGAAATATGGTCCCCAACATTTGGAACCAATCGTAAGATAAAAATCAAGGCAGGGGTTATTCCAGGCTTGGGAATCGAGATGATAACGGGCCATGATTTATTCGTTTCAAATACGGATCTGATTGATTCGGTGGTGGCCAGTAACAGGCGCAGACAAGACGACTCTTTATCGCCCCACCCCATGACACTAATTGCAACCAGACGATGCGACTATGACGAAGCAGACAAACTGCGAACGGCGGTAGGCCTACAGGAAGATAGGACCGATAGCGCACGCACTGAACTCCGCCAGAGCGAAGGCGATACAGAATGGCAAGACGAATGCCAGAACCCGGCGCTGATTAACGACAGTTCAAGAGACGGGCCGACAGCCAGGCCGACCGAAGTATATGACCCTAAAGACATTAATGACCAGGCACGGCAGGATACCGAAGACGAACAGAGGCAGGAAAATGACCACCTTCAAACTCACTCGACACGACAGAGAGCGGCAGCGGATGCCACATCTGTTAATCATGAAACCCAACACGATTCAGCGGAAGAGGCTGATAGCGAAGGAAATCAAATGATTGATAGTGTCAGCAGGAGAGAGGAGGGCGATCATACACCGGTAGACCGAGGGACATCTGAAGGGCCGGACCAAGACATAATTACAAACACAGACGAATGGATTAAGAGCGACGCCGGCGGTTTCAAAAACGCACAGCACAACGACCCCACTCTGTTCAACATCTGGAGCCGAGCGAGGGAGGGAGACGGAGACTACATAGTCGACGAAGGTTATTTGTACAAGACGAATAAAACGAACCAGGACGGAAGAACAGAAACAGCGCAAAAGCGTTTAGTTGTACCACAGGGATATAGGTCAAAGGTGTTGGATATGGCACATGGTTCCATATGGGGAGGCCATAGGGGAGTGCAAGCAACCACGTCACGTATAACCAAGACGTTCAATTGGCCATCAATGACAGCCGATATACAAGAATACGTGCGATCATGTCCAGAATGCCAGAAGACCGCCATCATCAAGAAATCAGAACGGGCGCCATTAATCGAGGTCCCGATAATAGACAATCCGTGGGAGGTCATAGTTTATGACGTCATGGGACCAATCACCCCAAAATCCTCTTCAGGAAAGAAATACGTACTCATCATTGTGGAGCAGACCACACATTGGCCCGAGTTCATAGCTCTCTCGAACGTTACCGCTAAGAGCGTGGCAAAGTCATTAGTAGAAGTGTTTGCACGCACAGGTATACCACGCGTCATCAAGTCTGATAACGGCACTCACTTCAAGAACCAACTTGTAAGAGGCTTACAGGACATGTTAGGCATAGCACCGGTATTTTCTACTGTAGACCACCACGAAACAGCAGGCAGCGCAGAGAGGATGATCCGAGTATTAAGAGAAATGTTGAGAAAGGTTATAGAAGACGACCCCAGGTCATGGGAATGTTGTCTTCCATTTCTGGCTTTCAGCTGTCGACAAATACCCTCCACAGTAACAGGTTTCTCTCCATTTGAACTACTCTACTCGCATGATGTAAGAGGACCCCTCCAAGTCGTGCACGACGCATGGACAGGTAAGCTATACACACTGCCAAGCAAAAGGAGTGTAGTCGAATACCTAACCACGACGCAAAATCACTTAAAAAGAAGCGTCGAATTAGCAACAGAGCACGCCAAACAAGTACGTCAGAAAACAAAGGAGTACTACGACAAAAAATCGTCAAACAGAGTCTTTGAACCAGGCCAAGAAGTCCTGCTCCTCAGACATTCAACAGAGAACAAATTGCTCGCCAAATGGGACGGACCATTCACCGTAACCAGAAAGCTGTCCGCAGTTAATTACGAAATTTTAACGGAAAAAGGACCCAAGACATACCATATCAACCTATTAAAGCTATGGCATGCACGAGAGTCGGACGCCCACATCCCAAAGGTCAACATCATACTCACAGCGGAACCTTGTGAGGAGAATTTTGAATCACTAGGATCCATAGATGACGAAGACTGCGATGATGACGAGTTAAATTTGAAGAATGCAGGACTATCAGAAACACAACAGGATCAGCTGAAAAGCATGTTGAACGAGTTTAAGGATAGGTTCGAAAACAAATTAGGCAGAACAACCCTAATTAAACACTCAATACGACTAACCACGGACAAGCCCATAGCACCGAGATGCTACAAAATCCCAGAAAGCCTACGAGAGCAAGTACACAACCAGATCAAAGACATGATAAAGGACAAGATCATAGAGCCGTCAGATGGACCGTATGCCTCCCCCATCGTGTGTGTCCGAAAAAAGGATAACACGATACGCATTTGCGCCGATCTGAGGCAGCTCAATGCCATCACGATCGCCGACGAGTACCCGGCTAGCGATATGAGGGCCATTATAGACAAGGCAGCTGGAGCGAAGTATATCACGGCGCTGGACCTACAGCAGGCATTCTTTCAGGTCGAACTGGACGAGCAAAGCAGACCATACACATCGTTTAAATCCCCCTTTGGGTTGTTCCAGTATTGCGTACTACCAAACGGAGCGAAGAATTCCTCTAAGTGTTTCCAAAGACTGGCAGACAAAGTGTTGAGAGGCGCGGAAGAGTTTGCTGCAGCCCACGTAGACGATTTCATCATTTTCTCACACACATGGGACCAGCACTTGCTCCACATAAGAGAAGTTCTGACACGGCTGAGAGAAGCCAACCTCACAATAAAAATACAGAAGTGCCAGTTTGGGTTAAAATCAATAAAAATACTGGGACACATCATAACAGACGGAGTCATAAAACCAGATCCCGAGAAAACGACCGCAATAGCTAATTACCCTGTTCCAAAGACAAAGAGACAGGTCAGGGCGTTCTTAGGCCTGGGCAATTTTTATAACCGCTTTATCCCAGATTTCGGGACTAAAGCAGCGCCGTTAACAGAACTGACGCGAAAAGACCAACCAGACAGAGTAAAATGGACAGACCAAGCACAGAAATCGTTTAACGCTTTGAAGACAGACCTGACTTCGGACTGCATGCTAGTACCCCCTGACATAAAGAAACCGTTCATTTTGAGATGCGACGCTTCAGGAACCGGACTCGGATCCGTACTAGCCCAGTTAGATCCAGAAGGTGTAGAACGACCCGTCGGATACGCCAGCCGTAAATTAATACCAAGGGAGGCCAAAATGAGTACAGTCGAAAGGGAGCTTTTAAGTGTGGTATGGTCACTGTCTCATTTCCAACAGTATACGTATGGGGCCAAAGTCCAGGTATACACGGATCACAACTGTTTAAGGTGGCTCCAAACAATGGCCAACCATAACCCGAGGCTTACACGCTGGGCTTTAGCCATTCAGAGGTATGATCTACAGGTACATTTTACCCCTGGCCGACTTAACACGATGGCAGATGGGTTGTCAAGAGCTTACATGACAAATTAGAATGTTTAGATTAAATCATGTAACCTATCGCAAAGATATCATTATCGTGTTTTATGTTTCACTGACTTATATAATTATAGTAATGTGTGTTTATAAGAATACTACTCGTTTTTGTGTATGTGTTTTATTTTTCTAGAATAAAACCTTAAAGACTTGTCGTAACCAGCCTGGCAACGTCGCAACTCACGGCTAATAAAGACACTCTGATATTGCCGATGCGTCGTCGAAATGCTTGTGCTCTTGTGAATCGTCGTGTGCGGAAGAACACTCCTAACCTAATAGCCCTCGTTTCTGACCGATTGCTCGACCTATGGCCGTCAGCATAGGAAATGGGGTGTTGTAGTGAGATCCGCCACGACGATATCAATATTAGTATATTATATGTTAGTTTAGATTTTATATTAAGTTGCCATTATGAACGTTTAAGATTGTAGCAAGTATAAGAAAATGATTGACAGCCGACAGCTGACGACATACGTAGGGGAGCGGAGGCGAAGGCCACGCCTGTCAAAGGGTGAAGGAGAGAGAAGGCAGATAGCAGAGCAAGGCAAGAGGGAACGAATTGCAGGGCGCGGTTGGGGGGCGAAAGCGTTGATTGACAGGCGGTGGCGATAGAAAAGACAGGAAAAAGCGGAAGAGGGAGAATTCGGGAGGCAGATTTGGAGAGAGAGGGATTCTCGAGGGAACGAAGAGAGCGAAAAAGGAGGGTCAAGGAGAGGGCCAAGGGAGCAGGATCGGAGGGATGCGAGTGCGGACCTCTAAAACGACAACCTGACTCTGATAATTACTGTTCTGTAAATACGCCATGTATATACATATATTTCTCGTCTGTCTATAAGAATTTCGTCAAGTGAAGCGTCTCGTGTGTCTCTGCGTGATTAAATCCACGCCTAAATATACTTAGCCGAAGTTAAGCCTACGCTCAGCCACGTAACACCGCTACCACCATAACTGAAAGGATAGTGCAAGGAAAATCGTTTTCAGTACAGCAGTCTTCAACAGTAACTTGGTGAAACTGAGAACAGTTTGGAAGGTGTCGTAAATCTAATGTTAGCCCGTTCCAGGTTGTTGGACCAACCACAGAGAAGGAACGGCTCTGCATTGTTGCAGAGCGGGCGAATGGGACCGCCAGGTCACCGTGGACAGAGGAGCGCAGTGCTCGGCGGCCCGTGCAAGTAGAAAGAGGGCGGCATAGCTCACGCAGGTAAGAGGGTGCCCAGCCTGATAAGCACCGCCACACCAAGGACGCGATCCTGTATGAGATGCGTTGAGGGAAAGGAAGCCAGTGCAATACCTCACGCATATACTGAGATATGCGGTCGGTCTTACCAAATCCGCCAATGAGTCGAGTCGCAGCCCGGTGAACCCGCTCCAGCCTCTCGATTCGAACCCGCGGGAGACCAGCGTAGATGGAGGCGCAATAGTCTAGGCGGCTCAGCACAAACGCGTGAACTAGGGAGACTGCTGCTTTAAAAGTCAGGGAGCGAGCAATGACCCTGAGCTGCCGCAACTGGTAGTAGCAGCTGCGGCAAACTTGATTTATATGAGGTGCAAAGGTGAGCTCTTGGTCCAATAGCACCCCGAGGTCACGCACCACCAGAGAAAAGGACATAGTGGGGAATTCAGCTGAGAGAGCGCTTCGGTCTAGCTTGGCCAGCTGTTGCCTGGTGCCCAACCAGATGAAATGGGTTTTTGGGCGTTGAGGCGGAGCCGGTTTGAGGACATCCAATCTGCGAGGGCCCCCATTGCCTGCTGCATGGTGCGGGCAGCCCCGATCGCGGCGAGGGGAAAATAAATGCCCTATAAGTAAAGCCTATGTTCGCCCGGATTTGTAATTTGCAAATTAACCCAGTAGTGGTGGCGCATTTTATTATTGGCTATTTTGCAAACATTTCTATTGCGATTTAGACCAAAGTTGACTTGCGCAAATTCGCAAAATTAGTAGTCATAGTAATCTTGTAGTAAAATTGTCTCTTAAGGTCTTGAGCGCCCGCAAGTGTAAGAATGCTCTCTGGAGTCATTTCAAGTACGAACGGTCACAAATAAAAGTTCGTCAGCGGTGTTTTCAAGTTCATGCATCATTAGTGGTGTTGGTGTTAATGGGTGGAAGTTATGTTCCCGGATTATAGCCGCTAAAAACATGAATGATCTACTCAATCTTCTCAAGTATCACCATCCACCTACATACAAAGAAGTCTGCGCTGCAGATAGTGATAGAAAGAGGTGTGTAGAAGGGAACTCGGCGAAGACAATCAAAATGGTGAGATATTAGTGTGCAGTAAAATTATCATATTGGACCCTGCCAATGGCTGTGTTTTTCATTTTGTTTGGTGAATTTTGCGGACTTTGCAACTATCGCCCTTTGCGACTTTCTAGGTGTCATTATATGCTGCTGATGCAATATTTCATATTACGAGACAGGAATAATAAATTTAAGAGATTGAGTGTTGTTACAGCTTATATAATTTTCGAAAGGGAAATCTATTTTTTTGTTTTTCAAAGTGAAGACATTAATTCAAAACAGGGTTGCAGATCAATCTGGAATTGCTAACCGTCATAGTCAGAATTGATGAATTTTTATCATCCAGATTAAGTGTGTATAACTAGTGTTTCTGTTTGTGCAACATCGCAAAGTCCGATAGTTTCTCTTGTGGATTATAAGAGCGTCAAATGGACTGTTTAAATTAAAGTTTCACACTGAAATTTGGATATTCTGAGCGTTCGTAATTTGAGTTATTGCGCATATGGTGGTGATCTGTTGTTATCGCTGAACCGTAGCGGCCTCACTGTACGGAGTGTACGCCGTTCTGTACATAAGACATTGTTCCGCTTTCGGCTCTGGCGGCCTTCTGCGGCCCGCCAAGTTCTACCGGTGCCTCCATAGCCTGCACCCTCATCGCTGCCTGATGTATCTGCTGAGCGGTGTGCAAATTCTGAGGGGCTTCGTGTGGCTACGTTGAACATTCGATCGTTGATCGTTGAGGAGGAAATACGTTTCTGTTGCGGACACGATCGTCTGGATATACTGGTGGTCACGGAGACATGGCATGCTCCATCCTCTGATGTGGCTGTGCGTCGGTCCGCACCCCAGGATACGGGTTCCTTGATCGTCCGAGAGTTTCTGCAGCATCGGATGCAGATGCAGACGCAGAGTCCCACGGAGGAGGCATTGTCATCTTCTACAAAGATAACCTGCGAGTAAGGAAGATAAACATAAACTTTGCACCAACTTCCTTCGAGGTTTTGGTTGCCTTCGTTGCATCAACGCATGGTCCACTGACGATACTCGCCATCTATCGACCGGGCTCTGCATCGCCGTCGTCTGTCTTCTTCAGCGAGCTCTCCTCACCTATGGAGCAGTTCGCTGTTCATAACACGCAGCTGGTGATCGCTGGAGATCTTAATCTCCGTCTAGAAGATCAGGATCGACCGGACAGTTCTGCTCGATGCTGCAGGAGTTTGGTCTCGTGCAGCACGTCGCCGAATCAACGCACGAACATGGAGGCTGGCTGGACATCATTGCGACCAGAGACGATTGCACCATAGCGGATCTCAAAGTCGCACCTCCGTCGCTGTGGGACCATGGCCTTGTGACAATGACGATTCCGTTCGCTCATGAGATCCCGATTCACGTCCTCCGACACATCCGTGGATAGAAGAATCTGGATCGCGCTGCCTTCGCGTCGGCGTTGCGAGAAAGTTCGCTGTGCAAAGACATTTAATCTTTGACTGCATCATCTGTCTCTGACCTGTTTCAACTCTACGAGACCACCATGAAGAGCCTGGTTGACTCTTCATTGCCAGCCCGTTCTGTCAGAGTCCGCAGTCCGCCGCTGTCACCATAGCTTGACGCAGAATGTCGGAATATGCGTCGCGTGATAAGACGCATTGAAAGACGACATACAGGCTCAAGATCCTCGGATGATCGGTTATCTTGGATCCATTCGATCAGGACAATGCATTCAAGATTCATGGAAAAGGAGCGCGAATACTGGGAAGCTATAATTTCGCGGCACAATCGATACCCCAATTGTGATCGACTGTGAATAGCCTCCTTGGTAGCTCTAGGTTGCTATACTTCAACAGCTGCTCCTTCATTCCCGGCTAGGGAGTTCATGGAGTATTTCCAATTTTCCAGGCCAAGATCAACAACGTTCGTGATGACACCTCCGGCTCCGCTCCTCCAGAGTTTCCTCCCACGGAATGCCGTCTGTATGAGCTGAGATGCGTGTCCAGCGACGAACTCAGTGACTTCATCCTGTTGTCGCCACCGAAGTCCTGTGAACTCGATCCTCTACCACCCTTCCTTGTGCAGGAATTTATGGAGGGAGGATCTTCTTCCATTCCTCACGCTCCTCTAAAACCGCTCGGTGGAAGACGGTATTCTGCCAGTTTCCCAAAGCGCTCCATACTTCTTCCTTCCTTGAAGCGTGAGGTACTTGATCGAACCGACATGGTCAACTACTGGCCTATATCTAATGTAACATTTATATATAGAATCATTGAGAAAATTGTAGCCTGTCAGATTGCACTGCATGTTGATTCCAATAACTTGCTCCCCGTAAATCAGACAGGTTTAGGAAAAACGATTCCACAGAGTCTCTTATGCGTCGCCTACTCTCGGATTTATATGGCGACATGGATAGGGCACAAGTTACACTTCTGGCTCTGTTTGATGCCAGTGCGGCCTTTGATACGGTCGACCACGACATTCTTATCAATCGTTTATTAGATTCTTTTGGCATTTCTGGTAAGCCGCTTGACTGGCTTCACTCGATCTTTTCTTAATGGGAGTATGTCCTGCGCTGTCTTTGGGTCCACTAGGTCTCAATGGATTACCACTCCTTTTAGTCTGCCCATTGCTGTACATTTTATACACTGCTGACATTGTAACTGTTCTGGCCTCTTGTGGTGTTCTGAGTCAGCTCTACGTCGATGATATTCAGGCCTATCTGCACTGTCCGGCATCTAATGCTCTGACTGCAGCAGCCACAATGCAGCGTGCTATGGAGGCTCTTGGCAATTGGATGTCATCCAATCGTCTGCGCCTCAACGCTTCCAAAACGCAATTTTTATGGCTTGGTAATGGGCAGCAGCTGAAAAATAGATACTCAGGCCATATATGCTGACTTCCCTTACTTTGTCTTCTCGACGTCAGTCCGCGATCTATAGGGGTTGTTCTTGATCAGGAACTTACCTCATCTGAACCTAAATCTTTTATGCCGTGCTTGCTTTTTCAGTTGCGGCAATTGCGGGTCATATCCAGTGCACTTTCACCACATGCTGCACTTGCTGTTGTTCGTGCGTTTGCTTGTAGTAGGATTTACTACTGCAGTGCCATCTATGTTGGCCTCCCCTTGGGGCGCATTGCTCAGCTTGAGCGCGTGCTTCGTGCAGCTGCTAGGCTTGTTGGTGGTTTCTCTAAATTTGACCATATATCGCATTATATGCGTGACGTACTCCACTGGCTTCCTGTTTCTCAGCGCATTCAATTTAGGATTTCGGTCTTGATCTGGCGGTGCCAGTTAGGGAGCGCCCCGGCTTACTTGCGTGAGTTCTGTTACCCTACCTCAGTATTTATTAAAACATTAGTAAAATATGAAATTATTGTCTTCTACATTGACACAGGCCTCATCATTAGTCAGTAAGTTCCAGTAATTATTGATTTTTCTATTATGCAATTTTTTCGGTGATTTTGGAACATCGTGTAAGCTTATTTATGAAGCTAAATGCACCCATTCTTCAAAGCCTTTTGAGACTCTGAGCAAATTGTGAAACAGCATGTTAATACACACAATTGCGTTCATATCCTTAATTACTGCAACTAATTAGTAACTAAAATAAAAATCCAGTAACTATAACTATTACTAAATATACTAACTATAACTGTAACTATAACTAAAATGAAAAACCATTAACTGTAATTATAACTAAAACAAAATCTGTAAGGAGATTCAATCACACTGGAGGAAACGATGCAGTCGACCACTGAATAATTATGACGACGATCATGACTTTCTGGTGTTTTGACTTCTCTCTTCATCTGAAAATTCTGTGACTTTCTCAGGTTATTGATTGTTATCCTCAGCTAAAAAGCTCTTGAACCTTAGGGGACTCTTTCTTCACTTCTCCCTTCATAAAAAATTCAGACATTTTCTTAGGTAATTTTTCACTGTTCTCGGCAGGCTCGCCAAGAGGGGGCAAGGAGCAAATGCCCAGGGGCACGAGCTGGGCCTGCTGCTCACAATGAACTTATGAAAAATATTATGAGCTCAAGCAAATTTATTCAACGATCTGTTATGAAGCACGACAGACTGAATTGTCTTGCAACTCTTGCAATCGAACATGATCCGGCAAAATCATTGAATCACAATGATAATTATTATAAACTATTTTTGCTGCATATAAATCCAGAAAAGTTGCTTTTTTATTAGGAAAAATTTGAAAATAAATTTTTTTAAATTAACAAATGAATAAAGTCATAGTTCCATGTATAAGTATAATATCGTGCGGTCGTATACCCGCACATTTTTATTTCAATTTGGCCCGGAATTTCTGTCGGTGGGTCTGGTTCTCGGTTGAAATGACTGCAACAAGAATAATGACTGCAGCAATGGCTGCAACAATGACTGCGATGATCCCTGCAACAATGATGACGAATAAGACGATGCCGATAATTATAAACTTGAAAATTATTGTAATGATGAGCTGATAGTGATGAAGCCAGTGACTGAGAGGAGGATTAACTTATTTTCTCGTGTTTGATCCGTCAACTAACATTTCTGTCGATGTGCTTGAAATCGAATTCTATCGTTACAGCTGAGTTCAGTTGTTCCTTCGTCAGAGTTCCGGGATGACGAAATGAAAGTGCAACGGTCGTCTAAGACAAATAGTAATTATAGTCAGTAAAAACTTAAGCTGAAAAATGTGATTACTATCAGAGCTAAACAATCCTCTGCTCCTAGGCGAGTTGTTGTTACTCCCCCAATATCAATGTTCCAAGGTATTAGCCTACCTTTCCCATTTTTATTTGAGAAAACACCATGTTGTCCAGAAGATAGGCCTACCAACGAGAACAAAATAACCTTCAAATGTTTAAACGTTTAGAAAACACAGCTAAGAGTGTCATTTTCATTAATATTATACTACTAAAATTTTATTTATTTATTGCTGTCTTGCTCTCAGTTTCAAACTGAATTAATTTTAATTTTCAACTTTTAATTTTAACTTTTGTAATTTTTATATTCTGCCGCCATTTTGAATGCGCCGCAATTCGGCCATGGTCTAATTTGTTCCTATTTCAAATACCTAAATTCTAATGAGCCATATACTGCAATCATCATACGGGCTTCCTACAGAACAAAGAATCAAGTTAAGTTTTAATCTCGTAAATTATAGAGTAGCAAATGATGGACCCTTTCAATCTGCATTTTGAACATCGTGAAGTATTGTATGGAAAAGATAATCCTTATAGGGTGACTAGATAGGTCGAGAACGATTTTGAATGCAGACAAATATATGTTATACACAATATAATGTGGAAGTATACTGGAGGATAGGTTGTTCAAATGAGAATCTTACGCCAAAAAATAGATCACTAGCTCACTTAGTAAAATTTTAGCGCCAATATCCGTGACGTCATCAAATTCGTGCCAAGCAAATGTAAACAAGCAGCATTATCATTGACTAGTGAATACGCCGATTAGGCAATGGCGGCCTTAAATGAATCGCAAATTAGGGCTCAGGCTATTACATTAAGGGGTTCGTGCGCCCGGGGGCAGGAATTTCCTGACAATTTTTTCTCAGTTCCGCCAAAATTTCTGATGACCTTTTTTTTTGCTTTTTCTCTGTTTTTCAACAAGAAACTTGTCAAATATCATTTTGCGCCCCCACCACTCACCTACAAAAAGTTACTTTTTAAAACTATTTTTCTATTTTACCTGATTTTAACAAAAACACATTTTCAGACCCTTTTGCGCCCCCCGTCCTGCGCCCGGGGCGGCCGCCCTGCCCCCTCGTTACGCCACTGGTTCTAAATCGTGGATTAGCAAGTGGGCCAAACGCTCCACAGGTGAAGTTCAGTCCCTCAGTTCTGGTGTGGGGAGGTATGACATCTCTTGGATTAACAAAACTTCATATCATTCCAAATAAAACTTCAGTCACTTCAAGTTATTACATTAATGAGATACTGGAGAAAGAGGTCAAACCCGCATTCCAGCGAACTGCAGTCTGCGCTCAGCTAACAGCCACAAAAATGTTTCATAATAACGGCGAAGGATTATTTCAACAAGACGGTGCACGTGCACACACATCAAAGCCTCAGTCGAATGGTTGAACAAAAATATCAATGGATACATCTCACCGGGGAACTGGCCGCCTAATTCGCCGGATTTGTCACCAATAGAAAATGTTTGGAGTATTATGGCGGCAACTGTTTATGCCGATCCCGAACCCAGACATTGAACACCTTAAAACGTCGGCTTCGTAAGGCATGGACATCGATACCTCTGACAACTCTGAAAAATCTAATCGGCTCGATGCCTAATCGACTTGAGGCTGTAATAAAGAGTAAAGGAAACATTATTAAATACTAAAAGATAATTTGTATTAATTAATTAATTATGTGTGGATTAACAATGATGGTCGTACAATATTGTTTTCGGCCAAACTGGACGTTTGCTTGGCACGAATTTGATGACGTCACGGACATTGGCGCTAAAATTTTACTAAATGAGCAAGTGATCTATTTTTTTGGCGTAACATTCTCATTTGAACAACCTATCCTCCAGTATACAACTTTCCATATTATATTGTGTATAACATATATTTGTCTGCATTCAAAATCGTTATCGACCTATCTAGTCACCCTATATATTAAGATATATAGGGTGGCTTGCATACAATTCATAACTAGGCTACCTTCTGAAGAATTTTTCCATCCGCTGCGCAGAAAACCTTCCCTCGACCTCTGACAAACATGTCAAATTTCTCAAATTTGAATTTTATATTTAAAATCTTGAAGTAATGTGTAAATGGTGTCAAAGAGACAGGGTTTGTTCGGTAAGCAAAGGATGAGCATTTGAACTCCTGTAAGAGTTATTATTTTAAAATAGTCCATGACAGTAGGTGCAAAATTGTGATGAAGGAAACCCAACAAATTTAAGCCTTGCACCTTAAATTCTGTCTGGAATTTGAATTTACTTGGCAGCTTATTGTTAGTCTAGCACACAGGAGATAGAAATCCACCTTCTCCGGATGCAATAATTTACTCAAGATCAAAATATGCAGATTTGGCAAATGAAACTAGATTTCGCCCACTGTTGCTTAAACCTAGGAAGGAAGATGAGAGTGGCTCCTCAAACGCTCCAACTTATTTCGGCTACGCATAGCCTCAGAAATGGCGTTCTACTAAACTTTTAGATGGCAACATTATCTGAAAAATTTGACTCAACAGGGATTACAGAATATAAACGACTCTAAATCAGAACAAGCTATCAAGACATGTCAAACCCTCCAACATATAAAAAAAAATCAAGAACAAAATAGCCTTCATGCTGAAGAGCAATGACTATCTATGTCAATATCGCAGAGTGAGGAAATCAAATACTCAAATAGTGATTGAGATTCACTCAAAGATTCAATGAAAGAAAAGGATGGCTGACGATAAATATTCACAAGCATTCCTTGCTTGTTAGCAGAAAGTCATTCGAGGTTCGAGATCCTGGCTACTGCTCTTATTTAATAAGAGTAGTAGCCAGTACCTCGAATGACTCGGGTGCTTGATCAGGTAAAGCAAACTTTTACAGTGAAGGATGTTATTTGAAAAGCAAATCCAATTCATTTACCATTACACTGAGGGTTTCCTTCAGGATTGAAACTGTTGGAGGTTAAATCATAAATAAATACTGATGCATCATTGGGCTGAAACTACAGGTTACTTTCAGCGTGGGTCAGATATTCACACCCACTACACCAGGAGCTCGAGCAACTATCGGCCGGCGTTTGCACTTCAAACTCGCGTAAATTCTCAGTCAAGCATAATTATAGGTTCCTCCGTATGGAATAAGATTCCCACTGAAATATGTCAAACGACCAATCTGTATATGGTTAAAAAGATGCTGCGCACCCATCTGATAAGTAACCAAACTGGTCCTATTAGTTAAGTTGTTAGTTAAGTTATCAGTTAAGCTCATAATTTATGGATAATGCTAAATACAAAATAATGATCTATTGTTTCTGAACTGTTCTTTTACCAATCATCGGTATAGGGATGTTAGCCCCACGAGATATCTTGAACCAGATAGCAATCGCAACTGCCTCTAAATGTATTTACTATATGGTACGTAGGTGACCCTAATTTAGCGGGATACTCATCCCTTCAGGGCCCCTTTGTTACCCTTTCAATGAAACTGCATAATTGTAAATGCACTGTTCAAAGGTTAACAATAAAATGATGATACAAACATACATACATACTTTACTTAGCCAGCGCATTGAGTACAGAGTAGCTGCACTGATTTGGCGCTGTCACAAGGACCTCTCCCCAATTTATCTCCATGAGCTTTGGTGTTTGATTTCGGGTTGTCCCAGGGCGTCGCCTCCTACACCCTGGGACTTTGCCTGAAACTTTCCTCACTAAACTTAAAACTGTTCTTTTTGGGCGCGTTGGAGTCGGGAACGCCTCTGAGTAGTTTCCTTGAGGGGCTACCGAATGAATATATGAATGAAAACATACATACATACATACAAACATACACGCATACGTACATACATGCATATCTACATGAATGCGTGCGTGCATACATACATTGATAGATGCACACCTACACACGCTTACAAATATAGGCCTACATTATAAGGAATTAGGCTAGTAGTGATCGAAATCGTGGCAATTTTAATATTTGATCAGTTCCACATCAACCATGTGTCAATGCAATTTTTGGTAATTTCAAATTTATATAGCACCACTTCAAGAAAGACTCATCGGAAATTCTATCTTTTATTTAGCGCCGGTGCAGTAGGTTGAATAGACTCTCCCTTTTAAACACTCCGGGGGTCTATTTATCCCAGGATATATTGACTGGTGGAGTGAATTCTTATTAGGAATAATTGACTGGTGGAGTGTATTGTTACTATAGGACTAAAACACTCTTTTTGGTGAATAGAAACTCCAGGGGAGTTGGTTCTTCCTAGGACAAATTGAATGGGGAGTTTATTCTTCCTGGCTCCAAATGACTTGTGGGGTTAATTTTTCCAGGACAAATTGAATGGGGAGTTGATTCTTCCTAGGACAAATTGAATGGGAGAGTGAATTTTTCCTAGGACAAATTGAATGGGGAGTTGATTCTTCCTAGGACAAATTGAATGGGGAGTTGATTCTTCTCAGGACAAATTGAATGGGGAGTTGATTCTTCCTGGGACCAAATGACTTGTGGAGTGGATTCTTCCTATGACAAATTGAATGGCGTAGTCTTAGTTAAGGAGTATCTTCGGTGTAGAACCAATAATTAACAACGAAAAAAACTCATCCAAACGAAACCAGTCAAATACCGGTTACACAGTGATAATGATATTCAATTTGGGCAAACATCGGGGTGCGTAGGTTTCGTGAGTGTCGGTTAGGTAAGGTTAGACGTCGTGAGGGTCGGTTAGGTAAGGTTAGACGTCGTGAGGGTCGGTTAGGGTGAGGGTTTGGGTTAGTGTCGTCATTAAAAAACATGGTACTTTCCGCGCAGCATGCCAAAAGATATAACGTGAAACGCCAGTAAACTTATGCACCTCGACACTAAATGTTCGTCTCAGTTTGTTCTAGGACGAATCAACTCCCCAAGTCATTTGGTTCCAGGAAGAATCAACTCCCCCATTCAATTTGTCCTAGGAAGAATCAACTCCCCATTCAATTTGTCCTAGGAAGAATCAACTCCCCCATTCAATTTGCCCTAGGAAGAATCAACTCCACCAGTCATTTGGTCCCAGGAAGAAACAACTCCAAAAGTCATTTGGACCGATCTCAAACAAAAACACTCCCGTAGTGTTATTCGCGGGGTGGAGTGCTTAGTCCTAGTATCGATTATCTCCGCAGTCATTATAAACTAGGATAAAAAAAATACTCCCGGAGTCATTTTGTCCGGGAGTGCATTGACTCCTACCTCGGCGCTCGGTTGACCACTCAACTAATTTTCCATGTTCACAGACAAGTTGATAGATGACGATGTCGGTAAGACTGATGATAAAGATGATGATGGGGATATTTTTTTGTTTTACTGCAAGCTGTCAATCACTATAGTTCTTAGAAACACGATTCATAACTTACACTTTTAGTTGTCGCACCTGAAAAACAAAAACAGAAAGCTTACACTGAAAACTGACTTTCTTCAAACGAATAATTTATTTCATGTCCAGTGTATCGGACAAAGACTTTTTACGAAAGAAAACGGGCCTTTAACCCCTTTGGAGTCGGGACAAAGAGAAATGTAAACTCATCCCTACAGTTACTTCTATTTTAACCGCCAAACCTGGAATTCAGCTGAAATTCAATTCTGAGCGAAACATTAGCAAATCTCACATTAATACTCAGTAACCTACAAGCCATGGTCGGCAATTATGTTGAAGAGCTAGAGAATTATTGACATGAAATTAAGTTTCAAGAAATCTCAGGTGATGAGGATTGGCCCTTCATTTCAACTGCATGTAAACTGATTAGTCTAAATAGTGTTAAAATTAAGAAAGTCGAAAAACTTAAGTACATGGGTTGATTTCTTGTTTCTGCCAAGTCATTTAAAGTTAGTTTTTGCATGAAATGAGAGCTAATTCCTACAAATCTTTCATTTCTTTGTATAGTAAATGTTGCAAATTCACTTAGCTTAGTATTACTGCATCTTGTTAGTGTGCTCATTGCAAACCATTCTTGTTTTACGGAATTGAAGCTACATGTGAACCTCAGTAACACATGGTTGAATACCTTGACACAACTCACAAATGCCCCCTCTCCAATCCGGCTTCAGGAAGTAGTAGGGTCCACACGCTCTGCCTAGACTATTATTCCATATGGCTTACCTAAAGGTTCAGTTCTGGCACCACTCCTTCATATACTCTACACCGCAGACCTATCAGACATACTCACTCTCAAGGGGTCTCGGCTCATCAGTACGCCGATGACACATGCCTCTATTATACCAAAGTCGCACCATCCGTCACTCACTCTCTCCTCACGCGGTCAACACTCTCGTCCATGCATTGCCATGATTTGTACTGGGGTTGACTTCGGCAACTCCATCTATGCTGGTTTCTCTTCACTAAACCTCTCCAAGCTTCAGTGAATACTTAACGCTTCCGTCGGCCTTATTGTGGTCTACTGAAGTATACTCACATATCTGCCATTATTCGGGAAATTCCCCACTAGGTTCCTGTGTACCAGCGCATTCAGTTCGAAATTCTCTGCTCGGGGTATATAGCTACTTCATACCTTCAAACCCTATGTACATCGGTCTCTACATTCCGTGGTCGCTCTGCTCTGCGCTAGACCGCCAGAGGCCTTCTGGCTATCCCTCGAATGCGTGGTGCAACTGCTCAATGCAGAAACTTTGCTTATGTCGGCCCCTCTAGTTGGAACCATCTTCCACATGAATTGCGTCTTGAACTCCTCAGCCTTTCTCTTCCTCTGTTTCGGAAACGCCTGAAGACTATCATATTTGTTAGATACAGCACTGACCTGGGTCGGGAGCGCCTCTGAATCTTCGAGTGGCGCTATACAAATGTTCAATTGCAACTACAATTACAAAGTGAACTGAACACGCTAAACCACAACTACAGTGCTGCAAACTGTAAGATCTTCATGGTCAGCCACTGCAGTGTTGAGGATATTCTGCACTTTACACAGAAACCTAACATCAAGGAGTGCTGGGAGTCAAGAACAATACGCTTTCGAAGAGGCACAATTATATGGAACACCGTTGTAAATTTGTGTGTGATTTCCTTTGCACGTAGTATAATTTGTATTAAGGAAACTTGTGCTGTGTGATATTTTTAATTAGTATAATACAGGCAGGCTACACTGTCCTGAGAATGCTGTAGATCTGTTTTCCTCTTGTTTTCGGTGCTACCATATTTTAATAATATATATATATATATATATATATATATATATAAAGAGTCGGTTCTGATGGTTTTCATCATCACTTACCTATTGTACTGGAACGATCGATTGCACAGAAGAAAACAAAGATCAGCAGGAGGCAACTCTTATTCCCAACAGTCCACCCATCACCTTCACTCCAGGTGTAATTGCACGCATAGTTACGTCGTAAAACTGTAACAAATATGTTAAATACGCTACAAAGAACCCCTAATAACAGCGCATATATTTATGTTGTTGAAAGCGATCTATTACCAACCAGAGTTTGCCCTGGTTTCCAGCATGGACTCTGGCTTATATAGCCCTATTTGAGTAAACTGATCCGCAGCAGCAGCAGCAGCAATATGCTGGTATAGTTTCAGAGAGACACCTAGTGAGATACACACAAATAGCGAGCTACGAGAGACGCTAGAGCCTAAGAGAACATATGAAAAGACTCCAGAGTCCAGACATGGGCAGACATAAAATCATATGCGACTAAAGGAAAACGTTTTCCTAAAGTTAAAGATTGTGCAAGATAGAATAGATCATGTAAGCCCCTACGTGGACATGTAAGAGACAAAAGCATGCACAGACACAGAGAGACAAACACACAGGCATACACACAGACAGAAGCGAACACAAAGAGTTAAGTAAAGCAACTGATATTAATTCTTTTTCTGACAACACTTCGACCGTCAAATTTTTGTTTTCCGGTGTTTCCGATGTCTTCCTTTTCCCGATAATTTCTCAAATTATCGCCGCATCTATACTCTAAATTTCATTTTAAAATTCTTGGGAATAGCAGTTGCTAATCGCCTGAACTCTCAGCTCTTACCTCATAGCCTGGATCTTCATCTGCAATTCGCCTATACCGCAAATGCATTCCACTGAAACTGCATTAGTTACCAATCTCAATGATATTCTCACCAAACGTACCTGCTCTCATTCTCCTGGATCATAAAATACTCTTTCACCGCCACGAACACTGGTTCAGTCTATTATGGTTTCGCTCTCAGTTGGTTCAAATCTTACTTAAACCATCGTCTCGATCAGTTCGTATAAATCAACTCACTTCTGCGCCCACTGACTTAATGCGGTGTACCACACGGTTCGGTACTGGGTACGCTCCTGCTTGCATTATAACACTGCACTCGATGAGGCTCATGATACCGAGGGATTCTATCTCATTTCGTCATTGGTGTTTTGAGCAATATTAGTACGGTAACTGAATTATTACATCAAAACATAGCGTCTTCCGGATGTCTTTCGTTGCGCATTTCATTCTTCCTCATAGTGCTAGTAAATTTATTTCTAAATTTTGGTTTATGACAAAAATTGAACGATCTCTTGGCTGTGACTTATATATATATACTGACGATACCTAATAATTCTTATACGTTTCATTTGAAAGTTCCACATTACTTCTGCTCTACAGCTATAGCTGCTTCTGTTTTGGCAATGTTCAGTGTTGAATGGCTAGTAATAGACCTCCTCTTAATCTAAAACTGAATTTCTTCTTATAGGCACAAGCTAACAACTCCACAAAGTTTTTTATTAGCTTACGTCTGTACAGGCAACAATGCAGAGCCGTTCCTTCTCTGTGGTTGGTCCAACAACCTGGAACGGGCTAACACTAGATTTACGACACCTTTCAAACTGTTCTCAGTTTCACCAACTGCTGAAGACTGCATTCTTCCGTATGGCCTGGGTCGGGAGCGCCTCTGGAGTAGGGATCTTTGAAGGGGCGCTATATAAATTCTGATTGACTGATTGATTGATTGATTGAGACTGTAAGGTAGCTTTAGGCCTACTTGTTGATCGTAACGACGACGCACGCAGTTTTGGCGTGGCGTTTGACTCCATTAGTCATTTCCCAACCCTGTTCGGGTATTGTGCAGATCAGCTCAATTTCACATGCGGATATTAGTAGAATCAGATCTCCCTTGTTTCAAACTGTCTTCATCCCATTGGCATAGGCGCAACCACCCTGGGACCCGTGGGACGCGTCCCCCACAACTTTCGAACAGGTTGGGGACGGCCCGGCATAGGCGCAACCACCCTATGGGACCCGTGGGACGCGTCCCCCACAACTTTCGAACAGGTTGGGACGGGCGTCACGGCCGTGGACGCGTCCCCCAACTTTCGAACAGGTTGGGACCGTCCCCTCCAACTTTTGAAAATTGTGAGGCAAACAAGAGCCCAAAATGCACTCCATTTGGTATCAAATGCTCAAAATTGCGTCGGCTTTAGGCCCCGATTGGGGGCATAGGCGCAACCACCCTATGGGGGACCCGTGGGACGCGTCCCCCCAACTTTCGAGCAGGCTGGGACGGTCCCCCCCCAACATTTGAAAAAAATATTGAGGTAAACGAGAGCCCAAAATGCACTCCATTTGGTATCAAATGCTCAAAACTGCGTTGGCTTCTCTGGGGCTCCGCCCCAGACCCCGATGGCAGGAGCTTACGACGCTCCCCGTCCGTTAGGGGCTTCTTGCCTTTGTCATTCACGGCTGTGCGCCTTCCGCACTCGCAATTACCCCGCCACTCGAACGTTCTAGTTGGTCCTCCCCTAACAAATCACTGGACCTAGTCGATAAAATACAGAGTAAGGCTAAAGCCGCTAAACTCAATTGAGTCTGTAAGAATTCAGTGCAGAATGTTGCTGTATAATTTCACTCTAAAACTTTACTTATCCCGATTTTTAAAATTCGTCTAAGGCTCGCGGTAGAAGCCTCGGAGGACATTTCAATTTTTAATGCTGCGACTGCGAGTGGTGTTCTTCTAAAACCTAAAATCTCAGTTTATTCATAAGAATAAAGCCATATTTTTTTCACCGATTTAGATGGTTTAGGTACTTTTATATCGAAATCATCGGTGAAAAATTTGAGGTAAATTAGAGCCCAAAATGTACTCCATTTGGTAGCAAATGCTGTAAAATTGCGTCGGTTTCTGGGGCTCTGCCCCAGACCCCGATGGGGAGCTTACGACGCTCCCCATGCCCCCTAGTCGTTGGGGGTTCTTGCCTTCGGCAATCGCAGCTTCGCGCCTTCGGCGCTCGCAATCCCCCACTCAGACATTCTAGTAGGTCCCCCCAACTTCTGGACCGTGGTTGCGCCCCTGCCCATTGGCTAATGTTTTGGTTATCAGCAGACTTGACCATAGTAGTAAAAAAGTTTTTTCTGTCTTTAATTTTTTTCCAAAAAACGTCGTTTTTTTCGTTTTTTATTTCTCGTCTCGTTTTTTTCGTTTTTTTATTTTTTTATACGTAACTACTTTATTTAGTTATTCACTGTCTGTTACTATTTGTTTAATTTTATTTTTGTCTGATATACCTTACGTTGTCTCCGTCCTTTCAAGGATTCATCTAATTTACGTCAATCTTTAGTGTCATCAGTTGAGAAATAAACAGCACAGTTCAGGAAATAAAATTTATAAAAGTTAATTATTTGAATTTCTAAGTTATCCAAAATGCGAATTGTTGTCTTTGTACTCAGTAATCTCTTATTGACTGATACACTGACGGATAGCCTATTACTCATATTAAGTTCTTATAATTATAAGTCAAAATTGTAAGTAGATCTACAATTTTTAATTAGGTACACCCTACACTTACAAAGTTTAGTTTTTAATGCTTATATCAGCATGAACTTATGCGGACTTATGTATGCAATTTAAATTTGAAAAGATTTCAATATTTTTAATTTTTCAATTTCTTTTTAAACCAAACTTATGAAAAAGAAAATAATAATGTTGCAGATTAGGCTACTGTTATTGGGTGTTTCTAGGCCTAATAAAATTACGTTATATGCTGATTAAAATTAAATTGTGTAAACAAGGTTTTTAATTTTAAAATGCAGTAAAAGATGTAGCAAATGTCAAATTATTTTCTTTTTCCGTTTTTTTCTTATTTTTTTTCAATAAAACGACGTTTTTTCCGTTTTTTATTTTGATTTTACCGTTTTTAACAACTATGGACTTGACTACTATAACTCACTTGGTGTCACTAAGGAAGATCTGCATGCACATCTAATAATAATAATAATAAATAATATCTTTTCTTTAATTGAGCGCCTGACAAACGCACTGCGCTGTACATTTACATGTTATGCAATATTATAACATCTGCTGATTTATAACCGGATTTTGACCGGATAAAAGGTAACAACACATCAAAACACTTTTATCTAGGCTAATTTCTTCAGGGAACCATTGTTTTACCCTTCACGGAACCCTAGAGTTGCGATGAGCACACCTTGGGAAACGCTGCTCTAATCTATTGCATTTCAACCGCGCTTCTCCAATGGATTATGATTTCTGAATGCGATTTAACTTCAATCTTCTGGCGACCATCGATTGGTGCTTTGAGCAATATTATAACGGCGCTATATAAGTAACTGAATTAGATAAAATTAGATAGGGCCCACATAAAGTTGTGATTTTATTTCGGATGTCTTTCGTTGCGCATTGCGTTCTTCTTCATGGTGATAATAAAATTTAAGTATAAATTTTGGTTTATGAGCAATATTGTCAAATAGCCTACAGCGCTGCCCCAAAACGGTCGGCGCCCAAACGGTGGCGTCTAAGCGTCACGTATCCAAATGACGGTAAGGAAAGATAAAGTAAGTAAATGCATGTAATGGTAATGGTAGGATAGCGATGATAATGTAGGGTAGATGTATATTTGAAATGTAATCTACTTATTTTTGTAGCGCCGTAATCATAAAGCATCAAGTGATAGTCGTTTCCAGAGCTTAAAGTGTGCATGGACGGTCATGGACGGCGTCCAGGCACTTATTTTCAAGGCTGGACGCCGTCCTGCCACTTATTAGGCAGCACCGCCTGGACGCCGTCCATGCAGCGTCCATGCAACAGTGTAATTCCTCTACGTCACTTTCAACAGCATTTAATTTTTTAAGATTCCAATTAAATTTCATGTTGTCATTTTGATTTCTGAATGTGTTCTACCGTGTAAGTGTAACTTGTTTCTCCACCTCATTCCTGACTTGTACATTTAGTTAACTTGTCATCAAATCGCACGTCATATACGCGCTTCCGGTTTTATCGTCTGAGTTTTCGTAGGCCCTAACAACTAGGGCCTAGTTTACAATCTACCTGACTGTCACATGACTCACATCCACTGTGAGTCTTGTCTTGCTGTTTCATAACTGAATAAACTTATCAAGTTAAATGATGACTTCAATACAACTGGACAAAATGCATAACCAATTTACAAAAACCGAAAAAAATTATTTTTGAAATGGATTTTGACTGCAAAATTTAACTAGACACTTCTGAAAGAGCCGAAAGCGAAAGGTAAAGACGAAACCTGTTTTTTTTTAAAATAAAACTTTGAAATTGTTGTGGTGTTAGTCTGGGAATCTGGATAAACCATGAAGTTTTCATAAATTTTTTCTGGAAAACAAGAGCCTAGCACGTCTTCCATTTGATAACAATTGCTACAAAATGCGTTGGCTTCTGGGGCTCCGCCCCAGACCCCGCGGAGGGAGCTCACGACGCTCCCTCAGACACCCTAGTCGTTAGGCCTATACGCATGGGAACTCAGCACTCACGGCTTCGTGCCTTCGGCGCTTGCAATATGAGCACCTAAGGAAACATTTCATAGTTGGACCTCTGATTGGAGGGAAAGGGGTTGAGGAGAGTGACGGGGGAATGGATGGGGAGTAAGGAGGGGAAGTTGGGGAGAGGGGTTGGGAAAAGGGTATTGGTGGGAGGAGGGGAGGGAAGGTAAGGGGCGTCCAGGCACTTCTTCTTTTTTACACTTTAAGCACTGGTCGTTTCACGTTAACTTGCAGTAGCGTAGATTCAACTAAGGTTGGCAAATGGAAAGGGAGACAAGGTAATGGTAAGTGAAATAAGGGAACGGTAAGTTAGGGTAAAGTAACGTACGGTTGTCTAATTATTGGCCTGCTCGACCATTGAAGCCACTATGTATGGGGGCCAAATGCCGCCAATCCCTTCGTATGTCAAACGAAATCCTATAGTGCTTTTTTACTATCACAATTGTTTTGTCTAGCTAAATTAAAACCAGATCCAAGATTTGTAGAATTTTCGTTAGCGTCAACGCCCAAGCAGAGGATTTTATGTCTTCAGTTTGAAGTTCCTAGTTAGCTATACGATCCCAAAATATGTAACTGCATATCTTAAGGGAGGTTCCTTAGCTAGTTCTTCCTTAAGCGAAAGAGGAAGAATCTAGCTGCAAGCGGCACGATCGGAATTTGCTTCTGTCGTTTGTATCTATCACGTAAACAAACCGAACAAGACTTTGGCCATGTTTATCAACGAAATTCAATCCTATCAACTTTATGCGTGCGATTATAATGCCTGTGTATCATATATATTAAATAACGTATTAACGTAATATTATATATATATATATATGTGTGTGTGTGTGTGTGTGGCAGCGTTTCTGTGTGTGTGTGTGTGTGGGTGTGTGTGTGTGTATATGTGGGTGTATAGGTATATGTTGACAAGGTATATAGCCTAGTGTAATTATAAATTCCGTTAAATGGTTCGATTTTTTATGTTAACACTAAATTTATTTAGTCAAGATTCTGTGGAAGCTTACATACAAAATTTCGTTACAAATACATATATAATGTTGAATTAATTTTTTAATTGCTCAATTTATTTTTTAAATATACAGACAGCAGTTTCTTGAAAATACATAAGGGACCTATCAGTAACGTTACTCGGAATTTTTCGTTTGGGGGCTTTAAAGCTTGAGCATCTATAGCGAGTGCGGTAGCACGAGCCTGCAGTGTAGTGGGGCCGCTGACTTGATTTATTTTGGGGCTTCATCTTCGTTTGGGGGCTTAAGCCCCACAAACCCAACTCTGGTTACGTCCCTGCATGTTATTCGACTCACACTTGAGTGAGTGCATAGCGATATCGCTATGCATATGAGTAATTATATATGTAGTTATGTAATTGCATGTACACATGTTCCATTAGATGTGATCTGATAGCACTTTGTGGAAACAGATGTAGGCTATTATAACATATATAATACGATTTTTTTATATATTTCCGCAAAATGCTATTTGTCACTTTTATATAAATAAGATTTTGTGGAAATAGGGTTTAAAAAAAGAGAAATGGGTAAACAATTTAGGATATATGACTGAGATGGGGAGAGAGGAGTCAGAGGACTTCTGGTGCGAAACCTCCAGGCGGGTGGGGGAAGAACGATCATCGTTTAGAGTTAGACTTTGGAACGTCTGCTGTCGTTAATCAAAACTGCGCTT
Source organism: Aporrectodea caliginosa (assembly GCA_020284085.1). Taxonomy (NCBI): domain Eukaryota; kingdom Metazoa; phylum Annelida; class Clitellata; order Crassiclitellata; family Lumbricidae; genus Aporrectodea; species Aporrectodea caliginosa. The sequence goes on from JACEVL010000163.1 coordinate 260,435, forward strand.
TATCGCTTAGAGCGTCATTTATACGAACGAAAATGGTATACAAATCTCCGCCTTCTGTTTACAAATGGAGTTGCATACACTTTGCACATGCTGGTCTACAGGTTGTACAATGTATTAACCCTCAGGCTACCAAGGGGGGCGGGGAGGTTATTACGACCCCCAGGTTTTTTGCTTCGAAAACTTGTTCCATGTGGAATATAATTTTGATAATTTAGGTGGCTGTAGCAGGATCATTTTGAGGTAAACATCATTGTGATATCTCACGCCATTCAAAAGTTACACCCGAAATACCCGAGGTACCAGAGGGGGTTGATACGACCCCCTTAGTTTTTCGTCTATAGCGTACTCAATTTTCTTCCTGGAAGATAAACAAATATACCATTCTTTACAGGGAATACTTAGATGTTTGTCTTTTGTAAACCGGAAGTCATCAAAATAAATAAAAATACGCGTAATCTGAGTGAAAAACTGATATTTCTACGTGAACGAAAGTTCTTGTTACGCCTGTGATAAGTATGTATGCATGTATGTATGTATGTATATATGTATGTATGTATATATGTATGTATGTATATATGTATGTATGTATGTATGTATGTATGTATGTATGTATGTATGTATGTATGTATGTATGTATGTATGTATGTATGTATGTATGTATGTATATATGTATGCATGTAAGTATGTACGTATGTATGCAGGGATGGATCTATGTATGTATGGATAGATGTATGTATGTATGTTTGTATGTATGTATGTATGTATGTATGTATGTATGAATGTATGTATGTATATATGTATGTATGTATGTATATATGCATGTATATATGCATGTATGTATGTATGTACGTATTTATGCATGAATGTATGTACGCATGTATGTATCCATGTATGAATTTGTATGAATTTGTATGTATGTGTGTACATGCATGAATGCATGTACATGTATATATGTATGGATGTATATTTGTATGTATATAAACATGTGTAGCACTGTAGGGATGTATGTATGTGTCTTGGATACATAGATTAGTTTCAAAACACACATAATCTTATATTTGTTTATCTAACAAGTGCTGGATTTACTCAATAATATAAGATATCGCTAATTATCGGTGCCTTTGTTAAAATTATGTAATTTCGATGTGCATTCACATAATGTACAACTAAATATACCATTTTGTGCAGAAATGAATGCTGAATCCAATGCTGTATTACAAGTTATGATATGTGAAACCAAACACGAAATCCAGGGGGTCGTCTCAACCCCCCCTTGGTAGCCGATGTCGCAAAAAAAACCTTGGTAGCCTGAGGGTTAAGTAGCCCTTAGAATTAACAGCAACGCGTGACTATAAATGATATAATGCATGATGCATCTTCATGTATAATATTGCAAATGCTATGTACGAGCATATAGACCTACATGTGCCTATATATATGCAGTATGATTTTAATTCATAGTATGAACGGATGATCACAAGTTACTAGGCTTACAGGAGTCGAATTTAACTGTATAGCAGCCACGAAAGGCGTTCATCACGTCGTACTACTCATTTTAAATAACTGTTTTTACCAACGCCGTCTGGCGAATGAAAGGCTGAGTGGACCTTTGGGAGGGAAGCGAGTATCGATCCCGCTTCCTACTTGATGTCATGCTCTTCAGGCCGGTGATGTTACCATTATTGTATGCCCCTCCCCATCAGTGGCGTACGGAGCTGAAATGCCGCCCGGGGCGACGGCCCAAAATGCCGCCCTTGGCCACTTAATTTTGGATATGTTATTTTCTCTAACGGATTTCAGTTTTCATGATGATCGTCGATCTCATTACTTATAGGCCTATGCCTACAATTTTATTTTATGAAGTTGACAGCTTCTCTGGATTTATCACTTTTCACTGCATATTTTAATTACCCGTTTTAGCTAAGCATTAATTATGTCAACAAAATGGGGGGGGTGGAAAAGTTTCATAATTGTTGACAAGGGGGAGGGGTTCGGTACAATTTGACGTCAACAAATTTTTCCAATGAATCAACACAGACCCTTCAAAATGGTAGCTTAAACATTAGCCTAAGTAATGCTAAAAATGTATAAAGTGCTTAATGGTTAATACTACTAAAAAGCTGGTAATAAACTAAACACATATATTTTGAAATTCGAGATTGCATTTTTAGTGCAAAAAATCTAAAATATTATTCTACATGTATTGGGCCATTGTGCTTCTTTTTTGTAGGGGGGTGGTTCTGGGATTGTTGACATAATTTTTAGGGGGTCCTTCAATGTTTGACAGTTGTTCACAAGGGAGGGGTCAACAACTGCCTAAAATTTGTTGACAGAATTAATGGACGACCCCTATTGTATTGTATTGTATTGTATTGTATTTGAACACTTGTTATAGCGCCTCAACCAGATTTCCCATTCAGAGGCGCTCCCGACTACTGCTGTAGTCGGAGTTTCACGCCGAAGCGCATGAGCAATTGCGAGTGAAGGACTTGCCCAGGGTCCCTACGCGACGGCTTTGAGGTGGATTCGAACCCGCAACCCTCCAGCTGCAAGGCACCGAACATACCCCCAAACCACCGCGCCCCAGTATATTGTGTTGTGTTGTGTGTTGTATTGTACTCCACGTTTATAATGCGACCGAGCCACCCGCAGTAAAGATCCGAGAAATTAATCTCTGATAAACCGACCCGACCGGGAAGCGAACCCGGGGCGCCGGCGCGACGAGCGGGCACCAACCCACTCGGCCACTCAGGATCCTTATAGTCTACATTTTCAACTTACTGAAACCTATATTATTAGATAATAAAACATTTTATTGCATGAGTTGCGGAAGTAGAAGAAAAAATATCGGCGCGTCTATAGCTGCGGCACCACCGACTAGGCCTATTGTTTTTTTATTTTCTCTGCGCTTCAGCCCGAATTTTTAATGTTTTTTTTTCAAAATCCAGCGCAATTATTTGGATTATGGATAGGCCTAATAACATAATATGCTCATATTTAGTTAACACTACAAAAACTGCTTCCTTTTTCTACATTATTATGTCTAGTGTTTAACACAGACCTCTCAGAGTGATGCCGTCCCTAACGGAGGCTTAGGGGCGGCATCGAAAGCCAAGCCGACTTCACCAAAGTGACGGTTTCTTTCTTTCTTCCTTCTTTTTCTTCCTTTTTTCTCTCTCTCCTACTTTTTCATTTTTTATCCAACATTCAATCCTTTTTTTATTTTTCTTCAACCCTATTTTGCCGCCCCTGCACAAGTGCCGCCCGGGGCGACTCGCCCCCTCTGCCCCCCGTACGGTACGCCACTGTATTTAATACAAACTTTGCCGTCAGTTATGGATTAAGATATTGGTAGATTTAAAGAGCAATTTCAGCAGATAATTCACAGAATTCTAAGACAACCTTTTCGACAGCGATACGTCGAGAGGCACCATTGGAATATACCGATGTAAACTCAGATTTCTCAGTATTAGATTCTGAAGTTCCAATTGGATAGTGTTAATATGTCTGTCATACTTAGTCCACCTTGTTGTGTAATTGTATCTATAGCTATGCTTCAGTATCTATCTCTGTTCATGGATTTGCCTCTGTAGAAATGTAGTGTACATGTATACTAAGACAATTAGAATAGTTATGTAGACATACATTTATACAGATCATATAGCGTGTCTTCACCAAGAAAATAGTAAATCCACTAGCCAGCAGATCTATTTATCGATATAAATTTAAGGCAATCCAGTGACTTCTACAGCGCTTTTACGACAAGTGTCACGTTCTTTGCCTCTAACGGAATAGCTTCCGTCGGCCGAGGGTCCTATGGTGCCCTCTGGCGAATGGCCTGTGCAAACACTTATTTGATGAAACCAGACAGGTTCTGTATGTGGTCCACAGGAAATTCCAGTATACTGGACTCAGTGGCGTAACCAGGTCTTCCATAAAATTACGCAGTTTTGAAGAACTCTGAGGGGAGGGGTCTGGGGAGGGGCTGTGCCCCTCCCCAGGGTAAGAAAAATTTTCATTTTGGGGTTTGTAATGGTGCATTTTGGAGACCAACTTTTGATTCAAAGTAATAACATTTTACATAAGTTCTTTGGAAAATTATAATTATAATTTCATAATTTGATTTTTAAAATGGGTTCAGCTGCAAAGTCCCAGCAACCAACGTAGACTAGAAACAGACAGACTCATCAAAGCAATTAACTAAAGCATAAGAAAATTAATTTATTTGTTGGTTTAATTGTAATGGTCCATTTTGGAGACAATCTTTTTGGTTAAAAGTAATAACATTTTACATCAGCTCTTTGACAAATTATGATTCATTCATTCATTACAGAAATTTACATAGCGCCCCTTCAAGATTATCTACTTAGGAGCGCACCCGACCCAACTCCGAAGTCCGAACAGTCTTGAAGTTAGAATAGAACGTGATCTGAAGGGCTCTCGGCATTAGGCGTAGTGCCAAAGGAAGCCCATTCCAGATTGCAGGCCAGCAACAGAAAAAGCACGGCGCTGCAGAATAGAAGTCCGCGACCGGGAGACAAGAACCTCAGCCTGCCTAGAAGAGCGTGCTGGATGCTGAGGGTGGTGCTCCTGTAGATAAACAGAGACCACATCAGCGCCAGACCAAGGAAGAGATCCGGTAAGCGATCCACTGTGGGAAAGGAAGCCAATGCAAGACATCCCGCATATAGTCAGTAACATGGCGGAATCTTGGGATGCAACCAATATAGCGTGCCGCCGAGCGTAAGACCCGAACCAAGCACCCAACCCGAGTCGCCGGAAAACCCACGCAGAGGGCGCTGCAATAATCAAGACGGGAAACAACAAAGAAGTGGATAAGCATTAAGGCAGCGTTAAAGGTTAAGGAACGGAAGACCTCTCTAAGCTGACGCAGCTGGTATACACAATCGCGGCATAGCAGGCTGATATGCCGCATGAACGTTAGTTCTTGGTCTAATGTGACACCAAGGTCCCGGACAAAGGATGAGAAAGCAATGGCGTACGGAGCTGAAATGCCGCCCGGGGTGACGGCCCAAAATGCTGCCCTTGGCCACTTAATTTTGGATATGTTATTTTCTATAAGAGATTGCAGTTTTCATGACGATCGTCGATCTCATTACATACACGCCTATAAAGCTGCTGCTTTACGAGTGTCGCAATAGTTTCGCCAGTGGTGTCAAGCGTTGGCAAAACTTGGGATGACAGTTAGGCCCTATAAATTGTTCTTTTGCCACATGGTGAGAACCGGGTTGTTCACGCCATCAACATATCGTATAAGCTGACCGATATCTGTTCTGTGCTCGCATCAAACAATAAAGTGTACAACCTAGCCGCATGTCTCGAACTCACAGGCCACACAGGTGGATCAGCTGATTTTGAATCAACGGACTTATGTACTGGGTTTTGCGTGGACCAGATGACATCAGCTTACGATGATTTAATCTATAGTGTCGGTCTGTGATCGAAATAAATTTCAGAAGTGCCACGAAATTTGCAGAGTCTTCACTATGTCGGCGAAGGGAAATGTTTAACTGACTGTACAGTAATAACGTCTGCACATTAGAAATTCAACGAATAATAGTAATCTAGAATGTCAAAAAGTAATCTAAACGGTTAAAAAATTTTGAGAGCTGCTAAAATCTTTACGCAGTTGCGTAATTGCGTAATGCTAGTTACGCGCCTGAGTGGACTACAGTTGTGGTGTTACGAAAGAGGACACCTTTTGTCATGACACGTTCCTTCAATTCTATTTATTATTAGAACCTTTATGCGCGTAATATTATTATAATTATTATTAGCTCTTTGTTAATTTACTACCAAAAGATGGACAAAATTCCAATCGAAAACGCGTAGGTCTAGGCCTGTTGCTTAGAATTAATATCCTCGTCCAACTTGGCTAAAAGTATTAAATTATATTACATTGAGTAATCTATATTAAAATAAACATCAGACATAATGGTATATAATTAACAATTATTATATTAAATTAGTAAGCAATCCATAGTACAATAGATCTACAAACCTATTCACCTAAAACCGGCGTTGATAACGTAGGCTAGTTTTTTAATCTTATCTGGTTTTTGTGATAGACCTTCATGGCAGAGTACTTCTCCGCAGTTGAAGGAAATCTTAGAAAGAAATTCAGATTCTCTTTGACATGTCATTCTCTCGCAGGTGGTCTAGTGTGACGTTTTTGGGTCGATAACAAGTAATCCTTCTGTTGACGCGGAGTACAAATCGATCGTAAACTTATGCAGGATCACGCAGTTAGATAAGTCCGTTTCAGCTGCTTGAACAATTAGCGTACGTAAGCCATGGTTCGAGTTCGACATTAGACAAATCCAAAGTCGTCGTGTAAAACTGTAAACCAATGCAGAGTTTATTCACGATACCGAAATCACTTTCACCGATCAAACACGACCGACACAATTCGTTTCGTCGTCAATCGTCAGTTTGACCAGTTTCGCCTTTATTAGTTCTCAAACGTTCTTCTTAACCCTGTGTTCGAGTTTAAGAACTTTCGAAGCTTAGCCTAAATCTGAGGATTAATTAGAAATTATCCACTTTTATTGCGTCTCAAAATATCTTCTCACCGCGACCGTTTCTTGCCGACTCCTAACTCCTTTTGAAAGATATCGTTCTAAGCGAGTCCATTGGCTGGCGTACATAGAGCCATTACCACAGTAACCTGCGTTGTTATCATATTATATTATACTTGCCGTTTGATCTCACACTTAAATTAATTATAATATCTCATAATTATTATAGCGACGTTTATCATTAAACCTAACGCCGCTTGCAATTAACAAGCCTACAAAAATTCCTATATTAAATTGATAAACAAGACATTTGAAAACCCTAGCATCGCTACACAGTGAGATCATTTGTGATTCATTCCAATTCACTCCAAATATAAATATATACCCATTTAGTTTCCTACTCAGAGGCGCTCCCTGCGCTCTTCTAAATGATGTTAGAATCAATATGACCCGACAGTCAGTCGAAAACGAACACAGGTCGAATAACAGATGACTTGAAGAGTCACCACTGGCAAGGTCCCGCAAACACGGAGAGCCCAGTCAACGGATTCTCATCCAGAGCTGATGGTTGGCACTTTATTCGAAGTTTCTGGTCGCGGTAGCATCAAAGAAGAGGAATGACGACAGACGACGAGGGTCGGAACACACGCACCTCGACACCATGGCAGTTCCTCTCAGACGGTAGAAGACGTCCTGGCATCCCTCTGGCACTGGATCTGCAGAGGACGACATTCTTAGTCTTAGTAGCCGGCAAATGGTCGAATAGTGTCACTGTGTCACCGATGTAGAACAATGGGCGCCAATCGCGCCATAACCGAAGAGTTTGTTGTACAGGTAACAACCTGAAACCCCTCGGCGGGCGAAACCATTCTGTCGGTCAGTGACGAGCGCACGGCTTCGATGGTAAGCGTCCGAAAACCGTCCGTAACACACCAGAAACAGCGACTAAAGAAAGAATTCTCTCCACGGACGCATACTAGGCAATTTTGAAAATCGAATAACAAAACTAGTCGAGAAAAAACAGAGTTCGACCACCCAATTGGTCAAAATTAACACGCAGATAAAGGCATGCTGCAATCTTGGCCGTCGTGTGCGCAAAAGTGATGAGGGATTTACAGTACTTCGCGTGCCTTGTGACGAGGAACAGAGTTCCCATCAGTATACCAGGACTTGAGTCCTGTCCTTTCTGACATTGTCCAGCCTCATTAGGTTGAGGATGGTCACCCGGGTCGTGAGAGTCACTGGGAGATACCGCTTCATCCGTGCATCAATTGGAAGGAATGGAATGCTCCCTCCGAGGTCCCACGTTGTGATGATGCAAGTTTATGGCCAGAATTACCTTTATACAATAACAGTCAAAATTGAATAATCTAAACACAGTCAGTTCAAGTTTCAAGTGTTCCTTGCGTGTGAATTGTTGAGGACCTCTAGGTATGGGGTGCCGCTAATGTAATTATTCTGTTCGATTGCACTGTTTAATTATTGACATCGAGAGCAATGTGCGGATGACGATTTGGGTCGCGCACCATGGCAATTGCACTAAGTGAACTGGTAAATCGACATCGTATGGAGCGCCGTTGGCTCGATACGGACCGATGTCGTTTTGGGGATTTTGTGCTCCGAAATGCATGGGATAGATTGGCAAATCAATACCCATGAGATGACGATTTTGGATCGCCGGGACTTTGGATGCATTAAATTATACATGGGTGTCATTCTGAAACAGCATCTCATGTGAAAAGTGCTGAGTCATATGACAAAAGGACATCTCAAGGGAAATTCGGCTATAAAAGGCGGAGGTTGGCCACGGAACAGACAGTCTGAAGAAGAAGTCTTGAGAATCGGCCTCGAGCTTAGCATCGGCCTTGAAGTCTCGACTTGTGAAGAGGACCTGCCGTCGGTCTACGGACCAACCATCCGAGAAGCTGTCGCTAGAAGGCCTGCTCGGTTATAGAGAGGGGAAGCAGTTCTCTTGATATCAAGTTGCGTGTCGATGTGAACATTGTCGATCGTCTGTGTGTGTGTAAAGAACGAATAAAGCGGTGTTCTACGTGTGTGCGTGTGTCGCTGGTGACTTATTCAAGCCTCTCGAGAGCCGGACCGGTGAAATTTATGTTCTCAATTACATTTAACAACATATTGTACAGAGAGTGCATTTGGTTTTCGAGGAGTAGCGCTATACACATAATCTAATTATATTATTATTATTATTATTATTATTATTATTATTATTATTATTATTATTATTATTATTATTAAAGCCAATTCAACATCCTTGCCTCTCGCGTGGTTTGCTCAGACACATCCCCAAGGGCGCCAGGTTGGGATGCGCCCACCTTCTAACCGGCATTATGGAATCCATATTGTCGGATCCCGCGATCATTGAGGGGTGGCGGCGCCTCCTCGCTTTTGGAGCGGGGATTTTGGAGGTTCCCTTGAGGGGCGGCCGGCGCCGCAACCTTACATCTGTCGTCAAGAAACGCGTCGCCGACTTCCATGACAAATGGCCGACTCTGGCTGAAACCCTCTTCGAACCAGATGAGGACACCACCGGCGGCCGCAGATCATCGGGCTCGAATGGGAGGCTGGCGTTGGCGGCGGCGGTGGCCGCAAAACTTGAAGACGGCAATATAAGTGCGGCGGCCCGCATCCTCTGCTCAGATGACATCCCAGCGCCGATAAACGAAGAAACATTAGAACTCTTGCGCAAAAAACATCCTGCGCCGCCGTCTGACCGCCCATTCATCCTCCGCTCAACATCAAGCGCACCATTCCAGGCCAATGAGCTGGAGATCCGCACCATGATACGATCCTTTCCCATGGGATCGTCGGGCGGCCCGGATGGCCTGCGTCCCCAGCATGTCGCGGAGCTGATAGGAGATCTAGACGCGGGACCTGGACTACTGAGGGCGACAACTGCAATCATCAACCTACTACTGGCCGGCACCTGCCCTCAAGAGCTACGCTTCATCTTATTCGGCGGAACTCTTTTCGCCCTCCGCAAAAGCTGCGGTGGCCTAAGACCGA
>JACEVL010000163.1:275000-400000 GCA_020284085.1 Aporrectodea caliginosa
TGTATGACATACATACATACATACATAAATTGTATGTAATAATACATGTAGTGTATGTATGTATGTATGTATGTATGTATGGCTCTTGTCTTAATGTATGTATGTATGTGTATGTATGTATAGTATGTATGTATGTATGTATGTATGTATATGTCATACATGCACACATATACAATGGCATACATACATCTATTGGTTTCATACATCAAGGCAGGCGTACATACATACATACAAGCATACATACATACATACATACATACATAAATACATTACATACATACATATTACATACATACATACACACATGCATGCATACATAAATACATACATAACATACTAGACTGGTCCAAAATAATTTTTTATCGAAAGGTCAAGATTAGAACCCACCATTGCAGTCCATCTATTAAAAGACTAACATACTGAAAATTTGAGCAAAATTGACCCATATTTAGGGGTTGCGCAAGCCACCCAAAGTTATGTTAAGTATACTTGAATTCAACACTGCGCCTTGATGGCAAACAAACATCAGTACAAAGGCATGACAATGTATTCGCCGTTTCAGCGTTTAAAGTCTGTGACAAATTGAAGCCAATACTGTTTCTGATCTTCGTCATTTGTCAGGATTGAGTTGTACTCATGGATTAGCTTTCCCAAAGACCGACTTGCACCTCAGCGCGGTGGGGGGGTGAACAGCCAAGTAAGGGAATGCCTGGTGGGGCTATGCCATCAGGGGAGAAGGCTTCGGCCGAAGAACCTCCTAGGGCGTTACGCGAGGTGGACAGGCTCACCAGGAACCCCGAAAAGCTGGCTAACGCAGGCGGCAGGTGTTGGAAGGACATCTTAGAGCGAAAGAGGTCATGACCCACCAAATGGGTTAAGACCCACCGGTCTCCTTACCCTGCCAGGAGAGGACTGGTCACCGTCTGGCAAAATGACCAAGAAACCCTTATGATGATGAAGCTAAAAAGAAAAGACTTGGGAGCGGAGGAGACGGTGGTAGAGAGAATCAGGAGACGAAGACTTAGATGGTATGGACACGTGAGACGGATGGTGGGAGAGAGATTACCCAATGCGGCGCTACACGGTCACGTGGAGGGAGAGAGGAGCAGGGGAGGGCAACGGAAGACCTGGATGGACAACATCAGAGAGGACCTACAGAGGAGGGGTACAGCTATAACGAAGATCGGCAGCATAGTACGGAATAGAGAACACTGGAGAGGCTTCATAAGGGCCTCATCGTCGGGAAACTGATGGAAGAGAAATAAGAAGAAGAAGACGAAGAAGAAGAAGAAGATGGATTAGCTTTACACTTCTCTCTGCGGTGTTGTTGACTACTTTGATTGCCATGACGACTGCCTGTGATTCACGATAATATTCATTTTCATTCCAACTTTCTGGTGGAATGATGTGGTGGCGACCTGCCGAATTTCTTGGTTTCTGTATTCAGTCAATTGCAGAAGCCGAGACAGGACAGGAAGTTTGAAACCATGCTGGGACATACAATTACAGACAAATAGAAGGAAATTGAAAATACCTCTGTCATCAACTGGCTTCAGTGTGAAAGAGATCAAAACATATTACTGATCGGAACTTCCACATCTTGAATGAGTAAAACTCCAGGCGCTATAAAGTGAATTCCATGAGTTGGTGCTCTCCAAAAAAGATGATTACTAATTCAAGATGCTCGTTATAATCATCTCTTTGATGATTGGCCGCCAGCTTTGCTTCAGCAAAAGCAATAACTCGCTCCCGGAACTCAGTAATCCACTGTTGTCTCAAATCTACTCGAGTCATTTCGACGCCAATGGTCAAGAAAACGGTGAAGTATTAGAATGTCTGTACCAGTCGAGGAAGCAATTTTCATGGCACTGAATGCCTTTTCAGCAGCAATTTACATCACGTAGTGACGACGTGTTAGATGAAGTAAGTTCCGACCAAGTCCCTATCTATCAGAGTTCACGTTCCAGCTTTCTGTCCAGTATTGCTCGTTGTGGTGTCAAAGCACTTCCCCTTAATCTTCCTTCTCAGGTACCAGTCATCTGTGTAGATGATCACGGCGCTTTCCTGAGCTTTTCCAGTGCCTGCGTTAATCTTCGGGACACGAAGAAGTTGCACTGTTCCAACGCCAGACAATCATAGGCAGCCGATCTACCTTCTCGCAGCCAGTGATGTCGGGCAACAGCTAACCATCTCAATGAACAACCATTGCACAATCTGGAGAGCATTCATTTTTGATCATAGAAGCACGCTCTTTTTGATAAAATCTTCAAGCTTGGCGAATAGAACTGCGACTCATATGCGAGTCCCGAACTTCATGTCTTTGAGATTGAACAGTTGGAGCCAATAGAAGTGGATGTGTTGCTGCCATGTTAGTGACTTTTGTTTGATCCAAAGCTGCAGCTTCCTGCTTAGTCATGGAGGCTCTCTTGCTAAGCTGTTTAGATGATGATTGTTGTTTTTCATCCTCTTTTATGGACTACCACAACATGTGTAACTGCCTTCCTCAGGTTTGTCCTTATCACTGCTGCTCGACTCCAGATCCTACTGTGCATGTTAAAACTTCCATATCATTCTTTGATCTCTCACGCTGCTCGTATGTAGGTCTTTGCTTTAATAAATTTCTTTTCCATTTTATGAATCAAGATTCTATCCTCTCCTGCCAAATAAACCCTTTGACCTTCTCTATGAGCTACTTGGAAAGCCCAGTCTTCTGGAATCTTGATGAGACTTTGAGCGCCCATCGTAGAGCAGACTCAACCCGACTAAGTCACAGTTTATATGGTTCGGTACAAGACGTTCACGTTGTAGGATTGATGCCCTTGCATCAGCATCCCTTGGTGGACAGTCCTGTGATGTGGTGTGGGATCTTGGGGTGCTTCTTGATGGTGGGCTTACGATGGCTAATCATGTGACACATATTTCAAGGACAAGTTACTACGAGCTCAGACAGATCCGAGTTATACGGAGGACGCTATCGCTGAACGCCGCGGCCGTGCTAATACACTCTTTTGTTCTCACACGTCTAGACTACTGTAATGGAGTCCTCCTGGGCCTCCCTGAGTTCCGCATTCGTCAACTTCAGCTCGTTCAGAATGCAGCAGCCAGACTTCTGGCTGACCTGCCGAAATATTCACACATATCCGACTACATGCGGCGTGAGCTACACTGGCTTCCAGTTGCTGATCGTGTTAATTTCAAGATCGCTACGCTGGTTTGGAAGGCTACGACTGGCACTGCTCTGGACTACATTGCTGAACTGTGCCTTCCAGTTGGCACTCAAACTGGTCGGCGGGCTCTCCGGTCTGCCTCGCGAAATGACTTGATTGTACCTTCGTTTCGAACCACCGTACACGTGCTCGTCGGGACTTCTCGATTGCGGCGCCACGGATCTGGAATACTCTTCCGCCATCTGTGCGTGCCACTAATGCTGCATGTGGTTACATGGTTTTCTCTCGACTCTTAAAGACGCACTTTTTCAGCTGTTTGATGGCCACGTGTTGAGCGCTTCTGTGAGACTCTTAAGTGGCGCTATATAAATGTCTTGTTACATTACATTACATTACATTACATTACATTACATTACATTACATTACATTAGCAAAATGACTCAAGGTGCGTGAAACTTCTAATCACTTGCGCAACCCCTAAATATTCTCAAATGTGGATGAAATTGCACCTGAATTATTTTTTTATATAGTGGACGCCATTGGCACCCTCTAATAATAAAAAATTGAAACTTTATATTTTGCCATGTTGTCGTGGACCACTCTAATAGATACATACATACATACATACAACATACATACATACATACATACATACATACATACATACATACATACATACATACATAAATACATACATACATATACATACATACATACATACATACATACATGCATACATACATACATACATGCATACATACATACATACATACATACATACATACATACATACATACATACATACATACATACATACATACATACATACATGCATACATACATACATACATACATACATACATACATACATACATACATACATACATACATACATACATACATGCATGCATGCGAACGTACATAGCATAGGACTCTGCCAACAGTCAGAGTGTGAGCGATTGATTGATGGAGATTTCCTCTATGACGATTGTGCACAGGATTTGCTTTGCAAGGGATTCAGTCACGTTTTTGTCATTGGAGATTTCCGTTCGTCAACTCGACTTCCTATTCAACCGATGACATAAAGTGATGTAAGCGAATCAGTCACTTAATGAATGGCTGCGTCGTGAATGTTTAATCGAATGACGGAATAGCCGACTAAGGTGACGAATCAGTCAAAACCCAAATGAGTGCACATATAAGTCATAAATGATTTATTGTGTGAAAGCATAAAAAAATAACGTATGAATGGATGTAATGTAATGTAATGTAACAAGACATTTATATAGCGCCACTTAGGGGGCGATGTTGTGTACGCATGCGTGCATTGCAAGTAGTCTCCATTGAAACCTGCATAAAAGCATGCACGTATTGCTTTCCATAATGTGCGTAATGTATACATGTACACGTATACGTTAATACGTACGTATGTATTGTATACGTACGTACATAATTATAATTATATGGACTTATGTGCATTTATTATTTGCATGCATGTACGTACATACATGATTAAACATGTATGTATGCGTGTGTGTATGCGTGTATGTATGTATTTTATGTATGTATTGCTAAAAACATTGGTATTCTAACTCGAACTGCGTACTTGTTGCCCTCCTGCATACGCCTAAAATTATATTACTCGTTGGTTTACCCCATCTTACTTATTGCAATATGGTATGGGCATCCACTTATGACTCTAGACTACGGAGATTAATTCTATTGCAAAAACGTGCAGTTCGTATCATTGTGGGAGTTCCAAGGTGCGTTCATTCTGGACCACTATTTACTGACTTGAAGCTACTTAAACTAGAGCAGATTCGAACATTACAAATTGGCCTATTTATGTACCGTTATGAACATGGTTTACTTCCAGCATGTTTTAAGGGATTTTTTCATCTAGGATCCGATGTTCATACTCACTACACCAGAAACTTTAACTCTTATCGCCCCATATATGCACACACCAATACTCGCTTATTTTCCATAAAATCTGTTGGCTCCACAACCTGGAACATGCTTCCCTCGCACATACGTTGTGCCCTGCACCTACGGCACTTTAAAAAAATGCTGCATGCCTTCCTGATTAATGGAAATTAACCATAACCTACCCTGCCGGATATTCTTTTTCACTGTTAGTTAAGGTTTTCGTTTTTTCTTTATTTTCATAGTGTTTTGAATTGTGTTAATCATGTACTGTGTACTATGTACTATACTGTTTGCATTGCTGTATGAAACTTGATGTTGCACTGTTTGTCAAGGATTTAGCTATCACTAATTCAGATTTCTGAAATGTTGTTTTAACTTTTATGTGTCCCTAGTTAGCGGGATCTTGTTCCCTTTTGGGACTCCTCTTGCGGCCAATCCTGATATTTTATGTTGAAATGTTATGTGATTTTATTTGACATGGCTTCAATAAAAGAGTTTTGATTTGATTTGATTGATTGATTGATTGATTGATGTATGTATGTATGTGTTTATGTATGTATGTATGTATGTATGTATGTATGTATGTATGTATGTATGTATGTATGTATGTATGTATGTATGTATGTATGTATGTATGTAATACTATGTATGCATGTAGAAATAAAATGAAGAATTTACGCTAACAAGGGAAACAGAAACCAGCCTGAAGAGCCTGGGTGTCGCTACCCTACCGTGACAGTTCGACAATTGCAATGATCGATGCCGTAGCCCAAACCGACCAAGCCCGCTGACGAGAGTAGCTCAAGTACCGTACCAAGACCATATCACGGCTAGGTAATGCCCCCAACCCCATGGTTGCCAGGCTGTCGAGCTCTGCCAGAGCTGTGATCCGATTTTCCAGTTGCCCTTGCGTGATGGGTGATCGGCTTCGGCATCATTTATTTAAGCAGACTGTTTTTTCACCGCGCTTTCTGGATTTTGACTTAACTGCAATATTGCGCATTAAATAGCCAGACATGCGGTGGCTCTTGCAACTTCAGTAACAGCTGGTCGATATACTCGTCCATTAATACCATGCTGGGCACCTATAACTGTGGGTAATTTTTTTCTGTAATTGGCCGTTTCGTGGTCACCCGCTGTGCTAGCGCTTTCATAAAGTGCCGTCTTGCCTGCTGTTCTTTGTAGGCGAATTTGTGCTGTATCCGGTTTGGATCACACGCTCTACATAGTCGTCGACTTTCGTTCTGCATGGCTGTGGCCACTTTCCGCAGGACTGCTGGATGGTGCCCGCAACACTCACAAACACAGCTTCTCTTTGACCGGCCATTAGCCATGCACGCACATTTTGTCCCATGTGCCTGCTTGTAGGAAGTGTAGGGACTATATATTTCGCGTCACCTATGTATGGTCTGTGTGGCAGATTAGTCTGAATGGTTATTTTTCCACCGAAGTGTCCATGGTGTTTTGGACGGACTCGGCTAGCGCACCAAATCTGACGTTCTGAGGGGATGCAAAACGTATAGAAATGTTTGTACCGACATGGTGGGCTGGCGGGGGTAGACGGCGCACGTTCTGGCCGGGTACCCAACTACCCATGTGTGCCTGGAGAAGTGGTCGTGGTGCTTTGGCCGTCGTCGTGGGTGGGCTCGGCCAACCTCAGCTGGGGAATACACTACTACGGGACTCGAACTGTGGCTATGTGACTTGGTGGGTGCGGGTGTTGTGTTGGGGTCTGTGTTGTCTCGTTGGCGAAAAATCCTCGTTTGAATTTACTATGTAGAGCCTATGCATAATATTTATGCAGGTGTGTATGTATGCATGCATGCATGTATGAATGAATGTATGTATGTATATGTATGCATGCACGTATGCATGTATGTATGTATGTATGTATGTATGTATGTATGTATGTATGTATTGTATGTATGTATGTATGTATGTATGTATGTATGTATATGTATGTTTGTATATGTATGTGTATGAATGTATGTATGTACGAATGTTTGTATGTATGTATGTATGTATGTATGTATGTATGTATGTATGTATGTATGTATGTATGTATGTATGTATGTATGTATGTATGTATGTATCTTCGCGTGTATGTAGGCTACTAGGCCTATATGTATGTACACGTATGAATTGGATGTGGGCTTGTATTGATTTAGTGTCTTGGAAACGGTTTGCTTTCGATTCATAATTCTTGACGAAGATTTCTTAGAATTCGGGTCAATGTGCCACATTTATTGCACGGCCGCCCTCACACCAGCCCACCCTGTCCAACGATAATACCCACCCACGCCTCCAGTCCACCCACATTCCAAAGACGTAGCAGCCCCAGCAACAACACCCACTTATCTCAAGAGTAAAGGGATTTCGAGAAAGACATTCCTCCCATGTTCACGACCAGAAACACGCAAATTCAAGGCTCTGTATTAATCTGGTCATTAACCCCGATATTTCGCTGGAAACTGTCGTCGTTTTATGGCTAATGGAAAGAAGCAATAACGGGACTCTGGCTGCATGCTCTCGTAGCATGGCAACCACGTTTATGGCGCATCATAAAGTTCTTAATGAATGAATCGGTGACGCAATTTCTTTTACAGACTCGTTTTAACGTCATTTTCCCACCAGATGACCACATCTATTTAGCCGTTAGTTACAGTTAAATCGCACTGGATGTGGTCAGATTTGCACGAAGTGAAACTTCTTAATATAAAGGTAACCAAATTCGATTTTTGATAAGGAGTACAATTCGGGATCATTGTCCTGTTGCCGTCTCTATGCCATAGCTGGACACGCTGTGGCTGAAATGCAAATCACAGCTCTGTAAATGTACCGAATAGGCCTACATTACGTTGCGGCAACGTAGTGCTTACATCGCTACCGTAATGGTAAACTAAATTTCTTAAGCGCTTTAGCATCGATGAAAATACCCCTACAAAGCCTTATAATCGTGAGACTTGACTACTGCAACTCTATAGCCTGTTCTATGGTCTGCCTGAATGCTCACTGCTTCCTCTGTCTAGACTAACGTACCAGGTTGCAAAGACCTTGTCTTGGTCTCTCGATCCGAGACCATACCACACTTGGTCTTCGCTCTTCACAGTTGTTTCTGGTATTTGAGCGTATCCCCTTCAATCTGGAACTACTCATGAACAAAGTATATGCAAATAATTGCCATCTTACTTATCTTCCACGGTTACACCCTGTTGCTCTGTTAAATGCCGACCCCCTCCTCGATCAGCGTCTGCCGGACATTATGTTGTTGCTGGTACACGTCTGGTCTTTGACCGGCCGTGTTTGGGAGGTCATTGCTCCCTCCTGGTCGGCTTTTATGGGCGGTCATTGATCCCTCCATTTACAACTCTCTACCTCCTCATGTTCCCAACTCTTAATGCCTGCCCGGCTTGAACGTTTACTTCTGAACCTTGTATAAGGAGGGTGTTATCAAATTTAAGTTCTATTGTATGTATTAGTTATCTCGTTACTTAGTGAGTTAAGTTGTCAATTATATATGTGCGTATGTAAGCCTTATGTGTGCATGGTTGTGTATCTATGCATACATTGAATGAAACTAGCTTATTAATCTAAAATAAAACTTCTTAGCTGTCAAGTCTTCACTTGCTTTCATGTTGATTAGATGCCGAACTTGAAAATTCGAGTTCCAAAGTTTAACGTCTTCCTATGACAACAAAACGTGTAGATTACAAACAGAACTTGAATCCTTTTCGACAACAATTAAAGATGAAGTACAAATATTTAAAAATATGCCCTATTGTTGAATTGCTGTGAACGCATAGGGGGGCCTACACCTCTACCTGCATACCTTGCTCATTTTATATACATGTATACCTCAAATCCTTAGTATTTACAAGCTTCTTAACGTGCTATAATTCTAGTATTATTTCATATCCTGAGCATTTTGGCCATAGAAGTAGGGGAAGCTGGGGCTAAAAGTCACAGATTTTGATATTTTGTAATTTTACCAAATAATATATTAGCTAGCGTAATAACCAACCGCTATAAAATTAGACAACTATGTCGTCTAAGTTCCCAATACTTGGAAAGGTAAATTCCGTTGTGTTTTTGCTCTGCTTTTTCACTTTGAATAGCACGGTTTGACTTGTGACTTTCAGCCCCGGTCGGGGGTAAAAAGTCACAAGCTAGTAAGAAGTCACAAACATAGTCGCATTAGGCTAAGTGATCGCTGTAACGGTTTGGGAAGTGTCATGAGCATATTAAAGTAGGCCTAGGCCTAGGCTAATTATGTTATGAGACAACAAAACATACACGAGCATTTCAGACATGTGACTCTTAACACTGAATCAGCAGTCATTATAAAACGATCGTTGTGAACTGATCTACTCAGCTACCGAATTGGTAGGTCTAAGTGTGTAGGCCTATGGCTGTATGCCTGTCATCCAATAGCCCACAGTTAGGCCCTAATATTCATAAGTCAGAATATCGAGGAGGTTTACGAGTGTGTCTCTTTCGACCACAGCTATCACGACAGAGTTGGGGTTAAAAGTCACAGTTCGGGTTAAAAGTCACACCGTGTGACTTTTAACCCCAACACCACATACACGACATTGATAGTAAGAACAAGAAATGGCGGTCATGCAATCACGTTTTAACCACTGTACGAACATAGCTCGCTAAAATATGCAGCACTCGAGCTAAAAAACCGTTATTAATATGACAAATACTTGCCGAAACAAATGTTTCCACGTGAGACGAATTTCAACTTTTAATCACGTTAAAACAAGGAATTTGATACAAAATTCAATTACTGCAATAACGTCAACAACTGTTTCTATTTTTACTTGGGCGCTTTGCCCAGCTATCCGCTAGGTGTCACTTCAATACTCTAGGGCTATTCCAGACGTGTTTAATCCGGTTGTGACTTTTAACCCCTGTGACTTTTAGCCCCAGCTTCCCCTAGTTATAACTTCGTTATGGCACAGAATAGATAAAGCGTATACCTACGCTTTATCTATTCTGTGGTTATGGTGTATAATTGCGTGATTGTGGTGCCACTGGCGTGTAGAGCTCGAACGTGACCATCTGGTATGACCTTCTAATGCCTTCTTTGCATTTGACTAAGTGGGCCTATAATTTATATAGACCGTCCCCGAGACTCTTAAGATAAATACTTTAAACGAACATTCGAACAATTGTGAAACTAATGGCGTGATGTCCGACTTCAACCTCACTGACAACCATCAGATTTATTTCTTTAGATGCTGGTTACTACTAGCTTACATGCAACACTGAAAAATAAGAACGTGTATACTTGACATTTCCTTTGGTTGTATTAGAAGAAGAGCAGTCCCTTGAGCTGGCCGGAGGGGCCACCATCATAGGCATAGCTATGGAGGCACGAGAAGGCAGCTCCCTCCTCTTGCTTTTTTAATATACTGGAACTTCTATTGAACAATTACCCCAATAACCAGAATTTTTCCAATGGTCTGTGAAGTTGCCTCCTCTTGAATTTAAGTCTGGCTACGTGCCTGGCCACCATGTACATAAGAAGTGTCAGCGACCTCATTTTCTTAGCCTCGACATATGAGGACGGGTGGCCAGTCCTTTTCCTCGCCGTCTGAACTTCCAAACGACAGCCTACGGTCTGTGTGCCCATTGTAGCTGAGTTGGCTAGATGGGCGCAGGTGGAGCAGAAACTTGAAATAAAATCTCTGCCTTGGCGGGGATTTGAACCCCCGACTTCTCGGCTGATAGTCCAGCACTTTAACCAGTAGGCTACATATATTCTCCACCGGAGGCGTTTGAGTCTGTTTAGGATTTTATGAGCTAATCGTAATCGTAAACATTTCTAAAGGCTGCTCTAAAGCTAAGCGCAGGGCACCAGTTTATTCACGAGCGCTGTGTCGTATCAGAGATCGATGTCCATGGGAGGTCCGATTCAGAGGTGTTATGCAAAGATCTGTAACATTAGCAATTACAAAACCATGCAATCGCCAGTCACTGAATGATAGATTGATGTGATGAAGTGTAGATAGAAGCCAAATATGGTCCAAAATCATCGCATGATCGTGTCATATGGACCACACAGTCGATGTCTCGTACGCTTGGTTCAAAAACCGGAACTTGAGCTTCAACGTGTGCAAGCGGTTGGTTGTTAATGACAGAAAACAAATAAAGACGCCTTTTTGGCTCACGGCGTACTTTGAGACGTATTGTCTTGCACAAATCAATCATCAGACAGTCACTTAATCATTCAAGCACAATGACAGTGCCTTATCTCAAGACAAAGTCTTGACAAAGCGGCAAATCATTGTCCGGTGAGCGAGCTGTATAATAATTGAGGTCAATGACAAATAACGGTAACCCGCCAAACCACTTCATAACACGCGGCAAAACAATGCACAATTGCTTTGTCATTGTTATCGATGATAGGTCCAGGTAGAGAGAGAGAGAGAGAGCGGTCCACTTGTTCAGACCCTTGTCTGAACAACCGCACGCGTCCGATTATATTCAGCAACAGGGCCTCAACCTGCTTCCTATTCACTACATCAGTATTATCAATTAATTTTATTAATTTTATTATTTTTATTATTATGTTCGTTTTATAATAAGTAATCGATAAAATGACAATACGTTTACGTCCTTTCGTGCATCCGTCTGCCTACATCAGTCTGTCTATCTGTCTGTCTGTCTGCCTGCCTGTCTATCTGTCTGTCTGTTTGCCTGCCTCCCTGTCTGTCTGCCTGCCTGTCTGTCTGCCTGCCTGCCTGTCCGTCCGTCTGCCTGTCTGTCCGTCCGTCTGCCTGTCTGTCTGTCTGTCTGCCTGCCTGTATGTCTGCCTATCTGTCTGTCTGTGTCTGTCTGTCTGCGCTTCACGGCTGCTGTATGTAGTTGATGATATTTTTGTTCTGTAAATTGCCGCCACACAACGCAATCGCCAACGAATTTAATGGAACCTTTATGCAGCGCCATTTCGGCGACTGAATTCTGCGGCAGTTTTATATCTCTGTTATTCTTGACCACCAATCAAGACGTTAGGAAGTTGATGTAGTTGTTGTTGTTGCTGTAGGGTTGCTGATGAGGTTGCTATGGGAGTGTTTCCGTCGTTTCATGAATCCTTTCATCTTCCAGCGTCTGCCATCAGACTTGCGTGACTTAGAGTCTTAGAAAAACAAGTCAAGGGACAAGCAGAGACAGACAGGCACACACGCAAGTCCATAGAAAGACACCGAGACAGAGACACAGGTAGAATCAGAGGAGACGCCTCTGAGGAATATTAGCGTTAATTGCATCTCGAGTTCAGCTTCTGTTCATTAAGTTCCGGGGCGGAACCGTGAAAGTAGCAGAGTAAGGGTGGAGTATAGGAGAAGAAGAAGCCTCGTGGAGATGGTGGCCATTGGTTAACTAATGACCAGAATCGAGCTCTGTCCGTTCTCGAATTAAATACGCTAATGTAGTCGTTACTTTCTATAACTCA
The DNA here is from genome assembly GCA_020284085.1 of Aporrectodea caliginosa. Lineage (NCBI taxonomy): Eukaryota > Metazoa > Annelida > Clitellata > Crassiclitellata > Lumbricidae > Aporrectodea > Aporrectodea caliginosa. The sequence continues at coordinate 287,559 of JACEVL010000163.1, forward strand.
TCTGCTGAATGTAAGCAAAAACAAGCGTCAGTCGGCGGCTTGCTCATTTATTGCTTGCAGATGACCGACGCATGCAGTGGCTCCCGTCGTAAGAGGCGCTGCAGTCAGCGGAAACCAAGGCCACGCCGCAGACGAACACTGATTATAACATGGGTAACGACGACGTGGATGTTACGTTTAATAAGATAAACACTTTCAACGTCTGTAGGCCCCCCTATTGACGATTCGCCGTCTATGTATAAAGGTCATAAAGAATATATTATATTTAAGCATAAATGAACTACCGATATATATATATATATATATATATATATATATATATAATATAGCTTAAATCTTAATTATGTAATATTATTATATAGTGTATTAATATAGTAATTAAATTGTAATATAATATATATTATATATATATGTGTATATATTAAGCTTAAATCTAAATTATGTAATATTATTATATTATGTATTAATATAGTAATTAAATTGTAATATAATATATATGTGTTTATACATAAATACCTTTATTCATTGTATGTATAAGTTGAACACTCTTCTTATGCATGTCTTAATAGGCATATTATGCTTACATAACAAGACAATTACTAACAACAGACGGAGGTTTGAAGAGCTTCAAAACTTCTGCATGATCGTAATAAATGTGCATTATATGTGCAGAGTGCAGACGACTATATATATTACAGTTTAATTACTGTATTAAGTTTTAATAATCTTGTAATAGTATTACATAATTTAGATTTAAGCATAATATATAATTTATATGCACGAGCATACACGTTAGCGTTGGACATAATTATATATTCGTATATACGGTCTGTTTTTACCGTCACAGCTTTCGGTCCACATTGTTTGCATTTTTCGGAGTCATACTTGAGTAAACGAGACAGTACATGAGACAACACGAAATAATTCACGACACATTCACACACACACACACACACACAACACACACACACACACACACAGTACACTTTATTGGATACTTGAGTTGTCGAGTTTGGTGCACTCGCTGCGTGGGCGCCCCTGTTCTAATTTCCCGGTTGGTCGGTTATCAGAGATTAATTTCTCGGATCTTTACTGCGATGGCTGGATTATCTTACAATTACAGCACATCACAATACAACTTGGTTGCGGTGGTTTAACGACATGTTCGGTGCCTTGCAAAGATGATTAGGGTTCGGATCCTCCTTTCTCGCCGCGTAGGGACCCTGGCAAGTCCTTCACTCGCAATTGCTCATGCGCTTCGGCGTGAAACTCCGATTCAGCGTTCGCGCAGTAGTAGGGAGCGCCTCTGAATGGGAAATCTGGTTGGGGCGCTATAACAAGTGTTCAAATACAATACAATACACACACACACACACACACACACACACACACACACACACACACACACACACACACACACACACACACACACACACACACACACGCACACACACACACACACACACACACACACACACACACACACACACACACACACACACCCCACACACACATACACACACACATACACACACACACACAGACACACACGCACACACACCCGCACACACACACACACACACACACACACAAACATACACACACACACACACACGCAGACACATGCACACACACACACACGCAGACACATGCACACACACACACACACACACACGCAGACACATGCACACATACACACAGATGCGCGCGTGCATATATACATACGCGCATTTGATTATAACATTTTAGCACAATTACTATCTAATTCAATATAATTTAGATTTTAGCAAATGTGTGTTGCGGCCAGTGAAACGATTTATAAGCTTATTCTGCTGACTTCTTTGACGTATTATTAGGGATGGCGTCATCTACCCAAGGTGAACTAATAAATATATCTCTGCCCAATGTATAGCAAAACTCCACACTATATGCATGCTAGCATGCACCCTAACATTATCAGGTCTCCCCTAAGAAATCTGATATGGAGTACGTAAGTAAGTATATCCTTTATTCACTGACGGCTTAGACTACAGTCCAGCAAAAATAAGACCATGTTGGACTGACTATAGCAGCAGACGACAACGCAATAGTATTCAATGCTGAATACTACTGTATTGCTATTATTACCATTACTATTTATATAGACTACTGCAACGCTTACGTTGCAGTAGTCTATATAAATATTACGTCGCAGTAGATGACGTAACATCAGATTACTTGGCTGATGTGTCTGATGGTGAGAAGGAAGGGAGGCATGCAGAAGCAGACACTGTTTGTCCAGACATCATTAGGAACTCAATCTAAGAGTCCAATCGACGTGTATACATCGACCAACCGCCCAACGGTCAGACAGACTTATCAACACGTGAGGCCAATAAACGCCAGAACACGTGCATGGGCTCATTTCGATTGCGCCGTTACAGGGAGAAGTGACAGACAGACAGACAGGCAGACAGACATACAGGCGGGCAGACAGACAGGTAGGGAGACGGACAGACAGACAGACAGACAGGCAGGCAGACAGACAGACAGAGCTGACAGACAGACAGGCAGGCAGACAGACAGACATACAGGCGGGCAGACAGACAGGTAGGGAGACGGACAGACAGACAGACAGACAGACAGACAGACAGGCAGGCAGACAGACAGACAGAGCTGACAGACAGACAGGCAGGCAGACAGACAGTCAGACAGTCAGACAGGTAGGGAGACGGACAGAAACGGGAAAAGAAAGAGAGCAGAGAGAGTGAAAGATGAAAGGAAAAAGTAGACATAGAAAAATATAATCGTAATCGTAAACTCGAAACTTCTAAAGCGCCACTCGAAAGCCAAGCGCAGGGCACCAGTTTATTCACGAGCGCTGCTTCGAATCAGAGTGGTTGTCCAAAAGGGTTGTCCGAAGGAGGTCCGAGTCAGATAGACTGAGGGGCAGAGTAGCTGTTAAGGTGGGTGTCGTTTAGGTCGAGAATTGGAAGATGGAAGGATCAGATGAGTCGGGGTCAGAATTGTATTGTATTGTATTCCAACATATATAAAGCAACTCTAGTAGGGTGAACCGTTCAGAGACGCTCCCAGTGCGCAAGGCCATGAGAGAAGAAATAGATTTTGAGAATAGCAAAGAAGGAGGAGGGGTTACCAGCTAGAATTTGAGAGCGAGTAGACAGCTCGTTCCAAAGAGAGAGACCAATTGAGGTAAAGGTCCGGGTCTGAGCCAGAGCTGTTCTAGTATGAGGAACTAGAAGATCACGTTTGTTTGAAGAGCGGAGTGGACGATGCGAGGACTCGAGGAGGCTGAAAGAGGCCGGAGTAATACATCGGATAGATATTTCGGGGCAAGACCCCGAAGAAGACCAGAGTGAGGATTTTAGAATTTAATGCGTGCAGAGATAGGAAGCCAGTGCAGTTGTTCAAGCATGAAGGTAGAAATGTGAGACTAGCGTGATAGGCGGACTATTAATCTGGCGGCCGCATTTAAAACCGACTGCAGAGGTGAAAACGAGCCTTGGGAAGACCTATGAGAAGGGAAATTTCAGAGCATATGAAAGCGAGTTGTCAATTTGAGAGCATATGAAAGCGTGAACCAGCGTGGTGAAAACAAGACAGAACGTCGAACAGCCCTGAGACTCGCGTAACACTCAGATCACGCATAGAGTTGAAGAAAAGGAATAGTGCGTGAATATTTCCGACAGGAGAACAAAATCAATCTTCAGAAACTGTTGGGGTGCCAAACAAAATGCCTGATTGATTTGGGGAAGAAGACCAGATTGTTCGAAATAGGGGAGGAGCTGGATGGAAACAAGGCGCTCAAGAGTCTTGGATACGGATAGATTGGCGATAGGACGGTAGTTTTGGCAGAGAATGCCAGAGATTAGTATGAAGGTTTGGCTTTTGGGAGGGCGGGGTACCGCCTTCAGCACGTGACCTATTAAAAAGATAAACCAAAAAGGGAGTAAGGTCATCCTAAATGTCACTGATTACAAAAGGGAGTAGTGGGTCTAGTTCACACGATTTTAGATTTGCAGACTATAGGACTAGACGAAGGTCCGATTCCGAGATAGAACGGAAGCTATCAAAGACAGTATAGACGTCGATGAAGAGGTGCGACTTCAGTTTTGAGTGGAGAGCCCGAGAGGTGATAGATAGAGGAGCCTATTAGAGAGAGACAGATAAAGAGAGAGAGAGACACACAGACAGACATATACAGAGAGACAGAGACAGAGACAGACAAACAGAGAGACAGAGAGAGACAGACAGACAGGCAGACGAGACGCAGATACACGACAGACAGACAGAGGCAGAGATAGAGAGAGAGAGAGAGAGAGAGAGAGAGAGAGAGAGAGAGCAGAGAGAGAGAGAGAGAGAGAGAGAGAGAGAGAGAGAGAGAGAGAGAGAGAGAGAGAGAGAGAGAGAGAGAGAGAGAGAGAGAGAGAGAGAGAGAGAGAGAGAGAGAGAGAGAGAGAGAGAGAGAGCTTCAGGACTCACATAGAACCGAGTAATTTCATTAGCGGCAGTGCTTCGTATACGCGTTCCTGAACTAATGAAGATGCCGGAAAACTGCAATCACAATTCGACGCAACTCGGAAGGAAGGGAGGCGATTAGGACGAACCTCCTAACAAGAAAGCCTTTGTCATTGGGAGCAGCACAATCATCCCACACTTAACAGTCGTCGCTATTTCATCTCTCTGTTAAGAGTCGCCGCCTTTCGGACGAAACCTTTTGTGGCCGGTTGCGGAACGTCTTTGATGTGTCTAATGGTGCGCCACAGATCCTGTTTATGTCACACCCATACCGCCACCTGGTGATTGGTGATCGTTAGCGTTGCAGAGATTCTCTCCCTTCCTCCTCCTGCTCCTCCTCTTCATCGTCATCGACCTCCTCCTCCTTCTCTTGCAGCTGATGGAAATGGCCTTCTTCCTCTCCATCGTTTGCCTTCGTGCAACCGAAACGCGCGTTGCGTGCAGCAGCCGGGGCTGCTAAGTCTCAGCCCCGTGTTACGAAAGCCATGGTGGATTATTTATTGGAGTTTTATAGTTTTACGACGTAGGTTCTAGTCCTTTGATGCGTACCGCCTTTCGCTTGGGCGGGCGCATCTTCAATGGTCGACGGTCGTTTGATCTCGCCGCGCTATCTAGTCAAACTCTCGTAAGGGGCAAGCATAGACGAGTCTTCGACGACGCACGACGATAACAATGCGAGGCGATGGACTCTTTTACGGAGTCAATTTTAGCGGAGAAAGCTCTGCACAGATCGAAACCAGAGACAGAGACAGACACAGGGAGACAAAGAGACACAGAGAGACAGAGACACAGAGAGACACAGACATAGAGACACAGACAGAAAACAGACAGACAGAGACAGACAGACAAAGAGACAGAGAGACAGAGACATACACGCAGTCACAGACAGAGAAAGACAGATAGACAGCAGGAAGGCAGATGCAGGTAGGCAGAGGAAGAGAAGGCTAAGAGAGCCGAAGAACTGTCTGTAGGTTCGAGAAGGTCTTGGATGGATAATTGGCATCTAGTCTTTGATCCTGCAAAATCTTGTTTCATTGACGAGGAGGCGATAAATGTTAATGGCGAGCGAGCGAATTTGGCGCATACTCACTCTCACACGTATAGACACACAGAGTCTCTGCAAGATCTACTAGAAACTTTCAATCGCATGCAGGTGCGAGTTCTTAAACGCCTTCTCTTTCCGCCTCTGTTTCCATCTCTCCTTCTCTACATCCCTACATCCCTCCAATTGCGTTCATCTAGGCCGCGGTTACGAATGATTCCGGTTAATGGACTTAAGCAAAGAATGAATACTTTAATCACTTTAATTATTACTGGCTCAATATTACTATTGCTTTAGTGATTATAACATCGATATTATAATTATATTAACATTGGTATTAATATTACTTTAATTGTTGTAAATGCTACAAATTTCATTAGGCCTACTATTAATATTACTACTAATAAAAATATATCGAAATATGACAGTTGCATTAGTATCAATTTTACCATTATAGAATAGAATGGAATAGAATAGAATATAATAGAATGGAATGGAATAGAATAGAATGGAATGGAATGGAATAGAATAGAGTGGAATTGAATAGAATAGAATGGAATGGAATAGAATAGAACGGAATGGAATGGACTAAAATAGAATGGAATAGAATAGAATAGAGCGGAATAGATAGAATGGAATTGAACTGAATAGAATGCATGGACTGAAATGGAATAAAGTGGAATAAAATGGAATGGAATAGAATAGAATGGAATACTGTGGAAAAGAATGGATTAGAATAGAATAGAATGAAGTAGAATGGAATAGAATGGGATGCAATGGAATGAAATGGAATAAGCTCGGAGTTTCATTGTACAGCAGTGTGCGCAGAACTTATACCGTAAAAGCTTTCTTGGGCGTATAATTGGACAATTCGATCTGGTCCGACCAACAATAGACGAGCGGAGATCAAAGCGAAGCCGCAAGGTATGCAAAAAACCACTTCGTATATCAGGTGTACGGCCAAGTCTAAGGAGATTCTTAACACCAGTCTCCATTGCCACGCAACGCACGCAGCTTACGCAACATACCTGAGATGAGTGAGGTATAGATCTGTCGTCGATGTGCGTCGGGTTTGATCTGCTGTGGGTGCGATTCGTTAGGCATTGTTCAGTACTCCTATCGGTCTATTCAACATCGCAGGACATCTGCCTTCTATACATTACCTGGCTGTTTTCATAGGCCTACTGCTATCCCGACAAAAGGCAGATTAACTGAAAGCAGGACTGTTGTTAATTCACCAATTGCTCTGTTCTACTTTGTTCTCTTATGCTACGTTCTGTTATTGTATGTTCTGTTTCAATGAGGCCCTGATTACCTAAGAAGCAAACTAGGCATCTGACTATGGGGCTCCGAAGTATCAAGGAGCCCATCCAACGGCTCTTAAATTTGGGGCAGCATTTAAATACCAACTTTTGGAAGTTTCATTTTGATTTCGCTCCCAGAAAACTCCGACTAGCAAGTCAGAGCGTGGAAATGCGTTGCAAGCTGGGCCTTCATCCCAGGACACGCTTGCAACGAAGGAATTAACACCCGCTCATGGGTGCCCGACTCGCAGCAGGGAGGGAAGGACAACACATTGCCTTATGCCTACGGGTCCCACCAATCCGGGTCTAGTTCCATTTTATTTAATATGCCGTTCAACTGTATTGCATTGTGCTATATTCAATTTTATTCAGTTATGTTCCCATTATGACTTTATGACATTAATAATAATAATAATAATACTCTTCGTTTAATTATGACTTAATGACATTATGACTAAATAACATTATGACTTAATGACATTATGACTAAATAACATTATGACTTAATGACATTATGACTTAATGACGTCTGTTTCTCTTTTGAGTATTAGACGTGTAAACCAAGGTGAACACTCAGGTGATAACTGATGATTTCAGAAGTTACGATTCATGATGAGTCAAATTGAAAAGTTACACTGTATACAACCGTTCAGATTTTGTTAACATCGTCCTGTACAGTTGTTAACGTCACAATGAACTTGACCAGCAGCTTACTAAGAACTGGACCATGCACACGTAGTGGTCAGTGGTCAGTCTCTTCCAGAGAACGCAGCGATCAAAGCAGTGACGCCAATTGGATCTAGCGCCTCATAAACCCCCGTCGATTATCATCGCTCACGAGTCACAACAGCCTCAGCAACCAATCACAATAAGATGGCAGTTAATCTCGAACCGAACGCGCGGACGCCCCTCGCATGGCGTTAGTCATCCGATTGGACGAGATGAATCGGCGCCGACTTTTTGGCACCAAACTTCTGTCGCAAAGGAAGATGGCCGACCATTTTCTGAGTATACACCAGGACGGATGGGTACGGATTCTGAGAATGGGATGATGATGCTCGTGGCATCAGTAACAGCAGCAACATGCAAAGTTTTGGTGGGACCTCATCCAGATGGGACAACCTGTGGTCAGGATAGTTGGAAACCTGTGGGGAATTATTATCCTGAATCTGACGGTGCCACTCCTTAGTACGGCGATTACGAGGCTGGCGAAAAGTTGGCTTTGACGATGATTAGAATTGTACTGAACAGGTGGACGAGTTGAGTTGAACCTGGATCAGATATATGCAACATAGGTAATGAAACACTTCCAGCTGCACTCATGAGATGCAGGTCTTTCAATGTGCAATACAGAAGTCCTGTGTTTCAGCGCCATTGTAAGGGTCTTCTGAGGCGTTCATTTATACGCATGCATACATGCAATCTTACATATATGCATCTCTACATACATACACACATGCATACACAAAGTACATGCATACATACATACATACATACATACATACATACATACATACATACATAAATACATACAACATACATACATACATACATTACATACATACATACATACATACATACATACATACATACATACATACATACATACATACATATACATACATAGATACATACATAACATACATACATACATACATGCATACATACATGGTACATACATACATATGTTCGGTGCCATGCGGGCCGGAGGGTTGCGGGTTCGAATGTTCACCTCAAGCCGGAGGGTTGCGGTAGGGAGCCGCCGCGTAGGGACCCTGGGCAAGTCCTTCACTCGCAATTGCTCATGCGCTTCGGCGTGAAACTCCGATTCAGTGTCCGCGCTGTAGTCGGGAGCGCCTCTGAGTAGAAATCTTGAAGGGGCGCTATAACAAGTTTTCATGCATACATACAAACACATATGCATGCATACATACACAATTACACACACATATATACATGCATATGCAGGCACACAATACACATAGTTACATATACACAAACATGCTTACATAATTCAGTTAGCACGAGTTATTTGGGGATGTTCCAAGGCCAAGAGCGGACCATGAGCCTATGGTTCTTTTCATTGAGCTCAATTTGAAGCATAACAGGAGTGGCCTTGAATTCACCTATGAACGAATTGAAGTGTATGACATGTGGTGAACTGCAAGAGGGACGCAAGGTGTCGCTAGCTTATGTAATACGCCTAGCTTTCGTCAGCTCTTGAAAGCCACACGTTCTCTTTGGCTGAGCCTGGACAGGAATGGCATGTATACCCTCACTTAAGGACAGAGGTGCTAATGCAATCGTATACACGCGTATACATACTCTGGACGGACACGAACATGCTATTATAGCCAAAATGTAACAGGACCTTGACAACAAAGTGACATATACGCCCGTATCATAAAACCTATACACTCAATGAAAGCGATATATATATACACATATACATACATGTACATAAATACATACATACATACATATACATACATGCATACATGCATACGTACATACATACATACATACATGCATACATACATGCATACGCACATACATACATACATACATACACACACATACACAGACACACACATATATATATATATATATTTATATATATGCTCGTGTATAATGAGCACATACGCATTCGATCATATGATATTATTAGGACAAGAAGCTGAGTCATATATTTTCCTTCACACCTATGCTATGTTTATTCAGAACTGAGAAAAAGGCCTAAAACTTCGTACAGGGAAAATCTTACACACGCACAACTGCACACAATCACGTACATATACATTCATTCTATAATATATATATATATATACATATATATAGTCCACCATCATATACAAGCGTGTATCGTATATATGCTTACATATGCATGCAAAGTCTGTATTTGTTTGCGGAGAAGATGCTAAGAACGTCAAAAGAGTGATCTCGTTAGTGTCAAAATCTTTAACGCCCACATTTCATCAGTCGTTCTTCTTCCAAAGGAAACGTTTACACAAAGTCTCGACTCGGCAAATAGAAAAATAATAGAATCTCCGGAAACGGATGATTCGATGGAGCGCCCCGCTGATCGCCGAACGAAGGCCACCGCCGCGAGACAAAAGACAACAAAGACTGTAAGCTGAGGTCGAATTTCGTTTGCTATCTGGCTCGGATTGAAGACAGAGAGCATGCAGTCAGTTGAGAAGGAATGCGTAACGACAGCCTAACGAATGGTGGGCGGAAACCACGTGGAATCGTTGTTGCCTCATGAACAGCGGATATGCAGTTTCATTCCCATTGTAAGCCACGAGAAAAAGGCAGTAAAGAGTAGACGAGTCTATATATATGGTCAAACCCAATGGGCAGCAATTAGCTATTTAGTCTAAATGTGAAAGCTACGGTAGACATCAATATATATATATATATATATATATATATATATATATATATATATATGTATATATATATTATATATACATATAATGTATGTATGTATGGCATCGGCAAGCTGCGTGGCGAAGTTTTTCTGTGGCAATAAAATTTTACTATTGTTTCACTGGAATAAGCTTTTTAGCTGCTTGGCAAAAAGTAACGTTGTCTCAGCTTCCGCAGCAGTTCAGAAACAACAGACAGACAGACAGACAGACAGGCAGACAGAGATACGTTTACGGAATTACAATTGCTGCAGTGTAAACATTGCAGAATGCCGTCTGTCTGTCTGTATGTCTGTGTGTGTATCTGTGTGTCTGTGTGTCTGTCTGTCTGTCTGTCTGTATCTGTGTATGTCAGTATGTATTGAATTTGCATGATTAAAACTGAACATAGGCCTAAGCGCGTATCAGCCAAGCCTTCAATGGTTTTGCCACTTACTCACTACGAGAGAGGTGCGTACAGCTGGACAGGTATACGACTCACACACGCGAACACGCCACTCGTTGCAAGCACGCGACAAATCTGATTTGTCGCAAAGACTCTGAATAAAAGAACAGCCGATTGCTACCCTCCGCACGAACAACCAACCAATGAATAGCTAAGACGCTCTCTCCCTCCGTTAAGACGATCCTTCTGCTATTCTCTTCGAGGGGTGTACGCGGAGGAGGGTAGGTAGCACACGTGTGGGCTATAGGTAAGCAGCGCAGGTAGGTCTGCGAAACTGATAGGACCGGGCCTCCTATATAGCTCTAATTAGTCTCCTAAATAATGATAAATACAGAAGCGCTCGCGTTTGTCGACGACAGCGTGGCTTGAGATTTTATCGTTGAGTCCCACTCGAAATGACACTTGTATTCAGTCGTCGACAGGTTGGACAAACAGGTTGCCGCGTAGCCCGACCGCACATTACGCAAGCTGCCAATTAAAACACTCCTCGTCTTCTTCTCACCATTTTCTAAGGCCGTGTTCTCTCTCACTCAGCGCAAGGCAGATACCTGCTTTTAAAAATAATTAACTCGAAATGATTGTCCAATAAACAGTGCACGATCACTGTGTCCCGACGCTAGATACCTGCATCGTAACCATCAGAGGTCACATCTAATTGTCTCTAGGTAGATCTTCTTGTTGGTCACACTAATTGGTCCATTGTGGATCATACTAATTGCAACTGTAATTAGTAACTTCTATAGCGCATGTGTCGAATGTACAAGGCATCAACCGATGACACTCCAACTCCAAGCTGCAACTATATGAATATTCAGAAAATCAGTCGTCAAGACGCAGAACTGTTCTGTTTTGAAACGATCTATTTCGGTTGCTGGAAAATGGACCCAGATTTTGTAACTCTAATTCTGTATCTGCTCGCTCAGTGCCTTATGTCCGTTCGTTCTCAACTTTATCCACTTAGGTTGTCATACTGTGGATAAACAATTTGAAAGGCAAGTCTTAAGTTGAGAACGAACGGACATAAGGCACTGAGCGAGCAGATACAGAATTAGAGTTACAAAATCTGGGTCCATTTTCCAGCAACCGAAATAGATCGTTTCAAAACAGAACAGTTCTAGTTTTAGGTGTGACCAGAGAAAGCCAAGTCTGAGGAACGACGACTGATTTTAAATATCGTGGTTGACCGAACTTGTTATATATTGGTCACTCTTATTGGTCATTATTAGTGGCACTGTCACGCTGTATGACGCTACGCCTCTCTGCAAACCACATTGGCTTTTTCATATAAGTTAATAAGCGTGATATTTACTGCCACGTAGTGACTGCTCCAACCAGACATCGCATGTAAAACTGCAGTGTATAGACCTCACACTGTTATCGGTCCTTTGGACAGCGTCGCTCTCTACAAGTGTTTAATGACGTCTAATGGAACGCCGTGTCTGTCTGTATGCACCTGTGCGTCTGTCCGTTCGCTTGCCTCCGTCCTCTCGGCTTTGCTACATTGCTAATAATTGCTCGATTCTCCGAAACTTGAAACCGCGTCGGGAGTCTTAGAGCTAATTGAAAGCTTATGTTATGTTCGAAGGACTGTGTTTATTTTACATTTAGGTCTTTATATATAGACTGCGAATAACTAACTACTCGCAGACTGCACAAATATTTCGATGTATGAAGAAATATCATATTATATGCGACGTCGTTACATTCACTTCTGCCCTATACATAATCCCTCGTTATAACGAACCTATTATGCTTTTCAGCGCTTATATAGAACTGCATGAATTTCTATTTGCCTTTTATCCTACGAATATCTTCGTGTGTGCTTTCTTATTAGCATGCACGTACATTGCATAAGGGTATAATTATTATGCTTGAGAGAGAAACTCAATACTTGTTGTTACTGATGTTGTGAAATGGTTAATCATTTCTCGCAGAGTCATCAACGTTGTTAAGCGCTTCGCAGACGGGTGGAAGCACGTTGACCACGTGACCAGAACTCGAGAGAGGCGTACTCCGGTCTATTTCCGGTACCTATGAGTCGACTTCCGGTCTAGAATTGAAGGGGGTCTATCGTGTGGAATCAGGCTATAGAGAGCTGGTCTAAAGTGACAGGCGAACCGTTTGGCGCCCCATAGAATGTCTTTGAATTTAGTTAGTGATTAGTGATGGGCTTTGACGATGGTCGAGTGGTCAGTGGACTGAATTTTCAATCAGGTATCGGAGTTCAAATCTCCGTCATGATTCTGTTAATTTAGTACCTCTTGCTAACTCGGTTATAAAATGAATGCACGCATAGGCGTAGCTACATGAAGGCAGGAGGAGGCAATTGCCTCCTCTTGGTCTTTCCATATAGTGGAGTTTCAATTGATCAACGACGCAAATGACCAGGATTTTGGCAAGTTGCCTCCTCTTGAATTGAAGTGTCGTGTTTCGTTGTTAGGCGCCGGTGTTCGAGGTCAATGTCAAAAAAAGGTAATTGGGAAAAATATGCACTGGTCTGTGACGTGTGAAGTTGCCTCCTCTTGAATTTAAGTCTGGCTACGCCACTGAATGCACGGACTGCACAGAATCTGTGGGTGAGGACTTACACCCCGCTCTCGCCTAGGCTACGAAAGATGGCAGTCGGTAGCACTACTTAACACAGCGGTGCATCTCTTAGTTGACTAAAAAAGTCTGTTCTTCTCTTCAATTCCAATTTCATACACTTTGACTAAGGAACTGAGGTCGTTAACACTTCATATCCATATAGCTTCCCATTGGGGTTAGACTATATATATGGAGACTGCTTTTCGTCTTTTCCTCCTTCTTCTTCCTGTTCATCTTCGTCTTGTTCTTCTTTTCCTCCTCCTACTTCTTCTTCTTCCTTTTCCTCCTTTTCCTCCTCCTCCTTTTCCTCCTCCTCCTCCTCGTCCTCCTCCTCTATCTATTGTATTGCAGGCTGTCTGTTCTGTTAGTAGTTCAGATTTATGCCTTCTGTCATTTGTGTTCTTGTGAATTGTTTCAATTGCATAATAATTATTGTACACTGTTACCGGTTGCGGTTTGTCAACCGGATTGTTTCAATAAACGAAAATTATAATCTCTTCTTCTTCTTCATGCATTCCTTGTTCGTGTTGCTTCCTCTTCTTGTCTCGCTGGTTAGGTTGTCGTTTCTACGTGCGGGCATCGAATTCCGTCTTCCACTCACTGCACTTTGCTGTTGAGCAGTGGATGGGAAGATGTGCGACATCGTTTGCTGAAGTAACGTCTGCGCTTCAGCCTCGAGATCTGTCCAACCCAGAATGACGCCTGTGAAAACAAAGCTGGCGGAAGCGTAGAATGATTAGCCTGCTTTACATGTTAGTCCAGTGTAACGTATTATAGACGATAGCGAGGCATCCGAAAAGTTACATTTCACGTAAGACTATTGCGCATCAAAACACAGCACTCCCTTCAAGTTGTAAGGAATTATAATTAAAGTCGTTGGCTAATTATTGCATATAGTGCACTTTATAACACAACGCAACTATATTATATATGTATATATAATTATATATATGCTCCTTTATTTGGTAGTCAAGCTGACAGACCGCAGCCCGATATAAAACTATGCACAAGGTGAAGCTAACACATTTCAGGAGCGATAGGATTAAGAGTTCAAGAGTGAAAGTAGGAGTGACGTCTTGGAATAGAGTAGGGTCTAGTTAGTTCTACAGAACAGACACAAGTTACAAGTAGAACTGTAGGCAGTTGCACACAGCTAATCAGCTGAATAAGTAATTAGATTAATGTATTTACTCATTTATTTCTAAAACTAATTAGTTTGGTTGGTTACATTAAGATTACAATGTATAGACATAATAAGATTAATGTGAAGGAATTTTATGAGGCATTGCTGCATTAAATGTAATTACGAGTTTGGAGCAATGTCTGCACGTTTCTTGACTTTATATAGCACCTTCTGAGGGTTTTTGCCTTTTTTATTAGTTCCTCCATTAGCCTATTCATTATGATCTCAACTCCATTTCCCAGCTAAAGTTTAGTTTTCTGCCTAAAGGCTATTTTTGGAAAACGAATAGTATGCTGAAATCGGAAGAAGTCAATGAAATGATCAAATTTGGCAGATCATTCGAGTTTTACAGTCGAGTGCCGCAGAAGTCTTGGAAGTGGCCCATCGCCATTTTCTTGTGATTAAACGTCTTTATTGCCCTGACCAGCCAAATGCCTAGTTTTAAGTATTTAAACGCATTCCACAGCATCCAGAGCTTACATTCCAATAGGGCTAATTAATGTCTGCTAATAGGAGACACGCTGCGACCAGTAAACTTGATTGTTTAGTCCACTAAAGTCTTCAGAGAAACAGTTTGGTTTACCCGAGCCTCCAACCCAACCCTAGTATTTCAGTCCTACTAAAGACGTTGCTAATTTTATTGTCATACAATATCTTTGACCTACGCATTCTGACCAAATTATTTTCTTAAAAGGTACATATAAGGGGCCGTCCATAAAGTACGTCACGCTCCAGGGGGGAGGGGGGTTTAAGAAAGTGTGACAGTTTGTGACAGGGGAGGGGGGTCAGGCCATGTGTGACGTCACACATTTATTTATTTTTATTTTATTTATAATTTATTTTTTTATTTTTTAGTAGAATTTCATAGCTTTAAAAATAATTTTCAAAAATTTTCTGAAACATTTTAATTAGTTTTATGTCAAAATAGCATGAAATGCATATCTCCTGAATGTGTTTTTCACGATTCCTCTCGCTAGGAGCGCTAGTAATAATGCTGTTGCGAAGCCTTGTTTATGTATTAGCCTTGCTTTCGGAAGTATTATTATTTCTATGTTGAAAGTGTGACGTACTTTAGGGGGGTCCGAGTTTTGTGACAGTTTGTGACAGGGGGGAGGGGGGGTAAAAATGGTCAAAATAGCGTGACGTACTTTATGGACGGCCCCTAAATACATCTCCGTCACAAATGCAACCTTTTACTTATGATAGATATTTGTGCAGGTTGAGGCTATAAGAAAACAGCTGAATTTTGGGCGTCGTATACTAACGCATATGTGTACATTAACATAGAGTATTATTTTGCATAGATATATACGTATACATACGTATGCGTGTGACTTCAACCAGTGTGATTCTCCTTACAGATTTTATTTTAGTTATAGTTACAGTTATAGTTAATGGTTTTTTATTTTAGTTATAGTTATAGTTATAGTTAGTATTATTTTTTAGTTATAGTTATAGTTATAGTTAATGGATTTTTATTTTAGTTAATTTTAGTTACTTAGTTACAATAATTAAGGCTATAAGCAAAAATGTGCGTATTAACACGCTGTTTGACAATTTGCTCAGAGCTTTGAAAGCCTTTGAAGCATTGGTGTAATCAGCTTCATGAATACACGAGTTTCCAAAGTAGGCCAACTGACAAATTGCATAATAAAAATATCGCATTTTTCGTTCTCGTTTATGTCGAATCGTCCATATTGCACTTCCTATTTTTATTTTTTGCATTAACGAAAATAAAGATGAATTTTCGTTAGTGTTATTTTCGTTATAGTTATAGTTATAGTTAATGATATTTTTAGTTATAGTTATAGTTATCGTTAACGAAATCATTTTATTTTCGTTAACGAACATTTTCGTTATCGTTATCGTTAACGAGAATCACACTGACTTCAACGGAATAACTCGAATGACTGGAATTGCGGAAATCTTAAGAACTGCTGGACTTCAGCGGAGAATGGCCTACGTGAGACCAACAGAATACAATTAGTCCAAAAGTGTCGGTCCTGAGAACAACTCCCACTTCTGGTCCCGATCGTTTTCAAGCGAATAGGCCTAGCCGCGTTGCAAAGGGTAATAAAACAACATAGGGGCTCATTAGACCGGCGCCCCATCTGTGCCTAGCTGTGTGGGTGAGGGAGGGTGTCTGGGTGGGTGGAAGGGGGACAGAGGTGGGTGTCTGTTAATCTGGGCTTCAAACACGTCGGCCAGAAGAACATGCATGGGCGTAAACCTCCGATCTAACGATAGACAAGAGCGTAGTGTTGCTTGATGCTGCTGCTGCTGTTGCTGCTGTTTCAACTGCAAATGGTCGTTACGTTAGTCGTTATGTATGTATGTAGCTGAATATTTATTTATCGTCTTTTAAGAACCATTCAAAGGCGTGTGATGAAAAAGAGCGCTTATTAAGCAGAAGTCTGAAGGAGGAACGTCTGAAAACAAATTGGCCGAACTCCTCTTCGCTTGTTCTTCGAGCGACCTTTCGGTTTCATCCGTCATCCAATTAGTTAATTGTCTCAATCTCAGGCGGCAGTTTCTGTCACTCGGTCTCTTCGTCTTCCTTTCTCTCTCACACGTCTAGGTGTCTTCCTTTCTGTGCGTCTTTGACACACACACAAGGACACGCAGAGATACATCTATCTTCCTCTCTGTATTTCTATCTCTGTGGCTTTCACTCAATTCTGTCTGTGTCTCTCTCTCTCTCTCTCTCTCTCTCTCTCTCTCTCTCTCTCTCTCTCTCTCTCTGTGTCGGTCAGTGTGGTTCTCTGTGCGTCTATCTGTATGTCTGTCTACGCGTGGGTCTTGTGCCTGTCTGCCTCTTAATCAGTCTGTTTAAGCTTCTGCGTGTTCGCATGGCTGTATGTCTATGTATCTTCATGTGTATCTGTCTGTGTGTCAGAGTAAAGGTAACCGTCTCATTAGGAGCTGATGGGGCTGAAGAGACGATGGCTTCGGCGGCCGTCTATTTACTTAGGTGTTCCGCCATCAAATTGGGGAGGTTCCTGGAAAAGCGAGAGTAAGGTGTCGAAAATTCGGAGAGGCTTCTAATTGCATCCAATACTTAACGAGCCTAATTCAAGCCACACCATGCCACGTGCGCCGCCTTCTACAAAGGAGAACGGATAACATAAGTGTTCATTAGCATAATGTCATTTCAGGTAAGGTAGGGTAAAGTAATTCCAGGTAAATAGAGTAATAGAAAGCCGAGGTCGGATAAGATAAAATAAGATAATGTCGAGTAAGGTAAGACTATAGGGAACGGAAAGGTATGGTAAGACTGGGTAACATGGTGTAAAGTATAGGTGAGGTAAGATAGAATCAGCTAAGGCATACAAGGTCAAGAAATGTAAGGGAAACTGAAGTAATAATTATTAGAATGCAGCGGAGTATTATCCATGAGATAAGAAAGAGGCAAAAGTAAGGTGCACGAATGCAGTTAATTTCGCCGACTGTCCTCTTTTTTCGACGACCTCCCGCGAACTATATTGATACAAGAGCTCTAAATTTTCGTCTGCAGTATATATGGACGATGCACGCGGAACTGGAGAGGCTCTCCACTGACGTTCTATAGGAAACACGTGCGTAGGCTACCAAGCGGCGAAGAAATACTTATAAGAGTTAAGGTTTTACTGGAGAAATGAAGCGCTCGCGACACACGATATCGGTCATCGAATGATCTTCCCATGCAGGTTGACTGTTGGGCGCAGCACATTGGGCGGTCGCTATAGCATCGCACCCGGAAGGCATGCAGACTCACGAGAACCACTGCGTTACGGACCTTCATTGCCAACACAGACTCTATAGATGGTCAGAACAGAGGGTAAGGCAAGGCGAGATAATCTAAGGCGTGGTGAGCCTGTGAGGCGAGGTATATTATAAGATAAACTCGTCACAAAATATTTCAATCAATCAATCAGCCGTTTATTGAATCAACAACAGCACAATTAATTAACAATCAGTCATTTAAAAAAAATGTTAATCTGCTGATGCCGTCAACAGGACAGCCCTAAAGGATAAAATAATCCGCTATTGCAGGGCTGCCCCTTTTCCATATTACATTTACTGATGGCAAGACAATTTTTATGATCATATAGTTATAGAAAATTCAACTTAAATAACAATTTCAGGGCTAAATCATAGCCAAACAACTAAATAACAAAACATTGCAGTACAAGATTTAAAACAAACAAACAAACAAATTCAAAACAAAACAGATTATAATGTTCACAGTAGTACATTATAAACAATCTTAACTAAGGTACAATCTATCGAGTCATTCTATTCTTTTTATATGTTCAAGAGATAATGTTTCAAAAACATATTGTTACAACAACATCAAAGAAGTGTAAGGTTCTTATTTTAGTCCTTAAGTCTCATCTGGGTCTTGCTCCGAAGTACCTTTGCGATATCATGCTTCGCCCACTCTCTGCCACTTCGCTGCGTCCTCTCCGATCCTCTGATCGGCTTGACCTGTTTGTTCCCCGTGTCAGGACTGCGATGGCTCAATCCAGATCCTTCGCCTGCATAGGTCCTTCTCTGTAGAATGGACTTCCTCCACCGGTTCGCTCTGCCATCCTTTCTGGTAGTCTCTCCTCATCTTTTTAGAAACTAAAATCCTGCCTTTTCCCTCGGGTTGCTCGCACTGGGAGCGCTTCTGAAAGGCTTTTGCTGTGAGAAGCGCTTTATAAATAGCCAAATACAATACAATATACAGTGACGGTTAATACAGGTAAAGTGAAGTGAGCTCATGATTAGACTTATTATTACTTTGCATGGATTTGTGGAAGAATCGCGAGTGAAGATGCCTTGTTGGGCTTAGAGATTCATCGTGCGTAGATCTTTGTGTCTGAGGCTATGACCACAGCCCCAAGGGTGTTGAACGAATGAGCTCCAGCGGGTCCTCTTTAGATTAGGTCTCTTCCATATCCGGGCCTTGGAACAGACTCAGACTTTCTAAAGACGGGGTATGGTGGTGAGGGGGCTGACCGCAGACGTATAAACAAACAACCCTGATGTATCGGATCGACACACCCTCTTTCAATCCCAGTTATATATACGCACTTTTAACCAACATCTTATACTTTAATTCTTAAAGTTTGTCCTTCCGTATGTATGTATGTATGTGTGGCGACCGCCGCCCGTACGCTACCTCTCTGCTCACGGGACGGTGTCGGCTCCAGCCCACTATCCGTCTGGAGCCGCCCGAGTCACTGCCTTGTCTATCTTCATCGTAAAATGGCTGTTCTCTAACTCTACCCATGGTAACCGTTTCTGTCAGGGGAGGCTTAGCATTTGCCGTTTCTTTAAGAGGGGTAACACTGTACAGCTCCGTATTGGGGTCTGACTCTGCTTCTTCCACGGTCGCCGGATGGGCAACGTCCTGAGGATGGCCTTTTCTCAGAACAGGGTTCGTCCTTTTACCCGCAAGAGTCTTCTTCTTTGTGCATACCTTCTTAGCTACGGGCCTTCTCTTCTTCTCCGCCTGAACTGAACTTTTACGTACCACTCTACATCTCGTGACTCCTAAGCTCTCGCCAATAATAGGGGACACCAAACGTTCTCTAAGTTCCTGAAACCAGGGATACTTATGACAAGTCTGTAAATTATCTCGGCCTAGACAATACTTAGAGCAAATCTCTGCGTCATCTCGCCCTAGACCATACTGAGGACAACTCTCTTCGTCAACTCGTCCTAGACAAAAGTCCATGGGGCAATGAGTCTTACTACTGTCATGTGTCTCACCGTCCATTTCCGTGTTTGGCATGCGGCCTCCCACGTATATTGTCATGCACCACAATTGACGGAGTAAGTTCCTTACTCGCCTCTGTGTTGGCAAAGAACGACCAACACAGTGATAAATTCTACTTTGAAATAAAGAAACACTGGTAAGGAACCTACGGACTCTGATAGTGAAGGCAAAGAACAACCAACACTATGATAATTCTGCTTCAAAAGAAAAATACACTGGTAGAGTATCTACGGACTCTGATAGTGAAGGTCCTCTCTCTATAACTTTCACTATCTACACACAGAACTTTGTTCCAACCTACGCACGAGGGGGCCCAGCCTCGCACTTCAGTCAGTTCTCAGAGCTGTGTGTCGCGACAAGCATATATCTTTTTATCCGGGTATCCGACTACCCGACGTACACGTATCGTATCTTGGTCTGCGTTGATTTCACTTTGATCTGGATATATGAATATCCAGATTCTCTCGTATCGGTAACTATCTTGGTCTGCGTTGATTTCCCCACCTGGGGTTTTCGTAGTCCTCACCAAGGGCGTTGACTCGCTATGTCTCGCGAGTACGCCCTTCCCCGGCTTGAGTCTTACACAACCTTTCTTCCCGCTATCCGAATCAACCTGACCCGGACCTGCCAACAGAGTGGGCCCTTACTCCGCCTCAGGTATCCGTAGATCAGACTTTCAGATTCAGATAGCGAACGTTTCGGTTGTGCCCGGGAGCGCACAGAAGCACGGTAACCAAGGGTAAGTGTCACTAACGTTACCCCTTTGTTTCTCACAGACCTGTGTATTACTTCCCTGTTAGGGAATTGTACTGTCTCTCACACCTGAACGAACCACGGTCAGATCTGTCGGGTAGTTCCCCGAACAGAGAGATATGCGGCTAGTTCCGCAAGTAGAGATTTACCGCGGGGAAACCGCGGTAATAAGTACAACCGACGTTAAGAACGCAAGGAAAGATATTAGACGGGGAAACCGCTAATAGAGATATATCGGTTAGATCCGCAAGAAGAGATAGATCCCGCGGGGAAACCGCGGAAGTAAGTACGCAAAGAAAGATATTCCACGGGGAAACCGCGGAAGTAATTATGAACGACGCTAGGCACGCGACGAAAGACGTTCCACGGGGAAACCGCGGAAGTAACTAAGAACGACGCTAGGTAGGCGACGAAAGATATTCCACGGGGAAACCGCGGAAATAGCCTAACTATGATTTTTCGGTAAGTCGCGTAAGTAGAAAAGGTGCGGTAGACCCGCAAGTTAAAAAGAATAGAAAAGAATATGCGGATGGGGTCTATCCGCAATGGTTGAGATTTAAGTGCAAGTTTACCAGATGTTAACGAACCGGACCAGCGGGGAATTTCCCCGTATCTATCTGTCACCAACGGGGTCGCCCTCCCCGTATTTGATCGAACCGGGTCACTGGGGAATTTTCCCCGTACTTTTTCACTCGCCGTTGACTGATTTCTCGGTCGCTCCCGTACGCCGAACTTTACGCGGAAACCGGACTATGAATTTTCACTCGCCGTTAACTGATTTTCCCGTCTTTCCCGTACGCCGATCTTTACGCGGAAACCGGACTATGAATTTTCACTCGCCGTTAACTGATTTTCCCGTCTTTCCCGTACGCCGATCTTTACGCGGAAACCGGACTATGAATTTTCACTCGCCGTTAACTGATTTTCTCGGTCGGCTCCCGTACTCTCCGATCGAACGGTATCACCGGGGCCTCGCCTGCCCCGTGTATTTATACAGACCTGTGATTTCTCGGTATTCCCCGTATTAGACCTGTGAGCCTTTATATCTCACGATCGGTCCTTCCCAGAGTTATGCTCAGCCGTTAAACTCCCGCAATCGGGATTCAAACCGTCTCGCGATCACGACAGGGTGGGCCCCCAGCCCTGCCGAATCAGCGGAAACGGTCCGGACACCCAAAGAGCGTTTGCCTTGACTGTAACTCCGGAGCGCACTGATTAGTCTTGTTTTGGACGCTGGTGCGACCGTAACTTTCACGAACCGATTTCACTCGCTTACCGCACTGGTGTGTGGTATTTTTCGCTAACCGTAACCGAACGATACCAAAAGATCCGTATCGTATATGCAGAGTAGTAAACTGTCGCTACTCTACATTATAAGCGATGCACGGTGAGGCAGTCTATATTCATCCGTGATCAATGTATGAAATAGCATCTCAACGCTTATAAAGGCGTCCGTACCAAAGTTTTTAATATAAGGTAGGTGTCTAGGCGATAGAACTCCTAAGTATTAATTTAAGCGATGCCTATCTTTAGTCATCAATTATAGGACTTTAGAGGGTGTAGTTTTATTTAATTAATATATTGAAACGATAAAATGGCAAATATTAAGCGGCTGTATAATTTCAATTATTTTTATTATAAACGAATCGAGCGTATGTACATGTAACACGCCATCTAGCGACTCAGAGGCACGACGCCGTATAACAGAAAAATCAATATTATGAAGCTATTGATAGATCCATTCTGCCTTGTGGCCTGTCCGCCACATATGTTTGCAATGCATCGCTGTCCGGCTAAAGGCTCCGAAACGGAACGGTTTAGCGAGTTGAAAAAATTTACAAAGCATTATTACGCAACGTCTAGGTCAACGCGACTATTTTCAGTTCGCAATTTTATTTAAACGCCGATATATGGCCATTTTAAATTTAACTTTTCAGCGAGCTTATTTCAATACCGCCCATAGTAAGGCCATTTGTTCACGTCACGCATGCTTAATAAGCAATCTTACGTCACACGGAGCATCTAGCAACCAATCAGAAGTCGCCACGGGCGAATTTCTAGGTCAGCGCAACCATGGCCTTCTAGATTATTGACTATAGATTATTGATTATTGACTATAGATTATTGTTAAATCCAGAGGGCCATGGCGCAACCATTTACAGATTTGGTGACCTAATTACACTAAGCTCACATTTTTTGCAACCACGGCCATTGCCGATTTTCTAGGTCAAAGCAACTCGAAACTTACTTTAGCTATTCGAATTTCTATCTCATCCCAATTACTTTCAGCTCATAATTTGCTTTCAATTCCGATTTATGGACATTATAAGCATGCCCATTTGTCCACGTCACTAAAATTAATATGCAATCTTAAATTACGTCACGCGGCTAAATATGCAATCTTACGTCACGCTGGCCAACGGCAAATAATACGCCTATTATAATTTAGAAATAACCCGTGTAGTACGGGGAACAAAATAATACGCCTATTTCAGGTAGAGATAAACCGTAAAGAACGGGGAACAAAATAATAATATTGCCTATAATTATAAGGTAGAGATAACCCGTGCAGTACACGGGCAAAGCAACTATGTTCACCTCTAAATATCGTTTCCATTCAGATATATGGACATTTTTTTTAAATATTTGAAGCCCATCAGCAAATATAGTAAGTAAGTAGCCTTTATTTGCAGCCGTTAAAAATTACGCCTGGGGAAAACCCGGGCGAACGCCGGGTAAAAATTGCTAGTATAGATCTATTTGTGCGTGATGGAATCTACAGTACATTGGCTAATAGGCCCTATTATACTCTATATTGGCCTATGGCTATTCCACCATATACAAATATATAAGCGTATATATACATATATAAAAGTCATGTTTATTTAACCATATATATATATATATATATAATATACATTACATATACATGATGGAATGTGTGGGTTAACAGAGGTATACCTATTCCTGGTAAAGAAGCAAAGAATAGCAGTTATATGGGGAAAAGATGCGCTCTCTCATTCTCCCTCCTTCTCCCTTTTCTCCTTCTCTTTCTCACTCTCTCCCTGCCTTCCTTCTTCCCTCCCTCTTTCTACCTCTCTCTCCCTCTTTCTCTCATCCCTTCCTTCCTACCTCCTTCCCTCCCACCTTCTTCCCTCTCCTCTCTTCCTACCTCCCTCCCTCTCTCCCTCCCCCTTCTCTCTCCCCTTTCTTTGTCTTTACTACATTAGATACTGTGGCCTATACATGACATACTTTGAGTAGTAATCTTGAGGGAGCGCTATATAAATTTCTGAGATAGATAGACATGTTACACTTACGCGTACACAAGTGTTTAGTCTGTAGTTCATCCGTGGCTATATTTTTTAATATCGCCCCCGAGCCAAATAATACGATTGCCCCAACACGTTTTCTCTTTCCTTCCGCGCCATTAAACCGCGGAGGGATACAACAGCCAATACACTGAAAAAGTAGAAAAAGTAGGTCAATTAATAAAAATACCAACGAACGTGACGTCGAAAAAGTAGTCCAACGTACCAAATCAGAGAAAATGCGCTGTATAACTCGACGATGGCTATAGACCTACTCGGTATAACTATAAGTTGCCCATCAGGCCTAAATGACTTTGTGCCACTATTATTATTATGCCAACAGAGCAAAATAACACGACAGATATTTCATTGTTTATCGTTGGACGGAAACGGAATGCTTGGCCGAAGGCAAGACGTAGTCAGTTTTTAGCCAAAAAATTATCGAAAAAATATTGATAATCATTTAGCATAGTAGACCTCGCATCAGTCAAAAAATTGCCCAGCTGTAGCGTAGCGAAATTACTCATTTATTACGCGTAGTTACTCATTTAGGGCCAAACAATATTAAAAATAGCGACGCTCACGTAATACTAGGTGGCGTCCCAATGTGGCATCCAATATATTAACTCTTTCTGTGTCTTTATAATAACAGGGTTTGATTAAAGACGTAGCACTAAGTGGCGACCCATTGTGGCATCCAATATGTTAACTCTTTCTGTGTCTTTATAATAACAGGGTTTAATTGAAGACAGCTGTTTATGAATTCGTTTGAGTGTTGTCAGATGATGGAATGATGTTGGCTAGAGACCCGTTTGACAACTACGAACGTTGACTACCGTACTCTCTTTGTTAGATCAAACTATAAAGTGGGTACAACACGATCTTTAACTTAATCTTTCAACTCAACTTTCCTTCTTTTTCTTCCTCTTTGGCTTCTTCGCTCTTGTTGTTCTCCTAATCTTTCTCTGCGTCGTCTTCTCTCTTCTGTTAACAGTATTTCTCTCTTTCTTCGCGTATTCTTTCTTCCTTTTCTTTCTCCTTTTCTTCTGTATATTCCCTGTTCGTCTTCTGTTTCTCCTCTCCTTATCTTCTCCACTTTCTCCATCTTCACCTCCTACAACTGTTCTTCTGGCTTCTTCTTTACTAACCTTCTATTCCACCTACCGAATCCTCCCTTCTTTTCCTCCTTTTCTCCTCTTCCTCCTCCCCTACTTCCTCCCTTGGACACTGACGCAATAGGGGCAGGTATACCGACGACAGACAGACAGACTGCACCGCAGGGCCTGTCTGGTCTGCCAGCGGTTGAGGCAATCCGCGAAGCATCCACTTCTTTGGTCATTTCTTATGAACGTCGAGTAAACCGCGATGAATGAACGAACGTGACTCAACTAAGACGCTCACAGGAACGTACTACCGCGGAACTTCTCTTGAGCCGTAATTCAACGGAGTCTCACCGAGCGCGAGCACCTGCTGCTTACCGTTCGGATAAAGTAATCTGACGTACCTGTGGTTGTTAACTTCACGCTGCAGCGCAGTACACGCCTTCCATTCAAACCCCAACAAGTAGTGTGTGAATTCGAACTCCGCCCCAAGGCTGTATACCACACGACCGATCCATTCATTCATGCATTCATTCCTTCGTTCCTTTATTCGCGTATACATTCTTTCGTCCTCTTTTCTTTTGATTCGTTTATACGTTAAATCGTTTACTCAGACATTCATGCAGTCGTCTACCATGACCGTTGATGACAATCACCTGCTAAGCCTCGTGAAAGACGTTTGACAACTTCATGTAAAATTAACACCCGATGAAAGCAACGCTGACAGTGATATGTCTATGAAACGACGAATCTCTTAGCGTTGTGCCGCCAAGTGACTTCGCATGCCTCGATAGACATTTCGAAGATAATGTAATGTAAACCAAAATGACATTCTCTTACATCAAATTGCCTGAAGGTTTCGCCCCACCGTTTTTATGATTGATTGCCCGATTGGCTCATCTACTCATCCATAGATTAATCAATCAATAGTTTCATTTATTGATCGATTAATCCATCCATACGTCCGTCCGTCCGTCCGTCCGTCCGTCCGTCCGTCCGTCCGTCCATCCATCCATCTTGACGGGAACTTTTTTTGGCATTCTTTTGGCACTTTTTGACACTCTTAGATCGTACTTCGAAACGAACATTATAACTCACATTCGTAAGACCTAGCCTACTGAGCTATAATGAGTACAATGACCATACACTGTCGGTGGAAAGGTGAGACGGCGACGGAGAGGACTGGCCACCCACCCTCATATGCCGAGGTTAAGAAAATGAAGTCGCTAACACTTCATATCAATGGTTGCCTCAGGGCTAGCTTAAGGAACTGCCCTTCTTCTTCTTCTTCGTAAGAACTGTCTTCAAGAGAATGAAGCGATAAGGAATTTGTGTTTATTTTAAGACCATTGTCTAAGGCTTAGCGTTCAATGCCTCACTTCTCGCTACTGCATAGGCCCCGAGAAAATGCAACGGAGGATTAGAAGTGGTACAGGCCTAAGAATCCAGACCACTATACAGATCGACAACAGACGAAAGCATAAAGACAGGAAGTCAGTATGACAGACACACGCACTCAGACTGAACAACAGAGCAGGAGATAAAGGAATTCAGACAAGAGAGATATTTAGAGACACACAGGCAGAATGAAAGAGAAGAAGAAAGAAGAGAAGGCGTGATAGTCTGAGAGATGGAAAGAGAGTGGAAGAGAGAGGGCGAGAGACGAATGGAGTGGGAGAAACGGGAGTGGTAGAGAGAAAAGCGGAAACACATGGAAGATACAGAGCCAGATAGACAGAGACAGACAGGCAGACAGGCAGGCAGACAGGCAGGCAGAGACAGACATAAACAGACATTTTAGTACCTGTTGCAAAGTATTTTCACGCGTCCAAAGTAAACAGTAGAAATTTATTTGACGTTAGAAGTTTAGGCAAAGACTGCTTTAATTGTCTATGTTCAGAGGGGTATAATACGGGACGCCCTATTCTTCAACTGGCCTAAATATCTAGGCCTGTTAAAGGTCGTTTGTAGAGCTGGAGCATATACATATGGGTCTGCTATAAATGGCGGAACCAGTGCAGAGTAAGAAGTTCATTGAACTCTTTCTCAGACAAGCTCCTTAGATCATTAGAATGCAGCGCTGCGGACGCAACCAGACTTCCGGTACTTACCGTACTTCGTAAAATCGCAGAATTGAATCAGCAACTGGATAAGAAAAACTGAATGAAGATTTTAATCATCAACTGCTTCTGCAATCAAAGTAAAATTAGAATCAGCAGTTGACCAAGCATGCTAACAATTAAATCAGGATTTGAATTCTGGCTTATGTATACACGCAGCTGTGCTTGTCCGCGTGACAAGTTGGCCATTCCACTCAAGCCACTCCTTGGTGGCGATTTTGAACCAGACCCCGAGAAAGACATCCACAAAAGCCGAGCCACCCAAGTCAAGCACTCCTGCAGTTGATATTAAATTTAGTCTTAGATGAAGAAGAGTATATACGTAACTGAAGGAAAGCCCGGAGACAGCTGCTGCCTACATCGTATAGCGATTTCATTTCTTAGCCTTGTCATATTCATTCATTCATTCTGGAGATGTATATAGCGCCCCTTCAAGAAATCTACTCAGGAGCGCTCCCAGCCCAGCCACGGCAAAAGAAAAAGACTTGAGTGATTTATAAAACCCAGTTTGATTGGTCAAAGGCAGCAAACGCAGCTCCGATGGCAGGTCATTCCAGATGGAGGGCACCGTAAAAGCCACGTTAGATAAAATAGACTAATGAGCTAAGAATTCAGTTGTAGGCTAGTTTTAGTTTATAAATGCATGAAAACATTAAGAAATTAATAAGTTTGGTTGCATATATAAATTTTTGTTTATTTGTTTGAATGTATTAATCTTGCCATGTACAGTGCTGTGCGTTTGCTAGTGCTTATCAATAAAGGATATACTTACTTACTTACTTACTTACTATAGGCCTACATAGTGAGCGTTGCAGGGACGCTCGAATTTGCACAGTCGTAGTAACAAGGCAAGCGCGTTGTTGAAATCGATCGCACACGATAACGAACTGCAGGTCCCTTTAATGCATCACTCATTATTCCGACTGTCTAACAACCCGCTTGACGTGCACGCTACGAAGGAGTGCCTTCGAGCAATGCATCTGGCGCTGCATAAATTCCTGCGCTAAACGAAGACGCCGAAGGTGTTCTGCATCTTCTCCCTCGTAGGCGTGAATCACTCCAAGTGTTGTAACCGGTCCATTCATCCTCCATCGAATAGCCTGCTATTAAAATCTCTTCCTTTGAATCCTATTCCGTCCCAAGTCGTTATTACTATACCGGGTTGGGCAAACAGACCCTTGGTCAGTTACTGTAGTACGCAAGCACCTGTGTTACATTAAGCGCTTAATTAGGGCAGACGGCCGCCCACGCTTGCAGGCTGGCCGCTTGGCGTTACAAACACCTGGTCAGTGATCCCAACGTCTCCCATCCCTCTGTTGGGAAGGGAATTGGCCAATTCACTGCGCACCAGGCAACACAAACACGCGTGTAAGAAACTCGTAGCGACACGGGTGTTCTCGGTCCCTAAAGACTCACGCCCACGTTGTTCGGATCTTCCTTTCTTCTCTCCCTGCCTATCTCCCTCTGCCTCCCTCCGTCGCTCCCTCGGGGAATAATATCTGTTCCAAGACCGCAGGGTGTCCTGCCCACACGTTCTTTTTAATTCGAGCGGGAAATCAAACACACGACCTACCGCGTACACTTACAGAGCTGTACGTCCATTCAGGCTTTCGTTCTAATCAAGACACCCGTTAAAACGACGCCAGGCTCGTGGTGCTGTCAGCCCTTCATCTGCCCGACCGACCTACAGCCTGCCCGCCCGCCCATGGCTTCTTTAAATTGTTGAAAAATTAATGAAACTACAAGAAACGCTTATTTTCGACGTTGTTTCTTCCAATGGTCATAAAGGATTTCTCTCTTTAGCCGACAGGCTGCGTTTTATTAGCGGGCTCTGAGAAACGTCACGTTCATCGATCGCTGAGAGCTGAGAGCTGAGGCCCGCCTTACTGTAGACGGCAAAAGGGGCGGTGCTTAGTCAGTAATGCGGCTGCGTCCGTCACCGTCGAGTCCTATATATACGAGCGCAGTTACCGGTTAGGTTGTAGATTGAATCGCACTGAGCGAGAGAGAAAGAGAGAGCAGGTGGCAGCGCGCTTTGATTTGAAAAACGCAACAGAGAGTGAGTGAGAGAGATAGAGAGCGAGAGAGAACGCAACGTACGACGTTTTGAACCGCTTAGAATTCGATTTCGCGACTGCATTGGTTTATCGGACCGACCGACCGTCCAGCAGAACTTGAAGTGAGACGACTCTTCGCCTGCAGTGTACTTGTCTGTGTCGGTGTGTCGCCTTTTCATTCGTATTCGACTCCTTCTTCCAGTGAACTACGTTAATCCGAGAGATGCTGGCACTCTGGACCTGGTTGTTGCTGTTCGTTTCAGCGCTCGTCTTCGTCTTCTATCTGGCCAAGACGACGTTTCGTCGCAAACGGTAAATACGAGAGCTTCATTGTATACAGGAACATATAGGCCTAGGTAGGCTGCAGGTACGTTGACAGTAAAGTAGATAGATATGAATCTATGGGTATATAACTAGATAGATAGATCGATGAATGGGTACAAAACTAGCTAGATAGGTCGAAAGATAGTTTACATAATTATAGGTACATTAGGTAGAGGAGTTTAGAGATACAATAAGTAAAATAGGCACATAGGTAATAGGTATGCAGATTACTAGGTGGACAGAAAGGTAGGTAGATAAACGGACCGATGGATAGGTGGAAAGGGAAAGAAACAGTTTTGAAGTATTGATGAAGGGTCCATGCTTACTATTATGTTGATTGCTATAGTTTCGAATTGTCATGATGTCTTTGGTGGCTGAAACTATTATAAAATGCGTTCAGGATCCACTTGTATTGAGGTGTTAAATGATTGATTTGTAGTCGTGAAGGAGAGCCTCCGGTTGTCGATGGTAGTCTCATCTGGGGCAACGCAGGCGAGTTCTCGCAGCACGCCGTTGACTTCCTTCACCGGTCGAAACAACGCCATGGCAACGTGTTTACTATTCGCCTCATCAACCAGTACCTAACGATCATCATGGAACCGAACAGCTACGAGACGATGAGTCACGAGAAGAACTTCGACTTCGATCCGATCCAGAAGCAGGTCAACTGGAACGTCTTCAGCTTCGTGCTCAAGGAACCGAAGAAGATGATCAAGGACACTGGAAAAACGGTTCGTGGCAAGCACATGGAGGTTGGCCTCGACAGCTTCGTCCGCAACCTTGACAACTCGTGTAACCAAACATACTATGGCAAGATGGACGGAGTCAGCTGCAATGGAACCGTTGAAAAGGGGAAGCCATGGGTGACGGACGGACTGCGAGCCTTCACGGCCAACACGGCCTTCTCTGCCATCTTCAACTCGGTCTTCGGTCGCTCGGACGGACAGATCTTTGACTCGAAGAAAGCCTACAGCAACTTCGAGGTCTTTCACAAGTACTTCAACTATTTCTGGCTGGGGTTGCCAAAGGGTTGGTTTCCATCGGCAATGTCTGCCCTCAAGGAACTGCTCCTGCTGCCCAATTCTGATGTTCTTCTGGCCCGCGATGACCTTTCATCGTACATCCGCCTGGCGATCGAGTACATGAAGGAGCAGGGACAGACGGAGGCCGATATCAAGGGACACAATCTGGTCTATCTGCACGTTAACTACAACACCTTTCGACTGTCATTCTGGGCTCTCAACAACCTGCTGGAAAATGCCAATGCCAGGGACGCACTTCTCGAGGAACTGCACCAGGAGATCGAGGACCGTTTCGACTCTGAGACGAACACTGCCGAATTCTCAGTTCAGGACATCGAGAACATGAAAATACTTGGTAAGCAGAACTTATCGTTTTATTGATAATTCAAATAATGTACAAATTTTTGGAGTATTTTGCCTTGTCTTAGACATTTTTAATTATATCAGATTATTCTGAATGATTTTAAATGATTTGAATCTATATTTAGACTATTCTAAACTAGGACTATGATAGGATAAGCCAATTCTGGATGTAGGCATAGTAGGGGAAGGAGAGATACGGTTAGGTGAGGGGGATGTAAGGTAAGGGGGAGATCAAGTAGTTCTTCATTTAATGGCTCGGAAAGTTACAGTCGAATGCCATAATCAGATGACCGAGGAATGTTGAATGTATACAACAGAGCAATACAAAGCAGAGTCATCGACACCATCTGAGAACCGCTCGAAGGCGGTGATGCTATCGATCTAAGTATTATCTAACACATGTTTGTTAATGGACTTCTTGCGGAACAATGCATTCCTTTGGAACAGCGAGTTTTCATAGACTTAATTAGACGTTGTTTGGCGCCATTTCCACTTCCTACGTTTTGATGAGTCAGACAGGCAGACAGACATGCAGAGATACAAGCAAACAGACAGGCAGACAGACAAGTGGGCAGGCAATGACCGTGCATGATGCCGCATTAAATTTCGACAATGACAGCAAATGCGATGAGTCATTGGAAGCCTAAAGGCTTCGCTTGAAACTAGCACGCGAGGTGCCAGCACAGTGCTATCAATTCTTGACTAAAATAGATTGTTCTACGTGCCTTGGACAAACCTGGAAATATACATGCATATATATATATGTATATATGTATATATATTATATATGTATATACATATTAGGGTGGATTGAAAAAATAACAATTCGATGAAAATTCTAGAGACTAAACGTAATGTGATAAATCGTAGCCTTTTGGTGTAGTTAGTTATCATGCCAATTTTTTAAAATTCGTTCTCTAAGATGTACCCCAAAGAGTTTTAAAATTTGACATTTAAAAAAAATTGTCGAATCAATAAAAATTTCTGTAAATTTTGCAAATGTAACACGCTAGTTGTGATCGTGTTTAAGCATTTGTTTATGACATATTTAATGACTGTATTTGGCATGATAACTAACTACACCAAAAGCAGCGATGCTTTGCTATTACGTTTAGTTTCTAAACTATCTATTTTTTTCACTCCACCCTAATATGTATGTAATTACATGCGCATATATATATATATACACAATTGAGCCAATTCATATATATATTATGAAAATATTTACAAGTTCATACATATAACTGGCCTATTGTATATAATTATATGTTTATACATCATGTTGACGTTAGTCATGCCACGGATTCGGTAATGATCATTGTGTAAACAATGCTAAAATTTCTGACCTGCCCTTTAGCAGACGACAGCATTTTAAATGACTAACCATAGTCAGACCTGTGGGAACACCATCGACAGTTGGTTGTGTGAAGACTGGTGACGCCCATGCATATGGGTGATGTAAATACTGTAAAATTACACTACACTGTACTAAGTACATTGAACAACACTGCACTACGCTATTTGACGCTAGTAAACAAACTGTCCGGATGACCTCGTTGAACGAATAGCCAACCATCAACTGCTTAGTGCCATCATGCCGTCTACACTATGGCCTTCATTCTCTACTGCTGATTAGACTGCAGTATAGTTGTTTGATAATACCGCTCTATAACCAGACAGTCGATGGCTGAAAGCGTTCCCTAATCACACTGGCGTATGTTGTGACCAGACATAATAACCTTCAACAGACACACAGATAACAATAGTTGTGTGGTTAACCATTACAGCGTCGTTCGGAAAATGCCGAAGACAAAAAGCGCGTTACAATCCGGAATTTAAACACGAAGGTCGTAACCTTGAAGGTTGTACGTAGCTGTTCCAGGAGAAGCCGCAATAAAAGAAAATTTAAGTTTCCATTTAATCCTTATTACTCTTCCAGAACTTTTGCATAACTCTTCTATGACTCTTGTGTGACTCTTTCGTGACTCTTACATGACTGTTCTTGCAATTTGCTTTGCAGATAGCGTTGTTCAAGAGACGTGTCGTCTGGCCAGCGGTGTGTTCATGGTTCGTTACGTGAACGAAGACACGACGTTCAAGACTTCAGACGGAAAGGAACACCTCATTCGACAGGGAGACCGTGTTGCCATGTATCCACCGGCCATCCACAAAGACCCGGAGATCTTTGAAGACCCTCTGGTGAGCATCTACATGCCAATTGCAAAGGCCTATACTCAATCCGCTGTTCATTCGTTCATTCATTCATTCCGAGAATTTATATAGCACCCTTCAAGGAACCTACTCAGAGGCACTCCCATCCCAGCCATACTGTTGCGTGTGCATTCTAGACTGAAGGTACCAATATGCAATGACAGCAATACGTATCAAGCACCCATTTCATTTTGGAAGTAGCTTTATGCTTAAGGATATTATGCAGATTATTGGGGGCTTTATTACAATGGATTATCTTCGGTTTTATTACGCTGCATTACATCATAGTAGATTACATTTCGTTACTCATTGAACAGTAATGGCATTTGTTTAAATCGATGTTCAAACAGGTGTTCAAGTACGATCGCTTCGTAGATGCAACGTTCTACAAAGATGGTGAGGAGATCAAGCACCCGATAATGCCGTTTGGATCGCTGTGCCCCGGAAAGCGCTATGCCCTGCTCCAGATGAAGTGGTACATCATGACGGTCATGACCCGTTTCGAGATCCACCTGCACGACGGTCAGCAGGCCCAGTACGACTACCAGTACCACGGGCACGAGGTCCTTCCGCCGGTCAAGGACGTCCAGGTCGACTTTCGTCTGCGGGAGAACTTCCCACTGCTGAGACTACATCATAGATGAACGATCTCTCCTCGCGTCCTGTGCGGGAAGGAGAGTGCGAATGGAAATCCAGCTTCAAAGTCCGACGTTCGGACTTCTTTGGACGAGTATGTGGACAGAAAGCCACCCACGAGTGACTGTGTGTGTGAAACTACGCCACCTCCGATACTCCGTAGACAGTTAGCTTCAGTTTAGTTGAGACAGAAACACGTGTTAAGTATCTACTACCAGTGAATGTGAAGGGGCCTGAGCAGAACAACGACAACCTGACTCTGCTGTTGCTGCAGGATATGTCCGGCAAGATCCTGTGGCCCCTGATGCTGTTGCAGCCTACCAGTGATGTGAGTCTTCTGCCGAAAGGCACCTGTTACATTTCTGGGGTTTGAGGCTGATCGAAATAAATAATCTCATCACAAGACGACCCAATGGGTGTGAACTGCAGAAGACGAGTGTTAAACTGCTACCTCTGATATAGTTGCCTATTATTGACTGAAATTGTGACTGCCTTAATTCGCGTGCCTAGGAACATTTGACTGTGTTAATGGAACTGTTTTCTTGTTGCACTGGGCCGTTGCCTTAAATGAGTACAGCCAACTAATATGGCCTGAAACCCAGACAATTATGCATATTGTAAGAAATTACATCTCCAATTCTGACCGATCATCACCACATAATTGCAAAAACATTTTTCATGTATCTTGAGTTTTGTAATTAGTCCGGGATAATTAAATTTAAAAAAACACTTTATGCGAATTTTCTTAATCGAGTTTTGATTTTAAATCAAATTTAAAACCGTTCAACTGTTCTAGTGTAAAATATTAATATTTTAAAATTATTTATAAACCACTGTCCCCAATAGTTGGCTGTACTGAAAATTTAAGCAACCCCTTTACAAGTTTCACATGTGCCTTAAGTTATTTTCGTATTGATAAAATGTTTCTAAATTTTTTAAACTGGCAACTTACTAATTTATACAGCATATCGCAGTTTCACCTGTGCCTTGAGGTATTTTCTACATTTTAAGCTGTTATTTATGCACTATCCGTGACATCCTATTGCTGTAAATAACTAAGTGACCTTTCTTTTGTCTCAGGAGAGATTTTCTTGTTAAGAGAAGCTTGCCACTGTTCGCTGATAGTTTGGTTCGATCTTGCAGATTTGTTGAGTAGCATTTTGTCTGAAAAATAAACGATCGAAACATATCACAATTACACTGCATACCGATATTTTCTGGACTGCAATATCACCAATTTCAAATCTGCAGGATTTATAGCTTTACTTTTTTTACTTTTTTATTTTTTTTATGTCATTGCCTTCCGAGTTGTGTTGTCTTTGTGTAGTTCGTTTATTTCAGTTGTCGAAGATTTTGAACCTGTTTTTGTTTGTATGTTAACTGCCACTGTTAGGTCATTTTAAGTTATAACTGCTGCTACAAAAATTTAGCTAAAATCTGCAACCGTTCTAAATTAGCTGCTATTGTAAACTATTTGCCCCCGTTTATAAGCTGTAATTATATTATGTTGTCAGTTAGCCATTGCAGTTGTAAGCTAACTGCTATGTTGTAATTTAACTGCTGCTATTATAATTATCTATTGCTGCTCCTGCTGCTGTTGTAAGTTAACTGCTGCTGTTTTGTTTCAACTGCTGATTGTTTTGTGTGTGTAGAACTTAGTTTGGATCTCAGTTTTTTTGTTCGCTGTGTCGCTCTTGTGGACAGTGAAGAAGTTGTAAATGGTTTTAGATGGCCTGGCTTGCCAAAGGGATATTTATTAAAATCGTTTGTTTCATGTTTGCCAAGTGTCGACTTCGTTGGATGGTTAAGAGCGCTTTCAAGTATATTTAAAAAATTGTTTTCTTACCAAAAACTTGTCTTCTCTAACCCCCTCTCTACTGCTCAAAATTCCTTTTACGACTTTTGTGCCTCTGACAGGAGTGAGGCGCTGTCTAAAGGTTAACGGTACGTCGCATAAACTTAGCAAGTGAAGGAGGAATATTATGCGGCAGCTTTTGTGCTGAGCTTTAATCTTTTACGAAGTTGGCACTTTGTGTTTCTGTCGAATTTAATTGTAGTGTTCTAGTTATTTTGCAAAGCTTTAAAATTAAAGTTGTTCTGCTTGTTTTAGTGAACGATGTAGTCTAAATCTGCAGTTATATAGGTTCAAATTGTGGTCTTCTGTGCTCTAATCCCATGTTAACATTGTTCTATTTTCAGACTGCAAGGTTTATCCCTTTTTTTAGTGCACCTAACTTAGCCTATTTATGCCGTATCCCCTTAAATATTTATCATAAGAAATGTGAAAACTCTCCGTTGCTGGATGAATTTCACTGCATTTTCGATAGCATTTAGGCCTAGCCGTTGATCACCCCCAGTGGCACGCATGCAATCCCCTGTAGATTTTGCTTGATGCATTTCGACCTGAATTTGTCTTTCTTAAATTCGGAACTTGAATTGATGTCTTGAAGCAAGCTTATTTCCAAAATCTTTGTAGCAGCCTATTTGCACCTCTTTCTTTTCGTTTAACCCTCTGCCAGATAGTTTAGTCGCAGAGGCCGTTATAATGTTGATTGAAGTTTTGATATTAATTTTTGTTTGCGTCATCGTTATATCTAAGAA
Source organism: Aporrectodea caliginosa (assembly GCA_020284085.1). NCBI lineage: Eukaryota > Metazoa > Annelida > Clitellata > Crassiclitellata > Lumbricidae > Aporrectodea > Aporrectodea caliginosa. The sequence goes on from JACEVL010000163.1 coordinate 324,309, forward strand.
TAGTTTTGTATTTTTGCGTATTTATTTAAACTGTAGGTAGGCCTATTTTGATGCGTTGTTTGTGTGTGGGATCGTATAAACTTACAACAAACTTTGAGTTACGTGTAATTTATTTGAACTTGAGTGTATACAGTGTTAATCGATTGATTCTATCTGTATTTATGCATAAGCGTTCAATTAGTTTCTAATAAAGTTTCTATTCTCTGCAGTTGTATGACTCAATCGATGATTCACCTTGGCTTTGTAGCAGAGTCGGAATTAGGTGTCACAGGTAGAACAGGCAGGTATACCGGCTGCTGTGAGGGCAGATGGAAAGCGGTGGAGGGATGGCCTATATTGCCCGTGTTATGCACCGAGGTGGACCGGTAGGCAGAGGTTTGAAACAAGGCTTCAGGGTATGTATGCATATGAGCTTTTGTATAGTCCCCATTAGAGAGACCAGCTTTCATACGCCCTGTGAACTGGGGCTGCCTAAATAGGTACATCTTGAGGGGGAAAGAATGTGCCTTAGTTATACGTATGTCAGAAGGAAGCTTGTTGCAGAAGACTGGACTGCATGCAGTGTTCCGCCCTCTTAAAAAGATTTGCTCCGAATATGTGTATACTGTGCGGGTGAGCTCGTGTTGATGCGTGGAAACAAGGAACAATGAGCAGGCATTGCTTGAGTCATCTGTTGAAATGCCAACTGGTCTGCATTCTTTAGCATAATTATGATGCTTAAATGCTACAGCTAAGGAGTCAGCAAGACAAACAGTGTCATTAGTTCCGCTAATTCGTGCACGTCCTGATAACATCCGTTCTCATAGAAATTTACGCCTACGCGTAGATAGACCTATATCCAAGTATTTCTATAGGGTCTATGTCGAACCTCACTTAGGGTGTTCGAGAGGGTCTAGCGAGTTCCTAGTGGAAAAATGTCAGGGTTGCGGCCCCTAACCCTACAATTGTATACAGCAAAACGGTTCAGTTGTACACTCTTATAAGTAATACCCATTAAGGTGAAGCTAGTTATAGAATAAGGTAGGTTAGATCGCGTGCGAGTAGTAAGTTCGGTGGAAGAAGCGAATGGTAAGAGAAGACTATAATAGCGATTTGAACTTAGAGACCGAAACCAACAAAATGAAGTCGCTAATACATTTGTCGTAGTCACAATTGGTTCATTGTGGGTTGTCTAGACAAAGATCATGTAAATGATATGCAGGTGAGGTGGTGCCAGGTGATGCCAGGTATGGCCAGCTGAGGAAATCGAAGTCGCTGATTTGCTACGCACTCATATAGGTTTAATATATTGCCTTTGGCGAGCAATACTTCCTCTTCGCCTACTTAACCTTCTCTCTGTCTCTGTCTCTCTCTCTGTGTCGTCTCTCTGTCTGTCTGTATGTATGTCTTTCTGTATGTCTCTCTGTCTCTCTCTGTCTGTCTGTCTGTCTCTCTCTCTCTCTGTTCGTCTACGTCGGCCACTCTCTTGCTCTTTCCTTCTTTATTTGTCTGTTTCTGTTCTTGTCCCCTCTGCCTTTCTCCGTCTGTCTATCTTTGCCACTTCCTTGTTTAGCTCTCACCGAAACTTAACGCTGACCAATAATTGGCTTAATAATTAATTCTCATTAATTGCTTCGTATTAATTCATTCTTATTAATTAATTCTTAACGTTGCATCAGATTCATTGTCGACATCCGCATTGCTTGCCACTAAACTATTATGTGTGCACGATTCCCGTCAAATAAGTGTCTGATTATCCTCTAGACACTAATGTAGCCAGCCTGCACATACTATGCTTGGTGTCAGGGCAAACAAACGCTTGCCAGAATCTTAGAAAATGTATCCGAATGTTCTATAGAGTCATGGCAGTTGGTATTTTATCTACGACACTGGCTGTGGCAGTGAAGTTAACAGCGCAAGGCTGGTTAGAACTTGAAAAGTGATTCAGTAATTTAGATTGAACATCATAAAACTTAGTATCATAACAAAAGAAGGGTGCACAAATGTTTGTCACAATGACGGCCTAACTTTCTCGCAGGATATACTAATTTCAGTTTGCTTGGAATGTAATGTATGTATGTATGTATTTATGATTGTATGTATGTTGTATGTATATATGTATTACTTGTTGCAATAATTATTAACTGAAAACCCGAGCGGAGACAAGTGTAGCGAATAACTTGTTGAGGATTGTTACATGGAGTCACTTCATCAGGCTCGGACCCACAAGCGTTCGGTCACAGGCCCCACGCGCTACCGCACAAAATCGCTCGATAAGACATAAAAGAAATGACGCAATTAATGACTTCTATAGCGCCGATATAATGACATCAAAGGAATAAATCGCTTCAAGTGAAATCGTTACAAAAAATATAATCTAATGGAGAAGACAGGTTGAGTGAAGAGAAACCAGAGGCTAGGTTGGGCAAGCGATGAGTTGAAAGAAACGGGTCTTAAGTTGGAAGCTGATTGACATGAAAGGCCTGAGAGGACAAACAGAACTGGACAGAGAATTCCAAAGCCTTGAACCGCCTAATGGCAACGATCAAAAGCCCAACGCTGCACTCCTGGTACGAGGCGCAACCAAACCCACAGTCTACTACTGATCGATCGCAATATTTGTCTGTACGGGAGCGAACATGGATTCGATTGGTGTCTCATGTAGCCAGACATTAGGCCTACCCGGATACTACCGCCCCCACCTACTTATCCCCCGCCCCTTCCTCCCCCGCAATAATCATAAACCAACATGAATAGATCATAGAGAAAATCTGTTATGTTTGACTCATTAGAATTTCAAATTTTCATCGCGATCCGCTCTGCAGGAACCAGCCAAACGCCGAACGGAGTCATTTCAGACGCAGAATTCTACATATCTTGAATAAATAAGCACTTTGCACTTAGCACGAACGAAACACTCTAAAAACGCAGATCGTATCCGAATTAATAAACCTACCGCGAACAAAATCCATATTACACACACGCGAAACATTACGTAACGTTAACTATATATATTATATATATATATATATATATATATAAATATAAATATGCATATATATATATATATTCATTCATTCTTTAATTCATTCAGTCGTTAATTTATTCATTCATATCGAACATTCATATAGCACCCCTTCAAGAAAACTACTCAGAGGCACTCCAAACTCCAGCACGGCTGAAAAGAACGGTCGTAAAGAACAGAGAAGACAAGTTCCTGGGAAAGAGGCGAAGCTCCAGAGTGGAGGTATGGGAAATAGAGACAAGGACTCCTCCTTGTCTCTATTTCCTCCTTGCCTCCTTGTCGGAGGAATCGAGAGCCGCTAACACTAAGGACTAAGGACAAGGCAACAGAGCTCGCGAAGATAGACAGGAGCGAGGGCTAGTAAGCAGCGCCAGACTAGGGCAGCTATCCTATACACAATCCGCTGCTCAGAGGGAAGCCAATGGAGAATATTTAGTGCTCGGATTTGGTGCCCGGCGGCAGATCGTATTCAGCGTGGCTGTCACAACACAACAGCCACTGCAACCTCTCTGTATACATCAGTCCAGGCCAACTTGGCCTTGGATTCTCCCTCGGATGGACCGGATCCGCTCGACCTGGCTAAATCAAACCGGTCTCTCCCTAACAGGCCTAGCTACCTCGGCCTCCTCCGTTCCTGCCGCCAAGGAACCCTCATGGACTTCGCGTACTCTTACTGACAAATATGCATGTGTTGTTCATGTACTACATGAGAGACAGCTCGACCTGTAAGCTATAACTGAAAGCTGGCACCGTTGCTCAGATGATGTACCTCTCAGACGTGCTGCTCCGCCTGGTTACACCATACAGGACAAGCCTATAGGGACCTTCGACCAGATGGACGAGCGACTCGTGGCGGAGGTATTGCTATCTACACATCGCTTCGTGCATCTCCGATCCAACTCGATATGGAGATTACGACGTTCGAGGCGCTCTGCATAACTCTCTCTACGTCTCATGGTCCGTCAACTTTGTTACCTAGATGCAGACCGGGCCTCTCACCGCGGCAAGTTCTTCGAGGACTGTCATCCGTCCTTCAGGGCCTAATCACCCGCAACAGTCAACTGATCATACTAGGAGACTTCATTCTACACGTACCAGAGGATACTCACTCTCTAGGTGGAATTCTGGATCTGGTCATCGCTTCTGATGATGTCTCTGTCCAGGACCTGCTCATCCACCCGCCGGCGCCATCGGACCATTCACTGGTGAAGTTGACTCTCCCTCTATTACACACTCAACCCATATACGCCATCCATTTGGTGAGGGGATGGAAATCTTTGGATAATCAAGCGCTCAGGAAGAAATTCGTCGCTCGAAACTTGCTTCCGACCTACTGTCTCTAAGTCCCTTGATGCACTCTCGGTGACGGACCTTTTCGACCTGTACACCAACACACTGAGCGAACTGTTGGACAGACTTCTACCTCCACGTAAGGTAAAGACGCGAATACGGTCACTTGCAGCCTGGTTCGATGAAGAATTCCGCCAGCTTCGTCGTCGTACGCGATGTCTAGAAAGGCGTTACCGACGTTTCAAAGAGCCTTCTGATCGCCTTACGTGGATCGCTCATCGTCGGGCCCTTCATCGCCTCTATCAATGCAGAGTCCGAATACAGGGAGAAACTTGTTTCGCGCAAGATCATTGAACGAAGATCCCACAACAAAGTCACCGACTTCTGGGACTTTATATTTAGTGCCAGCCAATCAGTGGTTACTCAAATATCAATTTTCGTACAGTCAGAATAAACAAAACGCCCTTTTCGAACTGGGTTCGGCTTACAGGTAATAGGGGTAGCTGCTAGGTTTTTAGATGGTTAGAATCTACTCGTAAGGTTGATACTGTGTTGAAAATTTGATAGCTATATCTAACATACTTCTTGAGTTATTAGCTAAGCAAATATTCCCAGAATTAAGTCATTCGCGCTATAGTAGCTATGCCGCCAGTATAAAACCGGTCATATCTTGAACATCATGCAACATCATATTAAGCTGATACTTTGCATGGCTTCTTACCAAGGGCTTGTTTGTAAACTGACATTATCAGCGAATTCTAAGATGGTGTTATTGGGAAATTGGGTTTACTTGCCATGTCACCCAGATAAGAAAGTTCGGTCTTTACACCACTTTATATCTAACAGTGATTGGTATGCTAGTGCTGTATCAATTGCCCCACAAATGCATCATTATGTGTTATGTTTAAATCAGATTTAAAAAGTTCCATGTTGTCAAAAGACCGCATATTCTGCATCTCAGCATAGTATAGTGCTGTGCATCAACTCTGGAATATGTGTATTTTTAGCATATTTTCAAACATCTGTTTCATTATGTTCTCGCTTGAATTAAGTGATGCCTCTGGCTGAAAAGTCTTAAAATATGTTTTTCTTGAAGCTAGAAACGTTTCATGCTTTTATCCGTAAGATGAACAATGCACTGCCTTTTTGGACCTCATCCTCCTCGCTATAGGCATTATGAGCTTCGCTCCAGTTAAAAGCAGAGTTGTATGGTCTCGAGACAGTGTCGCGGTCTGGAGACGTCTTGAGACAGGTTTTTGATGCCTCGGTCTTGAAACCTATTGTCTCGGTCTCGAGGTCATTTCTTGACTTGTTGGAAACTGTCTTGAAGCGAAAGTCTTGTTCTCTTGTAGAAGCGGTCTCCCTGCATAGTTCTCGCGTAAGCTGTCTTTAGTTATGGCAGTCTCGCGCTATAAAATTGTCCTGTGTCGTTCTGATAACTAGTAAGTCGGAAGTGCAGCTAAACACACTGGAAGTTTGGAAAAACGCTCTCTCTTTCTACTTAACTTAATTATATTGAAAAGAGCATTTTTTAGTTTATTTTGATTTTCTATAAGTGCAAATAATTATGATAAAATGTCTCATAGAGATTAGAGAACCTGAAATAGTCAAATTTGCATTGACGCAATTTGAAATCATGTACAAACAAAATAATTGGCGTGCCGTTTGCCGCTGATGTAGGCCTAAAGCCACGACAAGCAAAACGCTTGGAACAACATAATTTCTCAAGGTGAGTTATGTGACTTATGTCGTAAATGTGTGGAATATTGTTGGTTTAAATTTGAGAATCGTTTAGAAGATTTCAGGATGCCTGAAATATTTAATGTCTTTATGCTATTCAGATTATCGGCTGACTTCAGTGACTTATCCCTGGCAGTACACGTGAACAGTTGAGAGAAAAATTGTTTTCGGGATTTGGGTTCATTTTCCATTTCCCATCACTTTTTAAAATGTGCGGTTAGCACTGTCTTGAACTGTCTTGGACCTTGTGTCCCGGTCTCGGTCCCCACTGTCTCGGTCTCGGTCTCGAAGTTTGATGTCTCATACAAGTCTGGTCATATGTATGTATGTGTATGTATAGATGTATGTCTGTATGTATCATATGTATGTATGTATGTATGTATGTGTTTATGTACGAACGTTGATCAATAAGTAGTGAGAAAATGGGAGGAATCCATCAAGCAATGCACATGACTTGAATCTAAGCATCACTTGTATTCTGTACACGATTCAACATAGTCTCCATTTTGGTCTGGCATACGGCGCGAAAGGTACGATGTTTTCTAATGACGAAACTAACCCTTATAACCCTGACACTAACCGACCCCACGCCGCATGCATTGCTCGTTATCATAAATGTGAGCCCAGAACCAGAATGTTATTAAGCTATATCCTTTTTAAACCATGCTTCAATGTGAATCAGTTGGATCATTTGGATGCCACAGGTTGCCACTGAATACACATGTCTGTACACCAAAGTGCGATTATCAATTGGTTAATAAAGAATATACTTACTTACTTAAGAAAGTCTAAGGTAAAGAGAACATTACGTCGTCTTGCCGATCCATAAAGTTCCTTTTACGTACAGCAACAGGTTGTATTTCAAATGCCGTTTCCAAGTTCACTTCGTTAAACTTGTGTTCGTTACTCATTGCTTGCTTACTTGAGGGACTTCCGCTGTCAGAGGTCGCTTCAGTCTATTCTATCCGAGTCTGAGGCGCACACAGGCGACCCTAAATTAAATTTTACCCAACACTGTGGCGCGACGGGAACCGCATAACATCATCCACTACAGCTCAACTATAATTGTAACGAAAGCAACAACTGCCAGTTGAGATTTTCAATCCGCGATCCAGAATTTCTGCAACCGACGAAAAAGAATCAAAATGCTGTTGTTTATATTTTTTTATATTTTATATTATATATATCGTATTATCGTATCACATTACATCACATCATTATCATATATTAGTTATAGTTAAGTTTATTCCTATTGCCTATGTTACCAGGTACTCTGTTTTGTTCATATGATTTTCTTTGAATTTTGTTTTAATCATTCTGCCATCTGTTGCATAGCTATGTTAACTTAAGTTGTCGTCTCATTGTTCAGAGTTAATAGGTGGTCCTAATTAAGTGGGACTTCTGTTCCTTTTGGGTATTCCTTTTACATCCCGGACAAATGTACTATTCTTGTAATATGTAACATTTTTGAATTAGGATCAATAAATGAGGATCAGATGAGATATATCATTGTCATAGATCACATATCATATATCATATTACACCATATCATATGTCATCTATATCATATAATATATCACATCACATCGAATCACATCACGTCACATCATATCATATCATATCATATCATATCATATCATATCATATCACATCACATCATATCATATCATAATCATCATATCACATCATATCATTTTTCCCTAGTATACCTAAGGGGGGGTTTAGGTGAATGGGTAACACTCCGGCACGAATAAACAGCAGAAGATTAGCACGGACGCGGGATCGATTCCCTGTATACCCTCCCAAAGGTCGACTCAGCCTTTCATTCGCCAGATGGCGTTGGTAAACTGAGCAGTAGGACAGACGGACGACTTGCATGGCTGCAATACAGTTAAATTCGACTCCTGTAATGACTTGTTATCATCTGTTCATACTATGACTTGTAATCATACTGCGTTCGTGTCAGTCTGAATCAATAAACGAAGATTATTATTATCATTTAAGCTACTTCTGTTGCCATAGCCTTGGGTTACTATCAGCAGGCGGCAGCGATTATTAACTATAAAGCAGCTGCGGGCAACTTCAGTAAGTAAGGAAGTAGTTTTCTATGACACAAGTGGGTTGAAAGGCTACGGCTGCTGGTCTGATATTGGCGGGTAGATCTCTCTTTTCGGATGACGGTACTCCTCGTTAACGTTGCGGATCTCCTTCTATATGTTGCGGATCTCACAATACAGGTGGCGGATCTCAAATCAGAGGATCAGGTTCTCAGATCCGACCGTGGAGAAGGAGGCATTTGGAAATGCATATATATATAGTCTTAACAGTTGCAGTAATCGTGTATCAGTTTAGAAACGGGGCTGTTGAAATCTGAATGTGACGATACGGTTGTCTGATTATCAAAGCTCTGCAACAATTGAAACTCGTGTCTTCGACAAACCGGAGTCTTTTCATGAGTATTCGTGTAATTTCTGTCCTATATATTTACATCTGTAAATACATAGCTATCGAAATATATTTAGTCTATATATAGCCTATATATACATTGCTATCTTTCCACACGTGTTATACGCAATTTATATTCTAAAGCTTTCATACACATTATATATATGTCTGCATATGATGTGATTTTTCTCATGATCTATTTTCGGAAGTATAGCGTATAAGAGGTGATTGTTTGTTCTCGCCTGGTCTGGTTGTTACAATTGACAATTGGAGCTGCGCTGATGGCATCGTCAACGAGATGAAGGACATAGTGACGTGTTGTTGGGGGGGGGAGGGTGTGATGGGGAGGAGAATTCAATCTATCGCAACATGTTGCCATTGTCGGGTCGTCGATGGGACATTGAAACGATCGTAGAGAGAGGGGACGCTGAGATTCGCTTGACGATGGGAATTGGTTGCATTGCGAGACGGACCACTTGACGAACCATCGGCATCAGCAGGAGGCATTGTTGGGTATATATAGAGGAGGAGGAGGGTGGTTGGGAGGAGACAGCGGTAGATGGAAGGACCGGTGATGTAGAAGTTGTGAAGGAATGGGGTGGAAAAGGAAGAGGAGAAGTAGAGGTACATGTATGTATGGATGCATTTTCGTTTATTCGATCAAGTCTTATTGTCAAAACGCCACGAATGACAATTCTACACAATAGCAGCGTGTGGCAAGAGTGGAAGAGAGGAAGAGGAAGAGGGAAAGCAAGGATAGGGTGGCTTTTGTATCACTTACGTCGGTTCATCATACCTTCCCTGTCTGTCTTTTCTTTTTTCTGTCTCTGTCTCTGTCTCTGTCTCTCTGTCTCTCTCTCTGTCTCTGTCTCTGTCTCTCTCTCTCTCTCTCTCTCTCTCTCTCTCTCTCTCTCTCTCTCTCTCTCTCTCTCTCTCTCTCTCTCTCTCTGTTTCTCTGTCTCTCTCTCCTCTGTCTCTCTCTCTTCTCTTTCTCTTCTCTATGTCTCTATCTCTTTCTCTCTTTCACTCTGTCTCTGTATATGTGTCTGTCTGTCTCTATGTTCATATGAAAACTTCTCTAGCGCCATTAATTTACCAAGAGCAAGGTCAAGCTATTAACTGTATAAAAATGAACTGAAAATACTCTATCTTTTTCTGTACGGTATAGTTTGTTTGCCTGTCTGCCTGTGTATGTAATATTCTAGTCTATTTGTTTCGTCCGTTTATACGTTTGTCTCTCTGTCTAACTGGCTGCGTCTGCCAGCCTGCCTGCCTGCCTGCCTGTCTGTCTGTCTGTCTGCCTGCCAGCCTGCCTGCCTGCCTGTCTGTGTGCCTGTCTGTCTGCCTGCCTGCCTGTCTGTGTGCCTGTCTGTCTGCCTACCTGTCTGTCTGTCTGTCTTCCTGACTGTCTGTCTTTTCTATATGTCTAATTGAAGACGACAAGTGATTTGAATGGGTTCTCTTATGCAGATCGGTGTCGCGCTTGCATGGTGTATGGATAGTCGAGTGGCTGCCAATTACCCCGTTGGCCGCTCTCGATCCTTCGCTCGTCAATTCAATCACTCGCATAGCATAACAAGTACAAAGGCGACACAGCATCGTCTCTAACGAGTAGAATATTAGCAGATTTTTACGAGATTATTAGGAGAACTATAACGAAGGTGTGAAAACGGACGAGGACCCGCAGCGTAATTAACGAATGCTGCGTCAAGTCGAGTGGTTGTCTGAATAGAAGGGCAAGGTTCTGCTGCAAAGAGACCGTGGCAGTTAGAGACGGAGAAATTGAAAATCACTGCTGCGGAAAACTTCAAACCTCTTATTATAGACATTTGGAATGCGATTAGTTAATTGCCTGTTTAGACCCTTTTACTTAACTCCGCCACTGCTCGTACTCTGGCAGTGCCAGTCCCAAGCCTGAAGAAGGCGGAGGGCGACGCTAATGATCTTTGTTATCACACAGCATCGTTAAACTGAAACTACTACTGTATACCACTACTATACTTCGTAACTCGGAACAATTCCAAAGTTCAAGGAATTTTTGGCTGTATAGTAATATCTATTATTATATATTAATATAGATAATATCGATTTCAAGACTACAGACAGGCTCGAATTAAAGGTGTGCTAAGGGTACATGCTGCAGCACCCGGACCCGCAGTTTTGAGGGCGTGGTGGACCGGTGGTTGTCAGAGGGGGCCTTTGGAAGGTAATCACAGCACCCAGGTCCGCGCTACTCTAGCCTTAATGCGGCCCTGACTACAGAGAATAGGAAACGATGACATAAGACAAGCAATCATTAGGTATTCAAACAAACCTGCTAGACAAAGTCGTTCAACGAAGACTCCAATAGTTTGGACATGTAGAGACGGACAGAAATCCACATGATGCACTACATGCAAGATTCGAAGAAAAAGAAACGGAGGCAGACCAAGACTAAGCGGGATACATAAGATAAATGAGGACATAACTAACACTAAGAGCAGCACATTGGAGCAATGGACTTGACAAATGACCGAGGACAATGGAGATAATTTATTCGTACCCATCGTCGCCAAATGGCTGGCGCCAGGAACTGATGATGGCGAATATCGTTACGTTATTAGGAACAGTTGACATAATGATGTATAATATATATAGGTCTGCATATACTGCTGCAAAAGCATCACCTTTTACATTTCTGCACCCTGGCACATTTCTTTACTGGTTTCGATTCATGTTTTGATGCTCAGTGTTGCTGTATATGGAAATAGTAATCAGAAATGGGCGACGGCCGCGACCCTGCCAGCGCAACAATATTCTTCCTTTTTGGTTTTGCACATGGTCAGATTACGTTTTAAGACTAAAGATTCAGAAAAATGATTCAGTTTCATAGCACCTTACCACCTAGGTCTTCAAAGGCCGTTGTTTGTGGATTTTTCAACCCAGAAATGCATCTCTCAAAGCACTGCATAGAATTCTCTGGTGGAATTGTCTTTCTGTATACCGCTATTCCGTAAGCGCTTTAAACAACTTTCTGCTAACGTGGTTTTGCGTATCATATCATCGGCGGTTCATATGAGTCTCTTCAGATCAGGCGCTGTATAAATCTGTGATTAAAACCACAGTACAATCGAGAAACGCAGGACGTGTGCATGTGCTTGTACGTTTGAAGGCGGCCGCCTGTCTCGCCCGAAAGGAATCATAAATGCAAGAACAGGTTTCGAAACGACGCATACAAATATTACGACCAATAAAAGGGGCGCAGCTAATTAATTATGCAAACTGCATACGTAATTAGCTGGTCGAACCCTGGATATGCTGTTGAGTCTGTCTCCCGATTCCCGGGACGCGCGCGTTTATAGAAAGATCAAAGGTCATGCTGATCGGCGATGGATAGATGGCGCTCGAAGCAGACGACTCCGTTTCCCGCGCGCGCCAAACGTGAGCAGATAAGAAGATCCGGTCTGCTTCTCAGACCCGATTCCGAGTCTTTGATGTGAGCCGCCGACCCTTTGTTCAAACGCCAGACGGACATAAAGGCGCTATATTAGTTTTCGAAACAGGCTTGTGTGAACTCTACTGATAAACATTACCAAACAATGGTGTATATATATATATATATACGTCTGTGTTTTTAGAAAATTGAATATATATGTATGTACCCTGTCACGTAACCTGACCCTAACCGACTCTCACGACGCCCAAAATTACGGGAGAAAAATATATACATTATATATATGTATATACATTGTATAGATGTGTGTGCGCATAAAAGATCGCTAAATGACTTGCAACAGCATCAAGTAAGAGATGGATGATGTGGAAGAATGGATGGATAATAGGATAAAGAGTGGGAAGCGGCGAAGACAAAGGATCTCCAGACAACAGAGACATAACAACGGAAGTTGTTCTGTAGGTCAAAGGCCGTAAAGGTTACGCAATGTGCCTTCAACATAATTACATCAACATTCCTAAAACTACAATACAAGCGAAGACCGCTAACAGCAGTGATTTCATGCGACTATGGTAGTGGTCAGGTCAAGTTAGCAGACGGGGAGTAGGGGAGCAGGAGGAGAAAGAGGAGGAGCAGGAAGATCAACAAGAGAAAGAGGAGGAGCAGGAGGAGGATAAAGAGGCGGAGCAGGAGGAGGAGCAAGAAGATGAGCAAGAGAAATATGAGGAGCAGAAGGAGGAAAAAAGGAGGAGGACCAGGAGGAGGAAAAAGAGGAGGAGGAGGAGGAGCAGAAGCAGCAAGAAGATAAGCAAGAGAAAGAGTAGGAGCAGGAGGAGTAAAAAGAGGAGGACGTGCAGGAGGAGGAGGAGCTAGAGGAGCAGGAAGATGAGCAGGAGAAAGAGGAGGAGCAGGAGAAGGAAAAAGAGGAGGAGGCGCAGGAGGAGGAGCTAGAGGAGCAGGAAGATGAGCAGGAGAAAGAGGAGGAGCAGAAGAAGGAAAAAGAGGTGCTGGAGCAGGAGGAGAAGCAAGAGAAGGAGGAGCAGGAGAAAGAGGATGAGAGCAGGAAAAGAAGGAGACTGATTAGAACGTCACAGAGAGTGACAGAAATAGGGTCACACAGATGGAAACAGAGTAAACACTTTCTCGGATAGAGACAGACATACAGGCATACATACACACAGACAGACAGACAGACAGAAAGAGATGAATAGACAGCGAAGGCTATGACGGAAGATAAAGTAGACCAGACCCCGCGAGGTCCGTCCAAAACCAGACAGACACCAGAAACGACCTTCAAGATAACATAAGGTATATATATAACGGAGGGGTATATACCTTGCAATCAACACCGTTTATCAAAGGCGCGGTCGTGGATGGGACGGGGCGCCACCATCTGAGAAAGCGGGTGTGATCATGCCGCCTCCGCCGTTACTTAAAAGGCCATGCAGCTATGCAGTTAACAATGAGCATTGTGTCTGCGTAGGCAGTCGCATTTGTGTTCATGTCTTAACTAAAACTATGCGTGCTCCTGTATAAGCACAAAATGCATGCGTAACAACACCAACGCTTGCGCTACGCCCGCGCCACATTCTGTGCGAGAAAAAAAGCAGGCATCATACCATCGAAACGAACTGAATCACAAAAGTTTAAGTGACTCAGGCGTTTTCGTGACAATCACAGTCGTGTCTGCTCATTGTTAACTGTATAGGGCAACATGTAACCTAACACGGGGTAAGGTAAATGTTAATGTTACGTTTTCTATAACGGTCGTATGATCTATGGTTCCGATCATGCTCATTTTTTGATGAGTCAATCGGTTGAGATTTTCACCAGCGCTGCCCGTTTTTATGGGTGCCATGCACACCATTTAAGGTCCATGTACTTCACAGAGTCTACGGACTGTGCTAGTCCGAGATTTAAATCTCTGAAAAGCCACTATCCGTATGCGAGCCGGTATGCCCGAGCGCACAGAGGTGCATGGGACGAAGGATCTACCGATGTAGCCAGTGGGGCCTGTAGAGTTGGGTAGGACAGGTTAGGACAGGATAATAGGATAGGATGGGCTATTCATATCTTTCTCTCTGTCTGTCTGTCTGTCTGTCTGTCTGTATGTATGTATGTATGTATGTATGTATGTATGTATGTATGTATGTATGTATGTATGTATGTATGTATGTATGTATGTATGTATGTATGTATGTATGTATGTATGTATGTATGTATGTATGTATGTATGTATGTATGTATGTATGTATGTATGTCTGTATGTCTGTCTCTATCCGAGAAAGTGTTTACTCTATGTTCCATTCCGAGAAAGTGTTTACTCTATTTCCATTTTCATTTGAAAAGAAAACTATAGGTTTTCAGTTTTCTAGGATTTAGTTTTGTTTACTGTGTCCCGGAGAACGTAAACAGATATACCATGATGTTGAACATTGGCTTAGCTAGCTTTTCATGGGTCCGGGGGCGGGGGTCCCGCGTGGCTCCTGTAGCCTTGCGTTCTTATACGGTCTTACCAATATTGTTGTGGTCCTCATGGTCTCGTGTGTATGTCATCCGCCGCTTAGGCCCAATGTCTAAGCACGCCCTTTGTATAGGAAAGGGCGGTCAATAAAAATACTAAGTGGCATTGACTATAACCTAAATAGCCTACATATGTCATGATTCACAGGTAAGTCATGTAATTCTGCAGCATCAGCAGCATCATAGTCACTGTGGCCAGTCTGGCCACTGACATAATTATTTACTGTCTGTACAGTTTGTTGTCGGTAACAATCCAGTTCCAGCAATTGTCGTTGCGGCGTCAGCCCTTAGTGACAATGAAACGAGATTTTTGACAGTTTCTTGATTCGGTTTCGCAAATTATACCACTTTAAATGTTTTGAAGTAATACTCGTATTACGTCTTGCAGACATAGTTTTTTTCATGCAGAACAGTCCAAACTTCAGCACTCGATAGTCAACAATCTCCTTATTTGAATTATTTGACGTATAACGGCATAAGACTTTCATTTCGCTTATTCACTTCATTTTCTAAACTTAAAACTGTATTGATAACATTCTTTATTATCGCTCACATACACTGTAACGTCATCACGCAATGTGACCGTCGTGACTCGAGACGCAACAACTGTTATTATACTAAGTAAAGCTTCTTTCGGTCGCCACATATTCTGTTGAAATTATATAGAGGTGTCCCTACTTAGCGCGATCTTTGATCCCTTCAGGGTCTTCCCTTGTGTCATTCAACAATCCATACTTAAAAGTGCAATCTGATTTGTAATATTATTGTTTATTGTTGTTTGGCTACAAATAAACGATTGATTGATTGATTGATTGATCATTTACAGGTATTGGCGCTCGCGAATAAGCTGGTTCCCAGCACTTAGCTTTCGAGTGGCGCTTTATAAGCTTGGAGTTTATAATTACGACATAATTAACTCAACATTTGTTTTAACTTCGCCACTGTTCGTTCTCTGAGAGTGTCAGTCCCAAGCCCGGATAAAGGAGGAGGGCGACGCTATTGATTTCTGTTATCACACAGTGTCGTTAAACTGAAACTACTACTACTAAACATTTGTTTCTAAAGGTCTTCTGCAGCATAGTTCACGCTTTCGATTTTAAATTGTGGGTCAGCCAGGTTGTTTACTTGGATGAAGTAGGGCGAAAGGTCATGCCCTCTGTCTGGAAGCACGTCTATTTATAGAAGCGCTTTTCTCTGGAGGTCTTTTCGCCACAGATGGTCAATTAGGGAAACGATTCAAATGCCTCGACATTTATATAGCGCATCATCATTCAGGTCAATCATTTGTAGTCTCAAAATCACAATAAAATATCTTTTTACCTGTCTGTAGATCCGCTGGTCTGTCTGTTTGTCTGTGTGCTTTCTATCTTCTCTGTATGTCTACCTTTGTGTTAGTAGGTCTGTGTGTCAGTATGACTGTGTCTTTGTCTTTCTGCTTTATCTAAAGTGGCTCGGTTTATTCGTCTGTCTGTCTGTCTGTCTGTCTGTCTGTCTGTCTGTCTGTCTGTCTGTCAATTAGTTTGTCTATCTGCCGTTCTGCGTCACCGTCTATCTTCATCAAGGCGTCTTGCATGAACTGTTGCAATGCTCTTGCTCTGTCTACCTCCCTTCCTCTCTTTCACTGTCTCTGTCTATCTGTCTCTCTCTGTCTCTCTGTTTCTCTTTACCTAGCTATCTCTCAGTCTTCCTCCTTCTGTGTGTGTGTGCCTGCCTCCCTCTCTCTGCTTGACTAGTCGCCTATCTGTCTTCGTCCCTCCCCATGTGCGAACAAAGAACAGCAATGCTTGAGGTCAGCTTTTGAGTGAAATTCCTAATTTGTAATCAGTGTTGGTGAGGACGACCAGGAGGAAGAGGAGGAAGTAAAGGAGGAGAAGCAGGAGGAGGAGGAGGAGGAGGAGGAGGAGGAAGTGAAAGAGGAGGAAGAGGGAAGGAGGAGAAGGAGGAGAAGGAGGAGGAAGTGAAAGAGGAGAAGGAGGAGGAGGAGGAGAAAGAGGAGAAGGAGAAGGAGGAGGAGGAGGAGGAAGTGAAAGAGGAGGGGGAGGAAGAGGAGAAGGAAGTGAAAGAGGAGGAGGAGGAGGAGGAAGAGGAGGAGGAAGAGGAGGAGGAGAAGTGTCTCTGTGGCTGACGTAATGGACGACATTCTGTCTCGACGACTAGGCCTATGACTAGCACGTCCATTTCAACCGACGACATGTCAACTGCTCTGACTCAGTGGCTGATCACTTCAAAGCGGGCCGCCTCTACCTCTCTCTTTGTCCTGTTCTTTGCCTCGTTCTGTCTCACTCTGTATCTGGCAGTCTTTCTCTCTCTCTCTCTCTTCCTCTGCTGTCGACGTCGTCATCTCGCTTTCTTATCTACCAATCTGTATGGCTGTCCGTCAGTTACGATTTAGTCTGTTTCTTCTTGTCTCCCTCCTACTCTGTTTCCCAATTTCTCAGTTTTAAGTCTGTCTCTATTTGTTTCTTCCTCATTCTCTCTCTCTCTCTCTCTCTCTCTCTCTCTCTCTCTCTCTCTCTCTCTCTCTCTCTCTCTCTCTCTCTCTCTCTCTCTCTCTCTCTCTCTGTTCTCTCTCTCTCTCTCACTCTCTCTCTTTCTCTCTCTCTCTCACTCTCTCTCTCTCTGTCTCTCTCTCTCTCTGTCTGTCTCAGTCTTGTCTCTCTCTCTCTCTCTCTCTCTCAGTTTTTCTCTGGATATGTAACTGTCTGTCTCTTATCCTTCCGCATTTTCTTCCTCTAACAACCGCAACACGAACACACCTCCACACAACCCCAACCACCACCGCCAGGCTGTGACCGCCGCCCCCGCCTCCACCACACCGTGGCTAGCCGCAACCACACCTTCAATCAATCCGTCACCTGAATTGTGGACCATTTGCTCTACAGGTCTCTCTCTGATGACCACGTTTGCAGGAAGAGCACTTGGCCCTGCGTGATCAAACCTACCTCCACCCAACCATCCAACACTACCCACCCCTCTGCCTTTAGCTCCTGGTCCTCGAGCGTTTTTCCTTCAAAGTTACCGCTCTCCCAGGGTTTGGCCCAGCCCTGCCTCTGGGATACACAGGTTAACTGGGTGACGTATGAGGTCAGCCTGTGCGTAAACAGGGCAGGACCTGTGCGACCCTGTAGGCGGTCAGCGCTGTGGTCAGCGGCCGTTAGCTTCTAGCTGGACGTGGGTAAGGTTACATTATACAATTAGTATGGAGAAAGAGAGACAGATGGACTGACTGGCAGACAAACACATAGATAGAAACATCCACACAAACTAAGACGAACAACTTTACTAAACTAAAGACAAGTAGAGATGAACGGAGACAGAGGCGGGGGGGGGTGTCAGACGTTAAGGTCGGATTCGGGTCAGTGCCCGGTGTTTACGAGAATTATCTTAAGCAGCTGCTGAAAAATTCTATTTATAGGCAAATGGTCTTGTTTATCCACTTACGTGTTTACCACATCGGAAACCTTCCATGCCCTGACCCAAATTAACCCGAGAGCATGACCGACCTGATTAACTGCGAGGGTACGGCATCGTAACCAATTGCCACCAATAGCCAAAGAATGGCATCACAATATATGAACTGATGAAGCGACAAAGAAATGTAAATTAACATAAGGTAAAGTAATACATTAAGTTCATTGAAGGAAATCGTCTTGGGACTCGTATTAGGCTTTCACGTGGAACGAAACATCGACAGCAAAGACAGCACAAGCACACAGAAATAAAATAAAATAAATAAGACCAGTCAGTCACTTTATCGGTGTATTTTGGAGTGAGTTAGTGAATGAGTCGGTGGGTGAGTGAATGAGTCGGTGGGTGAGTGAGTGAGTGAGTGAGTGAGCGAGCGAGCGAGCGAGTGAGCGAGTGAGTGAGTGAGTGAATGAGTGAGTCTATTTCAGGCTGAGTGAGTGAGGGCGTGACTGCGTGGTCTGAGTGAGAAAGGAATGAAAGACCATCAAGTCAGTCTGACTCAATTAAACCAGTCAATCCAGCAAATCAATCTATCAATCCAATCAAACAATTCAATCAACCAATCAATGGGTCAATCAACCGATCAATCACTCTCTCGGTCACTAACTGCAATCATTCATTCACACATTCACTCGACCAACCAACAAAACAACAAACTAAGCACACGAACAAACTAACCAACAGCCCAACTATTACTGCAGCGGTGCCCACTGGCGAATGTGAACGAAATTGTTGCTATTCGTGCCCCTGTAATCTTGACTTGAACGGATTAGGGCAAAGGTATCGACTGATACACGCTGCACAATCCAATTTTGTAGGACGATGCGTGTACACTGTACTTTGTCATTCATCGGACCATCCTTCTGGAACAGTCTATCACTGAACAAACGAAATATTTCACAACAGACAGCAAGAAACAGTATCAGCATATCGTCAGACTCACGTTCTTAGATCTATCAGAATGCCATGTTCAGCGCCCATGAGAGATTCTTCGAATGCGCTTTAAAAATAACTAGATCCATTATCCATCCATCCATCGATCCATCCGTCCGTCCGTCCGTCCGTCCGTCCGTTCGTCCGTCAGTTCCGTCCGTCCGTCCGTCCGTCCGTCCGTCCATCCATCCATCCATCCATCCATGCATACACATACATACATACATGCATACATGTATAGTTATTGTATGCACATATACATTGATACATACACACACAAACTGTGACTCCAGATAGCTCATGTTCTATCCAAGGCGATTTGTATTAATTCACTTTAACATAATTATATATATATAATATATATATACACTGTGCCCCATAAAAAAACACACCAAAAACTTTGTCATGAAACGCATGTAAGTCTAATGTTAAATAAGAAAAAGTAATGTTTCATTTAAGAAGATGTTCGAAGTGATGTCCCTTCGCTTGAACGCAGGCTCTCAGCCTTGGCCGCCACTGTTCAATAGCTTTGTCAATGACACTCTGCTTCAACTGTGCCCACACAACGATGAGGCGCTCCTTCAACTCGTCGATGTCCCGTATTGCTGTCTGGTAGACGCGTTCCTGTATTAGACCCCAAATTCTGTAGTCAACGGGATTGAGGTCTGGTGAGTTTGCTGGCCAGAGTTCCGGTCCAATGAAGCTTGGTGTTTCACGTCGCAGCAACGCAATGGTGTCCTTTGCGCGATGTGCTGGGGCGCTGTCCTGCTGGAGAATGAATAAGTCGCTTGACATCCCTCTGATCGCTGGCAACATCTGCTCCATCAACAGGATATTCCTGTAATATTCGCCGTTGACCTTCACCCCAGGTTCCACGAAGAACAATTCCGTGCACCCGAGCTTCGAGACGGCGACGGAGACCATCAGTGAGCGGCTGAAAGTCGGGCGGGTCCGCAGTAGGCGATTGGCGTCAACGTTGCGCTTCAGTGTTGTCGTGGATACGTAGAGACGATCGTTCTGAGCGTTGATTGGAGGCGCCACTGTAAACAGCTTCTCGTCACTAAACCAGATGAAAGGGACTATATGCTCTGGAAACTTCCTAAGAAGTTGCTTGCATCGTTCCAGTTTTTTGGTGTGTTTTTTATGGGGCACAGTGTATATATATATATATATATATATATATATTAATTACTATCTTGCATAATAAGGCATACTTGGCAACTATCGCACGCTTTAACGAGTGCAACGAAACCAAACTTTTTTTATTCCACATTTTTATTCAACCTCCCGCACTGGAATGCAGAACAAAGACTCGCCGATCTCTGTAAAGACTCACGAACTGAACAGATCTAATTAATCGCTAATCGTCTTTATCAGTCGTCTTCAACCGTCTTATAAATTTGGGCGGTTGGTTAGTCGCAGTTAAAGCGCGCGATTAACGCCTTAAATTTTGGAGACGATTATTGCGATTAAAAATTTTTAACGCGACTAAATATTTAATCGCAAACAGTTTTTGGACAGGAATTTACCAAACACTGTAATGCGTGAGGTACTGCCAAAGCCAAAAGGCTTTGGCGGAGATTGGGCTTATTTCACACAGTTGTGTTGGGCGAGATCGTAAGCAACCAAAGCACTATTATTGAAAAGGAATAGTCCACTACCTACGAAATAATCTCTCAAAATATAAAATTCGCTTAAAGAAAAATATGCTATTCACTATTTATTGCTGTCTATAAGCAACATAAGCAGCGGGGCTTCGGTCCCTTTTGGGTTCTCCTATTGTTGTACCCTATGACGATTACTGTATTTATGCAACTGTTTATCGTTGTGCACAATAGCGTAAGCAATGAAAATTATGGTAATGGTTACGATGAACAACAATGCTGCATTGTTACTCGCACGATCCGATTAATCGCAATATTATTCGAGATTTTTTAATCGCAAGATTAATCGTGATAAAAATTTTAATCTGAATAACTGATTCACCAGACATACATACAAACATACATACATACACCTATGCACATAAACACACATACATACATACATGCATTACATATATACATAATACTTTGTCTATGAATACATGCATTCATACATACATACATACATACATACATACATACATACATACATACATACATACATACATACATACATACATACATACATACATACATACATACATACATACATACATACATACATACATACATACATACATACATACATACATACATATATGATGTAGACATCCATATACATACATACATACATGTAGACTTGTAGAGTAAACATGCACACATACAAACATTGGCCTACATATATGCATACTTCCGGAGCAGTACAGTCGTGGCTATTCATCATCAGTGGTAGGAAAAGAGGAGGAGGAGGAGTAGGAGGAGAAGGAGGAAAAGGAGGAGGAGTAGGAGAGGAGGAGGAGGAGGAGGAGGAAGAGGAGGAGGGGAGGAGCGTGGCTGTTGCCCGAAGCTGTGCAGGTGCGCACATCTCCTCCAAGTGCGCATGTCAACAGGAAGCACATTCCCGAGGACAGGTGCACTACCACCAACGGATTCAACGGCCTCTGCTCTGCCTTGCCACCGCAATTTGATCCGATGACTATAATATTCAGCTATTCGGATACATACATGTATATATATATATATATATGAAAATATATATATATCAACATATCGTCTATATATCGCAATCATCATCATCATCATCATCATCATATCATCATCATCATCGTCATCATCATCATTATCATATCATCATCATATATATATCATCATCATTATCATCATTATCATCATCATATATCATCATCGTAAATATGTGTGTATGTCTAAGTGATCAATATCAACATCGTCGTCTCATTCATCATCATCGCAATCATCATCATCATCATCATCATCATCATCATCATCATAATCATCATCATCATCATCATCATCTATCATCATTGTTATCAGCAGTATACCAGTATAGTAATCGTAAACATCGATAAAATTGTCCTCATCATCGTGGTTGCATGATCATAATCATTATCATCGTCATCATCATTATCGTCGTTGTCATCATTATCATCATTATCATCACAATCATTATTACCGTCACAGTCGCTATTCTCATTATCATCATCGTCGCCATCATCATCATCGTCGTCATCATTATAATCATCACCACCACCACCATCATTTGTCATCACAGAGGCCATTGTCATCGTCGTCATCATCGTCTTTTTCTATTACACTTGTATTTGGAAGGAAAAGCATTTATGTAACGCTAGAAGAAGACTAGGAACCTAATATTGATCTGGCCGAGGAAGGCAGGTGCGCCTTTTTTCGATACTGCGAGTACGATAATGGAATTATTGGCATCGCGAGGGACCTTCCTGGCATCTGCGGCTCCTGGCGGTGGTCGTGGAGATGATGCGGCTGCAGCCAAGCTCCATCCCCGACCGCATTTAATATGCTTTCAGCATGTGCTCTGGTGAAAAGATGCCCGGCTTAGCTTTACGGAACATCTCGGATAATTTGTTCTTGTCGTATCCTATAAAAAATTCATTCTGAGATACTTTATTGAGGACTTCAAACGGCAAGTAATCAAGGCAATTAGTAAGAATAAAATTACTTAACGTGATTAGTCGATACAGTTCAACACGAACATGTCACCATGATAAACACATGCATATATGCTAAAACAGATGATTGCATAAATGTAGTATACGTGTTGATATATATAAATATATATATACATACAAACATACATACATACATACATCTATGAAGATTCTATATACATATATATCTTTTATCATATATACACACATAATTATACATATGTGTATTTCAATGAAACTATGTATGTATTATATTTATGAGCTTGCAAACTGACATTTCATTTTTTCATAATTGGAATTTTTCGAGTGGTAGTTTCAAAACAAACACAAGGATGTATTAACAAAGCTGTTCAAGATTTTAAATTGGTTGTATCAGTGTTTTTACTTTCTTTGCATTCGCATTTAATCTCATTTTATGGAAAGTTGATGCGCAATAGGTAGAATCTTAGCGTATCGATTGCGATTTTCGCTTTACTCCATGGACATACGAGACATCTGCACGCGGCGACAGATCTATAGGCTGTGGTGGTCGAAAGTTGGCATCGATGCTACAAGCCAACAACGTGCCGCGCGGACCTGATGGGGAGGAAGAAGGGACTAAGGATGGAGCAGCGGTTCGGGAGAAAAGGAAGAGGACGTGGAGTAGAGGGAGAAGGCGAGGAAGCAGTTAGGGAAGCCAACAGACGTGTATTGGTTGCCGCGGCGGAAATGGAAATGCATGCATGACATGGTAGTTAGTTCGCGGTTGACGCAGTGCGTCACATGAAACGCTGAACGTAAATAGATACTTTACGTTACAGACGAGAAAAACGGAGACAAAGAACAGGTATATTCGATTGTGTATGTTCGTTTGACTGTGTGCGTCTGTCCGATTGTCCTTGTGCCTCTCTGTCACTGTCGAAGTATGTCTGTTCGCCTGCGTTTGACTCTGTCTCTCTCCAATTCCACTATCAGTGCTTATGTATAATGCATTGTTTCAGTCTGTCAGTGACTTCCCAGCTGTCAGTGTACTTGTCCTCGTACCTATCTCTGTATCTGTTGCCCTTGTCCTTTGTCCTCTCGTAGCCTCTGCCACAGCAAATCGCAAAGGACATAAATGGACATGAGCCTGTACTTGGTCGCTGGGTAAATTACATAGAAGAGAACATCAGCAACAAAGGTAGGCAGCTGTACACTAATCTTTTACAGGTTCGGAAAGGCACAAAATAAATAAGTGGTTAAACGTTGAAACTTGAAAGCAATTATATTCCTTACAGATGCTTACGTGTAATTGTAAGTGTAACTGAACATTTATATAGCGCCACTCAGAAATCAGCAGCGCTCTCGACCTGCGTCAGCGAGTACGTCAGCGAACAAAAAAGTCTTAAGACGTCTCCGGAACTGGGAAGGTGAGAGGGATAGTAACTCAAAGCGAAGAGACTGGGGAAGAGAGTTCCAACTTCCAAGCTGATGGGTCAGCACGGGCAAAGCATCTATAGTGGGCCGTAGCAGAGCGCATGTGCGGGACAACCATAAGGCCACGAGTACGTGTATAGGCCTACATATTATACAATAGGAGTCTAGAGTAATAACCCCTTGGCCAACCCCTTGAGCAATAACCTGGGTAATAAACCCGAGGAAAATACCACAGCTTAAAACACCCGGGCAATAACACCCCACGGGCAATTACCCCTCAGGAATTTAACCCATAACCAATAACCCCAAAATTAACAGATTAAAGCAAAGATCATTAGATCAAATAACCTATAGTAGATAAATTTATCAATCTACCCTCAGCCAAGGGATAACCTGACATTACGTCGTTTGCATATCTGCATATTTACAGTTGAATGTTATGTTTAAAAAATCTTATACGGCTTATTACATAGTAATTAATTAATTAGCAATGTCTACATAATATTGCAGCGTATAGTACCTAATGTGCAAGACACGTTTTTCGTTTTTCCTGCAGACATTGTGTCTTTTCACTATTATATGCATTGTTGTGAAGTGTGGGCGTTTGTCTCGCGCTGTTAAAGATTACTAACTTACTTATTTACTTATACAGACAGATGAATGTTGGGCTATTATCCAGAGGATTCTAAGCCGGTGGTTATTTTCACTTAGGCACTGTTTAATGAATGTCACTCAACAGCTTTAAGTGCGATGGCTTATTTGATAAAACATATGGACACCCTATGATGATGCACCAAAAACAAACCGCAATCAAGTCAGCAAGTTTGTGGGTTCAATAGATGCAAGCCTAATTGCATTTTTATGCGCACATTTTACTTGACTTGATGTCAACCGGCTTGGTCTGATATTTGCAGTTTCGTTAGACAAATGGTGAATTTATTCAATTCCCGAATCAGTTTTTTAGTCCAAAGACTTGATTGCAAAACTGAACGTTGACAAATTGATCTGCCATAATCGCCGTGATCCTCATCATAATCACTAGTTGTGACAAATGTTCACCGACGTCATGTCATAAAATGCAGTACGTTCAACTGTATGGAAACACTGAAGGAGCACTATCGAAAAATTACTAATTTGCACTAAGGCGACAAAGATTAAATTTAACAATTAACAACAATTTAATTTTAATAATAACAGCACTAATTTTGAGGATTAAAGTTTAATTATTTTTTTAATTATTTTAATGTATACGGGTATATTTAGTAATGCAACGCAGTAGGATATTCTTGATTTTATGTTTATGAATAATCTTGACATTCGTTTCTACGCTTTGTTCTTCTATATTTAGGTTCTCTGCCTTCCTATAGGCAGGTTCTTACGTCCAATTTCGCCATTAGTCACGTAGCCCAGCTCTCTCCTTCCACTTGCTGTATCTCTCTTCATCATCATCCATGCAGTCTAGTAGCATCATCATCGGTCTTCCTCTGGTCTTCTTCCCCTCCATTCGTCCGTCAATTATGGTTCTTCAGAGGAAGTCTCCTCTCATTATGTGGCACAGCCATTTTCTCTGTCGGATTCTGATTGTTCCTATCAGGGATCTTTTTCGTCCGTCATGCGTATAGTATCGTATCTCTTCATTTGTGCTGCTCTTCATCCAGCCGACTCTCTCCATCCGGCGCCTTATTCACGTCTCCAAGGACTCCACTCTTCTTACGCTTCAAGAGCTACAGTAATAGCCGTATATTTAGACTTCTAAAACTCATTATAATGTGCATCGTTTACTACTGCTTACATTTGTGCTCTTTCACTATTGTATGCATTGTTATTGTAAAGTGTGGGCGTTTGTTTCGCGCTGATAAAGATTCCTTACTTACTTACATACTTATATAGACAGATGAATGTTGTGGTTATTGGCCAGATGATTTTTAAGCTGTTGGTTATCTTCTTGGGGTTATTGTTAATGGGGTTAGTACCTGGGACTATAGCCTAGGGGTACTTGGCAGCGGATATTGGCCTATTACCTACAATATTACATGTACATGTAGCTTATTTAGCAGTTTGTTTGTAAGATATGCTATACAAAGCAACACAGTGCTATGTAATGTAACGCAATAACATACACTGCCATACAGTACATAACTCAACGCATTGCAATACAAATAGCGGTTCCGGGTGTCATTAATAGTCATCAGACCTTTTTCTCTCCGAAATTATTTCCTCATCCCAAGAACTATACTTGCCTCGGTTAAATATTTATTTAAAAAATTAGTAACCATAATAAAATTTAAAAACTGTTTTACACGTAATTATTATCCTAAGAATACACAAAACTTGATAAAAGTTTTAGTAACCTATACAGTTATCGTAATTATACACAAACCGTGAGAATAGTCTTAGTAACCTATACAGTTACCCTAAGGATACATAAACCGTGAGAATGGTTTTTAGTAACCTATACAGTTATCTGTTCGTAATGTTGCTGCGCTGTATACAATGAACTCGTGCCGACGTTTGTAAAACCGCCCAATCGGATCTATAGCTGCGCGTGTTCCGGAAGCTCATGGCGGACTGATTAGGCAGCTTCCGGTCGGCTGTAGATGGAGAGAGTGGAAGATGGAAGGATAATACATCACCCGACTGCAATGTCAGCGCTTTATTGGCGACGACCATTAATCCACGAGCGCTTCCCATAGTATGTCAACCAAATGCTCGTCTATACGGCGACTGAAAGGCCATTTCGTCTCTTTAGCATACGGTTACTGTAGCTCAATGTTGGCGTCTCTATCTGTTTCCCTTTTCTCTCTGTATCTGCCAATCTGTCTCTACGTCAGTCTGTGCCCGGATGTCTGTCTGTCTGTCTGCGTATGTGCGCCATTGTGCTTGCTTGTATGTGTCTTGATTTCTGTATGTATGTCTACGCTTTTTGTATTATATGTGTCTCTATATGCGTGTGTTTACTTTCTAACTCTATGCCTCTCCTTGCTTGAATGTGCGTTCATTTTATATCTGCCTGTCTGTGCGTGACTGTGCATATGTCAGTCAATTTATGTTTTTCGTATAATAGGTGTATACCTGCCTGCTTATCTATATATTCACATGTAGGCCTATGTTATTCTGCACTCTCTGTTATAGGCTAACCATCATACGGTGCCCATATTTCCAACAAATAAGCCACTACAAGCTATTGACTGCCATTAAACAGCGCATACGTAGACTAACAACGACGTGACATGTTGTTGTAAACAGTTTGATGCGACATTGTTATTTGACATTGTTATGTGACACATGACAAACGAATTAAGGCGAAGTTTCACGCTAACAGAACTGTATAGCAACACTGCAACAGCTCTAGTTCATTGCTTGTCTCAACGGCATACATTGACACCAGATAATATCCTAGAATGACGCTATACAAAGACTACGTGAAGAATGAGTGAATGGATATATGGTAAGATATGGTAAGCTATAGGAGACTTTTAAGTGTCATATACCCTACCGCATCTTACTGCTTACCTGGTTTCTCTAACAAATCATAATTTTTGACTTTAATTCACTCGAACATACCATTTATGCGTTATCATAACGGCTTCGTAACACTCGATAGATTAGATTCGATTCGATTAGATTAGATACAGTACAGTGCTCCTCATTTATTGGGATCTGGCAGTCTAAACATGGCTTTAATCGCGGATGGGAACGAATTCGACGTGTCTGCGACAGACCGCCGGTGGTGATTCTTCCAGCTATCATTGGACATCTTTGCCTACAAATGAAATCTTCATTCGTAAAGAATTCTAACATTGTGGAGAACAGGTCACAAGTCGTGTCTGTAGATAAGATTTACAAACAACTTAATCATAGACTCATTTAATCAGTATAAGAATCACATACTAGTTTCATATTTGATTTGTTCAGTTCGCTATATATAGTTTTCCTTCCAGCACGTGTACACGCAGTTCAAATTTACTTCAAATTTAGGGAAACTAAGCTTTTATTTACTTTTAGAACCCCTCCACCTAATGACAAGCTCGATCAAAGAGACGCCGGTGTGGTGCGACACAGTGGCGGGGTGGGATGTGCCCGACTCCACCCACTTTCGTTGCCATGACAACACAGGTCCCGACAAGCGCGAGATATTGTCCGGTTGAAATGACGTCCGGATCAATGAATGGTCTGACCAGTTAAACGACGTCAGTTGAATTACCGTATTAACGTTCGAAACATCGTAATAACGCAATATCAAAATGACAAGTGAAACAATATTTATGTCAGAGGAAACGAGAAGTCCAAAACGTTTTAGCAATCGATTCATTATTCTTGACGAATGAAACTGTGTTAATGCGAGTCCGATTGTTTAGAAACAAATTCCCTGTGTTGGAAAAGTGATATAAACAAAGTTAGGCCTACTATATGTCGAAAATTTCAATATGCCTTAAGTGTCATAATGCTCCCATTATGCCCCGGTCTCCCCTACTCTTTGGCTTGATAGACCGCATAGACTGTTTTACGTCACCTAAAATTACTGATGAATATAGGCTGATTATTTATTTATTTATTTCTATATAAATACGGAAATTTTGATGACCTTCTCTAAAACCCCTATACTACTTGGGCGCTACCGGATTTTCACACAAACTTACACTCCATATATTTGGTGTATTGTAAGAACTAGCTTATATGTGCTTACTGCTGACATTAAGAGCCTTCCTACGAACGAACTAGATATAGTAAGGCCAGTTTGGTTTCTTCGTGTAAAGTGAAAACGAATCCAGAAAACTTGGTATTGTGTAGTTAGCGATATATGCAATGTATTCATATGCTGGTCGAACATAGCGTGTATAAATCAAGATCCAAACGGTAGAGAGGGCACAGCCGAAACAATCAATGTTTGGGACGGGGCTGACTCATACAACAGGGTTTGAGCCCACCCTGTGTAAGATCGTGAGACGGTCTAAGTCCCGATAGCGGGAAGACAAAGAGGCTAAGCGAAACCCAGGAATGGAAACGATAGACAAGACTGTGTTAATAAAGTTAGACACCACGGAAGCTTACCCCAGGGACATCATGCGCCATGTGGGAATCAAACCTGTCTCATCACTGGCAAGACTAGACAAGTCAGGAGGTTGTATAAAGGGCATGATATTCAGATAATGTATGAAGTAAATGGTGTAACGTTAATGAAGCCTATATCCCACCGGTGTCGTTCTGAAAAGAAGCGAGTGCGCACCCGATAGAGTCAAAATATCCACTTTCTGATTCAGATTCTGCCAAAACAAATCTGGTTTTCAGGGTACCGGACCACCCCTCCTAATTTTGTGAGGTCGCGAGATGAACTGGATATGGACATTGTAAACTGAAGAAAGTGGAAAGAAGAGCTACAAAAATTATATGGGGCCAGAAGGATTTGAGATATGAAGAAAGGTTGAAAAGGTGTGAACAAACAACATTGGAGAGAAGGAGGAGCAGAGGAGATTTAATCGACTCATATAAGTTTATAACTGGAAAGGAAGTACTACAGTGGGAGAGGTTCTTTGAAATTAGCACCAAAGAAAGCAACTCGGGGACACAGGTATAAATTATTTAAGCAGCCGAAGGGAACATTAGGGCAGAAATTCTTCGGTGCAAGAGTTATAGACTCGTGGAATGACTTGGATTATGGTAGGGCTACGTACTCTCTCAGTGGACACTGTCACGACTTTTCTGATGAAGCTAGGCCCTAGGGAAATGGGCTATTAAGCATATTCCAGGTTAATCTGCGGTGGTTCTAACACAGATTATACGTCTCCTGAGCCACTTAAAACCCTTGTTATGTTTTGTTATTCCCGATAGCGGAGGGATAAGATGTTGTGCGAAACCTGGGGAACGACACTTTGAGACGGTCAGAGTCCCAATAGTGGGGAGCGAATACACAGGTCTGTTGGAAATAAAGGGATTCTGATTTGTATACGATGTCATTACCCAAAATAAAGATCCGTCATATTCCTTCCATGATTTCAGACGGTTTGTAACTCAGCGGAAGATTCGGTTTACATCCAAAATACGACTGGATAGGAATTAAGACCAACAGACGAGGAGAATAATCAATACGTCAAAGTCCGGACCGGTTAATCCAGGTAGATTAGAAGTTGACACGGTCGATACCGACTCCATATACGTGCTTGTCACAAAGCACAGCTCAGATAATAATTGACTGATGTGCGGGGGCGGGCCTTCTCTTGCGAAGGGCGGCACTGTTGGCATATAACGAATGTTAAAAAGAGAGGACCTTAGCTGTCACAGTTCCGTAGGGACCTCTACAGGTATCCTTCGCAGCAGAATATATTATTGGATAGCTGCCAAAAAAATAGGACGAGGCTAAGAGGACTTATCCCGCCGTAAGTTGCGTTGCATATCGAATATGTCTGTGAGACCAGAAGTCTAACAGGCGACAATAAAGTGACTTGTGATGGTGACCAATATGAACCTAGGGTGGAAAGAAGCAGCTATGTCGTCAGATTTCCGTGACCAAAGAATTAGGAGAACGACCGATGTATCATATGAATGGCTGTAGTTCCAGAATTACGGACTGTGGAATGGTAGTTCAGAGAAAGGTGGTATAGAAAAGAAGGCACTCAAAAATGGAATGACTTTTGCGTGTACAGCAACGAACCTGTTATGAGAAAAGGCCATCCTCAGAAAGTTTCCCACCCGACGACCGCGGAAGAGGCAGAACTAAATACAGGAAAAGAGCTTTATAATGTTTCCTCCCATATGTAGGGAAGCGCTTAATCCACATACGTGAAAAAAACGGCAGAGGTATTTTACTTTGAAAGAAGAGACAGAGATAGTATACGGAACGGCCATTTTCCGTTGGAATTAGAAGTGGCAGTGTGCGTGTTATTATTATTATTATTATTATTATTATTATTATTATTATTATTATTATTATTATTATGCCCCGAGGTATACATGATTAGGGACTTAATATTAATTAAGAACAATAAAATTAGTCTGTTGTTGTCGTTGTTGTTGTTATTATTATTATTATTATTATTATTATTATTATTATTATTATTATTATTACATTTATTGTCTGAAAAGTCATCTCAGCAGATCTCAGAGAGCGTTGGCAATGTTCCGGAGAGGCAGATGGCATTCCCCCGTTGCAGAGCTACTGAGATGCGCTGGAACAAGTACGATGTCTCCAGTGGATCGTGCGTTGCGTCCTTTATTATTCCCAACTCTATTATGAATTGCAGACCTTCGCTGCTCCAAGCGCCGCCGGTTTCCATGGCGACAGCTACAAAGTCATGGCTGGTAGTAGTTGTAGAGTATTTCACCCTCTTTGAAACAGTGGCGCGTTATATTATTATTTTTATTATTATTATTATTATTATTATTATTATTATTATTAAGGAGCTTTTATATAGCGCCCCTTCAAGGTAATCTACTCAGAAGCGCTCCCAGTCCAACAACGGCTAAATAAGGCAGTTAGCAAGAAATTTAGTATTGTGGCCCCTAGGCACTAGACGGAGTGCAGGAGGAATCCAATTCCAGGTCGTATGGCAAGCAACTAGGTTGGAGTCATCCCCAACCTTGTTATGTCGACACTGAGATCGATCAGAGCCTTCAGAAAGTTCTTCGAAAGCGTAAAACTAAACCTGGACGTGGGCGTTTAATCTTTCCCAATCCCGACCCAATAAACTGAAGGTTGATTTATTCATCCGTGTCTCAGCCATTTAAGCCGTAGCCTTAGACCTTGTCGAGTAAGCAGGCCTTCTTGGCATTCTTACAGGCAAACAGTTGATAACAATTTAATTACTCTCAACTGAATTCCAGAAAGTACGCTGTCAACAGATTGAAATCCGCAGAATTTGCAATGGGCGGGGCGCCGTATGCCAGCGACATTTGTACCCAAGTGACCCCCGGGTGTTTTCGTCAACTGCCTCAATGAATTATCCATCTACTAATCCATCCGTCCCTCCGTCTGTTCGACTGTCTTTCCGTCAACAGTACACTTGAAACTCCTTACAACGCAACATGTATAATAAGGCGAATTTTAACGAAGTTCCCAGTGCAATATTATTCGTAGCCTACTGATCGAGAGACTGATTCAACTGCAATGACCTTCAGCAAAGTCTTAAATTGTAAGCTTTATTGCAATCAGAGATTAATATAGCGCCTTTTAGAAAGAAACTCAGCATCATAGACAACACAAAACCACGATACTACTACTACTACTGCTACTGCTACTGCTACTGCTACTGCTACTGCTACTACTACTACTACTACTACTACTACTACTACTACTACTACTACCACTACCACTACCACTACCACTACCACTACCAATACCAATACCAATACCAATACTACCACTACCACTTCCACTACCACTACCACTACAACTACCACTACCACTAATAATAATAATAATAATAATAATAATAATAATAATAATAATAATAATAATAATAATAATAATAATAATAATAATAATAATAATAATAATAATAATAATAATAATAATAATAATAATGCGTCAAAGGAGCTACATCGACATGGCATGCTCAATTACGTTATTTGGCGGGCTTTCATCAGACAAAATCCCTGCTATCAAAGAGCCCATGGCCTCTCCAGATCTGACGGCAAAAGGCCTGACGGAGTCACCATCATACCTTGGCATAGTGGTCGTTGCATGGCGTGGGATGTGACGGTACCAGACACTTTCGCTGCATCCTACGAACATCTAACATCGCAAAACGCAGGTGCAGCAGCGGAAAAAGCAGCTCATAAAAAAGAATCCAAATATGCTGCTATCTCACAATCACATCATTTCGTTCCTGTAGCAGTCGAAACTGCAGGAAGCTGGCACACAGAATCACTGCAGTTTGTTCGAGAACTTAGAGGCAAGATCTCAGCAGCGACAGGCGACCAGCGTGAAACCAGTCATCGTATACTACAACGCCTATCAGTGGCCCTACAAATTGGAAGCTCTCTATCTGTTTTAGGCACCACAGATTGCAACAACACTGTAGCCAAGGAGAATGACAGCTTATAACAATATTGAAAACAGTTACTTTTAATCAGTCTGTACGTAAGTTTGTGTTGGCGTAATAATAATAATATATAATAATAATAATAATAATAATAATAATAATAATAATAATAATAATAATAAAAATAATAACAATAATAATAATAATAACAATAATAATAATAAATCTAAGCTGACGGGCACCAGTAAGATTACATGATATTATTAGTAACAGATGATAACAAGCTTAACAGGAGTCGTATTTAACTGTATGGCAGCCTGCAAGTCATACTGCTCATTTTACCGTCTCCCCATGGGAGTGGAAGGCTGAGTCAACCTTATGGGGGTAGCGGGTACCGAACCCGCGTCCTTCTGATTCGTGTCAGCGTGTTACCATTCAACCCCCCCCCCCAAATAGAAACAGAATGAATTTCTTAACCTGGTGGAAAAGAGATAAAGAAAGTCGAAGCAGCTTAACAGGTAACAGGATAAAAGCAACGCACGTATTTACGCACCTCCACGACATGCAATATGGCATTATTACAATTTAGCGCATATCTAAAAATGTAAGAAAACGCGAAATTGCTTCGCGGACTATTTTAATGCGGATGTCTTGTGGATTGAATAAGCACACCGAAAGTCTGGTCGTCTGTATGTTTGACCGGACAATTTCGGGTCAATTTTGGACTTAGTTCGGTCTGAATCAGAGTCGCGGTTTGGTTTAGAGATGGGAAGCCAGTGGAATGGCTGCTGATGTTGATGCTCTGGGATTGATGGATGCCTTCTGGTCGGTCTCCCGTGGTACGAGTCCAATAAAGATGCCGAGCAAATGCGTTCGAATTCATACAACTGTCGAATTTATTAGGAAGATAAGCAGAGACGATGATGAGACTGACGAGCATTAGATATACGCAGACAGTGGCAGAGACGGAGGCGTAGACACTGAAAGAGACAAAAACAAAGGTAGATGCAGACAGAGGCAGAGACAGAGACGAAGAAAGAGACAATGATAGAGGAATAGACAGATATCTAGACAGACAGAGACGGAGGCTGAAGAAGAGATGCTGACAGAAATAGAGGCACACAGAGAAAGAGGGAGACAGACAGACAGAGGCAGAGACAGAGACAGGTCCAGAAGCTGAAGTAGATAGAAATGCTGGCAGAAATTAGAGGCACATAGAACAAGAGACATAGAGACAGAGAGATAGAGAGATAGAAAGTGACAGAGAGAGACAGAGAGCCAGAGAGAGAGACAGATAGACAGACAGAGACAGACAGAGACAGAGACATCTCTCTGATTTAGTGCTCCATGTAGATTCTCTAATTTCCTGGTTTTATACAGACTTAAAGAAACTAACAGAGACAGAGGCAGAGGCAGACAAATCCAGATAGAGAGAAAGATAAAAAAAGAGAAAGAGATGGATACGGAGACAAACATAGGACTCGGCAGCAGGCAGATGCCCAGAGTATCTCGCGATGTATGACATAGATGACCTGAATAGCCATACTGATAAGAGGTCAGCAATGTCATCAATTTGATTTCCTGTTCCACACAGGCGCTAAATAAATGCCATGCGGTCCCTCTGTTCAAACTATATATCATTTCCATGGTCTACGTCTTGCATATGTACAGTACAAGCATCTGTCAGTCCGTATGTCCATCATCTGTCCATCCATCCATCCATCCATCCATCCATCCATCCATCCATCCATCCATCCATCCATCCATCCATCCATCCATCCATCCATCCATCCATCCATCCATCCATCCATCCATCCATCCATCCATCCATCCATCCATCCATCCATCCATCCATCCATCCATCCATCCATCCATCCATCCATCCATCCATCCATCCATCCATCCATCCATCCATCCATCCATCCATCCATCCATCCATCCATCCATCCATCCATCCATCCATTAAATCTATCCATTCATCCGTCCATCAATTCATTCCTCCCTCCTACTTCCCTCCTTCCATCCGTCCCCATCCATACATCCGTCCATCACACCATCCATTTAAACAACTTTCCCTCCCTACGTCCGTCCGTCAATCTATCCATTCATCCTCCATCAATTCATCCCTCCTTCCCCTGTTCTGTCCCCATCATACATCCGTCCTTACATCCATTGAGATCCGTGATCCCGACCTCTAACGTAGTTAACCAGAGATAAGACTTTGCTTTTGTTACGTATAATTATTTAACAAACAGTTCAATTACCACTGTACTTCAAAGTGCAACATAAAATGATATTTGCGCGCGAATCTTTCAAAGACATTTGCAACGCGAGTATCAACTGAGTACGCAGCAGACTATAATTCCCGCCATATTATTTTGCGTACTCTTAACAATGCATTTGGGACCGCCTTTATAGGTTCTTTCCGGCCGCAACTGTAGTTCAGATTGCCCTAGAACGGTTCGCGACTCACCACAGCATAGGGCCTACTAAAGAACCTGCGTGCGACCGCCCACGTGATAGATAACGCGCCAGCCGAGATATACAACCCAATCAAACGTTCAATGTGTGCCCACTAGACACATCAAAGTGTCTGACGCGCGTGATCATTGCAGAGCAGATGGGGTGCACCCATTAACCGCAAGCACGTGATCAACGCAAGCACAAACCAACCAACAACCCGATGGATCATATTGAAAGTGGTATGTCGTTGACAATTGTCGGAAGGGGTGACCGAATTTTGATCCGCAAATCGGTTTTCGCCGGATTTTGCCCTAGACCGATTAATCGGAATCGGCGAATCCCTGGACTACCGATATAAATGCCGAAAGATGTAATATTTTTGACCAAAAAACAATCTCTTTTTTCATTAATATAAAAATTGTATTGGAGGACATTTCTAATTTTCTATTTTATTTACTTATTTTCAAATTCAATGAATATCATAAATTAAATAAATAAAAAAAATACGAATTATTATAAGTTAATAAAAAAATGAAAGTATTTAATAATTGATCATAAAACAAGTCAACTGTCTGGCACTAAAAATAGATACATGACATTGTAAAAATTACTAACTTAGTGCTTTAGAACCAAATAAAAATTAATATAAAATAAAAATAAATATTGCCAATTTTTCGGATCGAATCCAGAATCGGCAGAAAAGCAGACCAAATATCTGGAAAAATAAATCGGCAGAATAATGCGAATCGGTCTAACCCTTAACTTTCGGTGTCACTAAGCAAGAGGTTTATTTAAGACAGGGATGCATTGGTTGCTAGCAAACACTACAATTACTTTATTAGCTGTATCATTATTAAACCAGAACAAATACATCTCTAGAGCGTGATTTGTTATAATTAGCTTACCCAAGGTAGCTTTGATCCCCTGGCAACTGTGATATGTCCGAAGATTAGAAGTAAAATTTATTTGTACCATAGGTATATATAATCCCTCAGGATTTAAAATAGTTCTCCAGAAAATACAAAAATCTCAATTAATCAAGATCAGACGGAACAAAAGTGAAAAGGAAGACAATGGAGCTATATCGGAGAGTTTTATTATTATCTATAAATAATATTACTTTTTTCCAGAGATAAGCATAATCCTTCAGGAGGCATGTTAAAAAATTATTCTCCATCTTTATTCTATAGGAAGCTAGTGCACATTTTGCAGTATATGAGTGTTGGGTTGGAATTTGATGATTTTCGTTATAGCATTGCCAAACAGCTCTGTTGCATTTGTGCTGTGGACAGATTTGTCTTTGTGGCCCTGTTTCAAATACAAGTTACAGTAATCACGAGGGACTAGAACTAGGGTGTTCCATGCAGGCACATGTCGTAACCATGACGACCATAATATAACCATCAAAGATCAAGATCTTGATCTATGGTGAACGTGATCGTCGGGCATATTGCTGTGAATTGAAATTTTGAGTCTGCTGTTTCCGCTTTGTATACCTGAATGAAAGCGTAATTTATATCGCAACTCTTTCAGCCTGTCTTTCTGACATATAGTCCATCATTTGTCCTCGTAATCGTTGTCATCATCGTCGTAATCTTCGTCGTCGTCATCGTTGCAATCAATTATGAGCATCACCGTCTTACCACAATCAATAACTACAGCAACATTATTATCATCAATCCTTGTCAACACCATAGTCGTCGTCATCATCATCATTGTCATCATCATCATTACCATCGTTAATATACATGTTGATGTTGAAGATCATTGCCAGCGTGATCATTAACTCCATAATTAGCTTAATAATCATCACTACCATCATCATCATCGTCATCATCATCATCGTCGTCGTCGTCATTGTCGTCATTAATACTGTATGTCTTCGATAAAATGAGTTGGATTACTTGCCAATTATCGCCTCTTATCACCGATTTTCCTTCGGCGCTTTGTCGGCGATCTTCTTATGTGTCTTCTCTGTGCTTCTGTCTGTCTGTCTCTGTCTGCCTCCGTCTGTCTCCGTCTGCCTCGTTCCCGTTCATCGTTTTCGCTAACGAATTCCCCGCCGAACACGAATCGAAGAAGCGAATTGCCGACGGCAGCAGCGTTGGATATATCTGGTCAAGGAGTGTGGCTCCAAAAGCCCAGCACGTTCAGTTATAGCTGAGAGCCATGTCTACTAACACCTGATACTAGCAGCCTTTATTATAATCAAACGCACAGAAGGACACACTATACGGTTATTCAGAAGAGCCACAGTGGCCTATATAATTATGCAAGTGTCTTAGGCACTCTATCATTCAAAGCAGACTGACTGACTGACTGACTGACTGACTGACTGACTGACTGACTGACTGACTGACTGACTGACTGACTGACTGACTGACTGACTGACTGACTGACTGACTGACTGACTGACTGACTGACTGACTGACTGACTCACTCACTCACTCACTCACTCACTCACTCACTCACTCACTGACTCACTCACTCACTCACTCACTCACTCACTCACTCACTCACTCACTCACTCACTCACTCACTCACTCACTCACTCACTCACTCACTCACTCACTCACTCACTCACTCACTCACTCACTCACTCACTCACTCACTCACTCACTCACTCACTCACTCACTCACTCACTCACTCACTCACTCACTCACTCACTCACTCACTCACTCACTCACTCCTCACTCACTCACTCACTCACTCACTCACTCACTCACTCACTCACTCACTCACTCACTCACTCACCTCACTCACTCACTCACTCACTCACTCACTCACTCACTCACTCACTCACTCACTCACTCACTCACTCACTCACTCACTCACTCACTCACTCACTCACTCACTCACTCACTCACTCACTCACTCACTCACTCACTCACTGATTGCATGACTGACTGGCTTAATTACATAAGTTTTTAATTACTTAATTATTACCCTGTAGACAGTCAGATGTCTGTTTCGTTTACAATTATTCACAAGGGAATAATTCGCTTCTTGGCAGCGATGATTGTGTATTGTTAAGAGAAGCATTATATTGACGAGCCACACTAATTCTAAGAGTAGTGTCATGGCTTGGTTAGTGTTGAGTGGACGAGTGGCTGAATGGATGGATGGACGGCTGGGTTGGTCGGATGGGGGTGGATAGCAGGCCATGTACTCGTACTCCGATAATTGCATCTGCCGTCGAAAAAGAAGCTTCTTTGTCGAAAGGTTATCGATCGAGAAAACATACATACATACGTCGTACACATTTGGATGGTCCAAATTTACATGACAATTTTTTTTTATCTTCCACCCCTCCATCCAGTGCTCATCCAATAGAAATTTATTCCTGCAGAAATAGTTGGGATTGGATTACATTTAGGGTATACTCAATGCACTTCTTTATTGGTACTTGCGTGAATAAAGTCTATAATTATATGCACTAGGCCTATGTGATGTGAAGGCTTATTTAGTGTACTATGACTGTCAAGAAGGTTGTTTAATCATTTAGTATTAACTTATATGTAAGGAAACATGTGTGACTGATATTTGCTGATATGCTGTTTGTTCTTGCTTTTGACTTTAATATTGTGCTTACTTTGAGCTTTTTACGTGCTTTTAGCTTACTATAAGGGGGAATATGTGTGATTTCGTGGGTTTATAAGGAAAAGATGAAGAGATGGCCAGTTTGAACTAAGTTGTTTCTATGGAAACCTGTGCATCGTCTTCCCATGCTGAAGACGCAGCTGATTCTGACGTTTGAAGGAACTGTTTGTCGGAGTCTTTCCGTAGACACCCAAGCGGAGAAGGAGGAACAGCTTCGGATCCTTCAATCCTCTCATCGCACGATCGTACAAAGATCAGCGACCGTAATTCAGTTCAGATTATTACCCGCTTAGTTCAAGCTTCCCGGCAAAAAATATTAAAGAATACAGCATTAATCGGTCATCCATTTGGCGTTACCGTCTACTCTGTCGGGCTATACTGCCGCAGAGCTGAAGACTGAGTTCAACCCGGACAAACCACTGCCGCTTCACTTGGACAGGAAGCAAATGGAGGATCTGACTGGAGAAAAATTAACTGCCTATGATTGCATTGAGCAACTCCCGTGTGTTCAAAGTTGCTTTCTGAAACTAACCTGGCAATGGCTGATTACAGCGGTATGTCATTGGGGTGTCAAAGATCGAGTCAAAGATATTTGTTTTGAGACAACTTTGAGACAATACTACGAGGAAAACATTTTTATGATGAATGCTGTACTCCTATTGATTTTTGTGTTTGCCCCATGACTTTGTACACCGGAGTGCGACTCTTCTGCAGTCGGTTTAATAAAGAATATACTTACTTACTTACTTCCAGTAATGCGGGAGTGAAGTATATGGCGCATGAGTGCTGTTTGAAACCACTAGAGAGAAAGTTCTCTGTTTTGAGTGTCTGCGTCACATTCATGAGGTTCTTCAAGCGTTCAGCACCACGATGAGACTAACGATGATTGGTCATGAGAATCTTTTGTTCAAGTGGCTCAAGACATTCTGGCCTACTGTTGTATTTACTGATTACAGACCTGAAGTTCCAGCCAAAGCAACTGCACTCTGCATTGTGTCCGTTGACATTATATCGATTTTGTGATCAATCCACTTGGACTGACAAATAACGTGACGATTACCATGAACTTCTGGATCTTATAGTCTGGTCTTCTTGTTGGTGGGGGTGTCCTTCAGAAAACCACATTATGCTCCATCGTGCATGACAAGAGTATACTGTATGCATCGCAAATCTTTTTCAGAGCTGCTGGCTTCAAATTGACAAAGCGAGAAATGTAAGATCTGGGGAATATCTTTGTATTCAGTATCGGTGCATGTATATTTTACACAGCCGTGGTTCCTGTCGTGCTTGCCAGCAGCAGCTCCCGCCAATGATTAACTGCAGCAGCTGTTGAAAAAGCTAACGGCAGCAGCTGAGAGTGCACCGAATAAGCTATTTTGGCAGTTTTGGTACCTATGTGAGGAGCTGGTGGCACTTGCCTTCTTTGATAGGGACGTTGACACATACATGTAAGAGTTTTTGTATTTTTGTATTTCTGTTCTAGTCTTTGCTAAGTATGCTTAGTTTCTCTGTTCTGCTTTGTGCAAAATAAAGTATATATATATAACACATTTTACATTAATACCATTAACGTGATGCTATTTGTATTGAGAACCGAAAACCCGTCAAGGTGAAAATAACAGCTTGATTGAGCGTATATCAATAATATTGACTAAACTTAGTGATTTTTGCATAAATTATTTAAACTAAGGAGAATCCTTTGGGCTGGTGGCAGTGGTGGGAGGTTGAAATATTACAGTCGACAATTTTGAACCACCCTATTACTCATATACATGTACATGGATTCGAAATATCACCAAGCATCGAATGGAAACTACACCATCATATCTACATAGGCTATATCATAGTATACGCTACTACAACCACTAGCACTACTACTGCTTTCACTGCTACCACTGCTGCTTCCTTTCTGCTTCTGCTTCTGCTACTGCTACTGTTACTGCTACTGCTACTATTACTACTACTACTACTACTACTACTACTACTACTACTACAACTACTACTACTACTACTACTACTACTACTACTACTACTACTACTACTACTACTACTACTACTACTACTACTACTACTACTACTACTACTTCTTCTTCTTC
The DNA here is from genome assembly GCA_020284085.1 of Aporrectodea caliginosa. Classification (NCBI taxonomy): domain Eukaryota; kingdom Metazoa; phylum Annelida; class Clitellata; order Crassiclitellata; family Lumbricidae; genus Aporrectodea; species Aporrectodea caliginosa. The sequence continues at coordinate 365,303 of JACEVL010000163.1, forward strand.
TTCTCTTCTTCTTCTTCTTCTTCTTCTTTCTTCCTCCTCCTCCTCCTCTTCCTCTTCCTCTTCCTCTTCCTCTTCCTCTTCCTCTTCCTCTTCCTCTTCCTCTTCCTCTTCCTCTTCCTCTTCCTCTTCCTCTTCCTCTTCCTCTTCCTCTTCCTCTTCCTCTTCCTCTTCCTCTTCCTCTTCCTCTTCCTCTTCCTCTTCCTCTTCCTCTTCCTCTTCCTCTTCCTCTTCCTCTTCCTCTTCCTCTTCCTCTTCCTCTTCTTCTTCTTCTTCTTCTTCTTCTTCTTCTTCTTCTTCTTCTTCTTCTTCTTCTTCTTCTTCTTCTTCTTCTTCTACTTCTTCTTCTTCTTCTACTTCTAACACTAACACTAACACTAATACTAACACTAACACTAACACTGACAATAACACTTTCTATATGGCTATTATCTTTGCTTTTTAAAATGTTGCTCTATTATCATAGTAGAACTATTCTTAGCATGACGAAACTTCATTCGTTTACATGTGGCATATTATGTATAATATATATATATATATATATATATATATATATATATATATATATAAGCCCTAATATATTATATTGCTCATCATCAAATATTCGTTTAATAGAAATTCAGGTTGACAAAACCGCAAACTGAAACAGATAATGACATGGTAGAGTTCGGTTAGTTATTGCTACTGCAGTGTAAACAGGTTGACTGTTACATAATAACAGATCAATAGCCGTAGTCTTATTCTTGGATTATGTCTTGAAGTCGTATTCGATGTCTCGTGTGTTTCCGATGTTTTGTCATCCGAGCCATCAGTAAGCGACGATCAGACCATGGAAGACAAGACGACGGCGGTAGAACACAGGCACGCTGAAGGACCGGCGGAATGAGATGATGTGCCTGTCGCTTTTCAGACGCCGTTCGATGTTCCAGTTGCGCACATTCTTGCAACAATGTGCGCAACTGAACATTGAACGGCCTCTGAAAAGGGACAGGCATCATATACGCACGCGGAAAAGGAAGCGGACAGAGGGAGAGATGGAAAGACAGGCATAGGTGCGTATGTTGTTCTGCTGCTCATGAATGCCTATACATTTAGCTACGTGGACCTATATACTGAATAGTTTTATAATATCCATATTCATTCATTCATTCATTCATTCATTACTTGAATTTATATAGCGCCTCTTCAAGGGAACTACTCAGAGGCGCTCCTAACTACAGCGCGGCCAAATAGGACCATTTTAAGTTGAGGGAGGAATGTCTGAGAAGGGGGTTCTAGGAAGGAGCGGAGGACCAGAGGGCAGAGGGAGGCCATTCCAGGTCGAGGGGTCAACCACAGAGAACGCACGGCTGTGCTTGGTGGAGGTGCGAGCAAAAGGGACAGAGAGAAGAACATGCATGTTCAACCGAAAGGAGGGAGCGCGAGCCCCGTGCACTGAGGGTGGGGCTACAAAGCTCAGTAAGGTAGGTAGGAGCGAGGCCCAGCAGGCAGCGCCAAGTAACTAAGGCAGCTGTCCTATACACGATTCGTTGCCTAAGAGGGAGCCAGTGAAGAATGTCGCGCATATAGCTGGAGATGTGGTCGAATTTGGGTATGCGGCTAATAAGGCGGGCTGCAGAGCGTAAAACGCGATATAGACAGTTCAGTCGGACAGCCGGGAGGTCAGCATAGAGAGCAGCAGTAGTCAAGTCTGATGGCTACAAAAGAATGGACAAGGGTAGCAGAAGCAGTAGAACTTAGCGAGCCAGCGATACTGCGTATAGTTGGCGCAGCTGATAATAGCAAGCGCGGCTGAGAGAGTGAATGTGAGTGAATATTATATATATATATATATATATAGTGAATATATATATATATAGTGAATATATATATATATAGTGAATATATATATATATATAGCTAAGTGTATAAAAATTGTGTATTATATGTATGGATTATAGTTCATGTGTTGCTTCAGTGTTTGGATCTTTCTCTTATGCTTTTACTTCTCATGTTACTTTAGCTGCTGGTCTTTTGCTTCTGTGGACTTTTGCTTCGGATTCTGCTCTTAATGTTTCTTGTGTACTTGCTTTTGTAATTGTAATCGAAAATTTATAGAGCACCACTCAGAAAGGTCAGTGACACTCCCGATCCGATACAGTGTCAGCTGACTGACTGAGAGAGAGAGAGAGAGAGAGAGAGAGAGAGAGAGAGAGAGAGAGAGAGAGACAGACAGACAGACAGACAGACAGACAGACAGACAGACAGACAGACAGAGAGACAGAGACAGAGACAGAGACAGAGACAGAGACAGAGACAGAGACAGAGACAGAGACAGAGACAGAGACAGAGACAGAGACAGAGACAGAGACAGAGACAGAGACAGAGACAGAGACAGAGACAGAGACAGAGACAGAGACAGAGACAGAGACAGAGACAGAGACAGAGACAGAGACAGAGACAGAGACAGAGACAGAGACAGAGACAGAGACAGAGACAGAGACAGAGACAGAGACAGAGACAGAGACAGAGACAGAGAGACAGAGAGACAGAGACTAAGGACGATTCCAGCTGGACGGATCTATAAAAGCAACACTCCTGGACTGTGTACATACGGAGAACTACCAGGAGGCCACAGACAGCCGACCGAAGGGAACCCTGGCGAGGTATAGAGGAGATCGGAGTGCAGCAGGTCGTCAAATAAGGCGGCGCAGAGGCGACAAGACATCGAGCGCATCGTGCGCATCGAGGTAAGAATCTTAAACTGGATGGGTTGATGGACAGGCAGCCAGTGAATGGAGACCGAATGAAAGTAGATACATGTACATTGTATATGAGCAAATCTCGGGATGCCACCTGTAAACAGACAGCGGCTTTTAATTAAGGATAGACCGAAGCTTCGAGGCATTAGTAAAAGAAAGGCCAATGTAAGCGGCATTACCAAAGTCGACCTTAGTACAGACCAGGGTAGCATAGTCGCATGAGTGGAAGCGATTGGCGGATATTGCGGGGTCGATGCATTGGTAAGTGGCACAGACACGAACAACAGACGTTGTTTACTTGGTCAGTCGAAGAAAGAACTGGATACAAGATGACCAAGAGGTCACGAATTATTGAATGTAGAGAAATGGATGTCGGGGTACCTGAGGCGGAGGAGGGACTTCACATCAATCTTGGCAATCTGCATCCGGTCGCTATAAGCCAAATTGAGGTGAAGCCGGTTTGAGAACATGAGTCCAGAACCGGGGTGGCCTCCAGAATCCGTTCGAACACCAGGGTGTCCAAGGCCACCGAGCCATCGATGAAGATTTGCGTGTCGTCGGCTGGGAGGAAACATCCACAGAAGGAGAATGCAAGCCAGATCCGCGGCGGTATATTGAGAAGCAGCGCAAGCAAGAACAGAACCCTACTTTTGTTGCTTCTCCGATTTTTGTGCTTTTTGTTTTTATTGCTTCTTTTTGTCTTGCTTCTGCTTTTGTTGCTTCTTCTCATGTTGCTCCTGCATGCCTATGTTGCTTTTGTTATATCTGGTGTTTTTGCTTCTCGTGTTTATCTTCTTGGCTTCTGTTGCCTAAGCCGATCTGTCGCTTCTGCCAATGCTTCCACTGTTGCATCATAAATGGCGGAAACAAAAATCCTATGAAACAGAGAAATCGACGGAATGCAGAGAGAAAAGCATGCAGTTGGCTCGGCGCTATAGAAGCCGGTGTATTAGTATATTCGATGCTTTTGAAAGGGTTGGTCTATACTTACAAGTTGTCTGTCTCTGCCAATGGTTACTCTCTCTCGATTCTTTCCCTCCATCCGCTAGAGAGCGCTCGCTAATGCATCCGTCAGCCGCCAATTTGTTCTCTTACCCTCCGCACTCCGATGTAGTTATTTCTCCGCTCGACGTCAGGGGCGCTGATGGCAGAAACCGCATTTCGTGGCGACGACTGCATGAGACGCAGAATATATGTAATCTACACTGTTAAAAATTTCCCGTAAAATAACGGTGAAAGGCCTGGCAACTCGGTTGCCATGCCTTTCACCGTTATTTAACGGTCGCCCGTTATCTCATTTACGGCCGACCCGTTTTAATTTAACGGTGATTTTTCGTCTTTTTACGGCGATTCTCCGTATTTTATACGGCAATTCAGCGTATTTTAACGATGAATGCCTGTTTTGTAACGGAGGTTTCACGGCGATTTACCGTTATCTTATGGTAAATGGCCTTCAACTAACGGTTAATTCCTGTTTTTTAACGGCGAATCACCTTCAATTGACGGTTTATTTGTTCTGTATTTACGGTGAATCCCCTTCTATTAACGATATATTTACCTAAATTTCACCCCGGTTGCTAACGGCTAATTTGACTTATTTTACAAAGAATTACCGTTACCATTTCAAGGTTATTTCCCTTATTCTTACTGCTCCAAACCTTTCAGTAACATGCTAATACAGTAGGCTACACTAAACAGACAATGAATTAATTGAAAAACCCGATAAGCTCATAATCACAAGTTTAGGACAACATTACACATGTTACAAACGAAGGTTTGGACTAACACCATAAAATCTTCACATCAAGCAAAATCAAGTGCCTGCATCATTGTAGATTATCATAATGCAGATTCCCGTGGACAAAGTAACTCTTCACTCTCAATGCATGCCTTGTCATTTAATTGATCACAAGTGCATTATTTCATAAAGTCTTTATTTTAAACGAGACTAGTGAGCAACTGAATTTAAAATTCACATTGAAGTACATGTGAAATTGCTGAGCCTTGCTCTGTGCTGAACCAATCTTATGCGGGTGACCTGCAGGCGCTTTTGCACTGTCCTGCGTCAGCAGCCATTACCGAAGCCTCGGGCCATGAACCGGGCACAGGAGGCTCTCGAGGCCTGGATGTCCTCCAATCGCCTGCGGCTAAACTCATCTAAGACCCAGTTCATTTGGCTTGGCACGCGCCAGCAGCTCGCTAAAATTGATTTGGAGGCCCTTGCCCAGGAGTTCCCGCAGATTACTTTCTCACAGTGGCAAAGAAATTAATTAATTGATAAATCCAGGCAGGCTATCAACTTTATAAAATAAAATTATAGGCGTGTATGTAATGAGATCGACGATCGTCATGAAAACTGCAATCTCTTAGAGAAAATAACATATCCAAAATTAAGTGGCCAAGGGCAGCATTTTAGGCCGTCGCCCCGGGCGGCATTTCAGCTCCGTACGCCATTGCTTTCTCATCCTTTGTCCGGGACCTTGGTGTCACATTAGACCAAGAACTAACGTTCACGCGGCATAATTATCAGCCTGCTATGCCGCGATTGTGTATACCATCTGCGTCAGCTTAGAGAGGTCTTCCGTTCCTTAACCGTTAATGCTGCCTTAATGCTTATCCACTTCTTTGTTGTTTCCCGTCTTGATTATTGCAGCGCCCTCTGCGTGGGTTTTCCGGCGACTCGGGTTGGGTGCTTGTTCGGGTCTTACGCTCGGCGGCACGCTATATTGGTTGCATCCCAAGATTCTGCCATGTTACTGACTATATGCGGGATGTCTTGCATTGGCATCCTTTCCCTCCCACAGTGGATCGCCTACCGGATCTCTTCCTTGGTCTGGCGCTGATGTGGTCTCTGTTTATCTGCAGGAGCACCACCCTCAGCATCCAGCACCGTGGTTCTCCTCGCTCTTCTAGGCAGGCTGAGGTTCTTGTCTCCCGGTCGCGGACTTCTATTCTGCAGCGCCGTGCTTTTCTGTTGCTGGCCTGCAATTTGGAATGGGCTTCCTTTGGCACTACGCCTAATACCGAGAGCCCTTCAGATCACGTTCTATTCTAACTTCAAGACTGTTCGGACTTCGGAGTTGGGTCGGGTGCGCTCCTAAGTAGGTAATCTTGAAGGGGCGCTATGTAAATCTCTGTAATGAATGAATGAATCATAATTTGCCAAAGAGCTGATGTAAAATGTTATTACTTTTAACCAAAAGATTGTCTCCAAAATGGACCATTACAAACCAACAAATAAATTAATTTTCTTATGCTTTAGTTAATTGCTTTGATGAGTCTGTCTGTTTCTAGTCTACGTTGGTTGCTGGGACTTTGCAGCTGAACCCATTTTAAAAATCAAATTATGAAATTATAATTATAATTTTCCAAAGAACTTATGTAAAATGTTATTACTTTGAATCAAAAGTTGGTCTCCAAAATGCACCATTACAAACCCCTAAATGAAAATTTTTCTTACCCTGGGGAGAGGGCACAGCCCCCTCCCCAGACCCCTCCCCTCAGAGTTCTTCAAAACTGCGTAATTTTATGGAAGACCTGGTTACGCCACTGAATGACATGGTAGAGTTCGGTTAGTTATTGCTACTGCAGTGTAAACAGGTTGACTGTTACATAATAACAGATCGATAGCCGTAGTCTTATTCTTGGATTATGTCTTGAAGTCGTATTCGATGTCTCGTGTGTTTCCGATGTTTTGTCATCCGAGCCATCAGTAAGCGACGATCAGACCAATGGAAGACAAGACGACGACGGTAGAACACAGGCACGCTGAAGGACCGGCGGAATGATACATGATGCCTCCGCTTGTTCCCAGTTGCGCACATTCTGCAACAATGTGCGCAACTGGAACATCGAACGGCCTCTGAAAAGGGACACGCATCACGTACGCACGCGGAAAAGGAAGCGGACAGAGGGAGAGATGGAAAGACGGGCATAGGTGCGTATGTTGTTCTGCTGCTCATGAATGCCTATACATTTAGCTACGTGGACCTATATACTGTATAATTTTATAATATCCATATTCATTCATTCATTCATTCATTCATTCATTACTTGAATTTATATAGCGCCTCTTCAAGGGAACTACTCAGAGGCGCTCCCAACCCCAGCGCGGCCAAATAGGACCATTTTAAGTTGAGGGAGGAATGTCTGAGAAGGGGTTCTAGGAAGGGAGCGGAGGACCAGAGGGCAGAGGGAGGCCATTCCAGGTCGAGGGGTCAACCACAGAGAACGCACGGCTGTGCTTGGTGGAGGTGCGAGCAAAAGGGACAGAGAGAAGAACATGCATGTTCAACCGAAAGGAGGGAGCGCGAGCCCCGTGCACTGAGGGTGGGGCTACAAAGCTCAGTAAGGTAGGTAGGAGCGAGGCCCAGCAGGCAGCGCCAAGTAACTAAGGCAGCTGTCCTATACACGATTCGTTGCCTAAGAGGGAGCCAGTGAAGAATGTCGCGCATATAGCTGGAGATGTGGTCGAATTTGGGTATGCGGCCAATAAGGCGGGCTGCAGAGCGTAAAACGCGATATAGACAGTTCAGTCGGACAGCCGGGAGGCCAGCATAGAGAGAGCAGCAGTAGTCAAGTCTGATGGCTACAAAAGAATGGACAAGGGTAGCAGAAGCAGTAGAACTTAGCGAGCCAGCGATACTGCGTATAGTTGGCGCAGCTGATAATAGCAAGCGCGGCTGAGAGAGTGAATGTGAGTGAATATTATATATATATATATATATGAATATATATATATATATATATATATATATATATATATATATATATATATATATATATAGCTAGAGCTGTATAAAAATTGTGTATTATATGTATGGATTATAGTTCATGTGTTGCTTCAGTGTTTGGATCTTTCTCTTATGCTTTTACTTCTCATGTTACTTTAGCTGCTGGTCTTTTGCTTCTGTGGACTTTTGCTTCGGATTCTGCTCTTAATGTTTCTTGTGTACTTGCTTTTGTAATTGCTAATCGAAAATTTATAGAAGCACCACTCAGAAAGGAGGTCAGTGCACCACTCCAGAGAGAGAGTCAAAGACTGACTGAGAGAGAGAGAGAGAGAGAGAGAGAGAGAGAGAGAGAGAGAGAGAGAGAGAGAGAGAGAGAGAGAGAGAGAGAGAGAGAGAGAGAGAGAGAGAGAGAGAGAGAGAGAGAGAGAGAGAGAGAGAGAGAGAGAGAGAGAGAGAGAGAGAGAGAGAGAGAGAGAGAGAGAGAGAGAGAGAGAGAGAGAGAGAGAGAGAGAGAGACAGAGAGAGAGAGAGAGAGAGAGAGAGAGAGAGAGAGAGAGAGAGAGAGAGAGAGAGAGACAGACAGACAGAGAGAGAGACAGACAGAGAGACAGAGACAGAGACAGAGACAGAGACAGAGACAGAGAGAGGCAGAGACAGAGACAGACAGACAGACAGACAGAGACAGAGACAGAGACAGAGACAGAGACAGACAGAGACAGAGACAGAGACAGAGACAGAGACAGAGACAGAGACAGAGACAGAGACAGAGACAGAGACAGAGACAGAGACAGAGACAGAGAGACAGAGACAGAGACAGAGACAGAGACAGAGAGAGAGACAGAGACAGAGACAGACAGAGACAGAGACAGAGACAGAGACAGAGACAGAGACAGAGACAGAGACAGAGACAGAGACAGAGACAGACAGAGACTAAGGACGATTCCAGCTGGACGAATCTATAAAAGCAACACTCCTGGACTGTGTACATACGGGGAACTACCAGGAGGCCAAGACAGCCGACCGAAGGGAACCCTGGCGAGGTATAGAGGAGATCGGAGTGCAGCAGGTCGTCAAATAAGGCGGCGTAGAGGCGACAAGACATCGAGCGCATCGTGCGCATCGAGGTAAGAATCTTAAACTGGATGGGTTGATGGACAGGCAGCCAGTGAACGGAGACCGAATGAAAGTAGATACATGTACATTGTATATGAGCAAATCTCGGGATGCCACCTGTAAACAGACAGCGGCTTTTAATTAAGGATAGACCGAAGCTTCGAGGCATTAGCAAAAGAAAGGCCAATGTAAGCGGCATTACCAAAGTCGACCTTAGTACAGACCAGGGTAGTAGTCGCATGAGTGGAAGCGATTGGCGGATATTGCGGAGTCGATGCACTGGTATAAGTGGCAGAGACACGAACAACAGACGTTGTTTACTTGGTCAGTCGAAGAAAGAACTGGATACAAGATGACCCAGAGGTCACGAATTACTGAATGTAGAGAAATGGATGCTGGGGAACCTGAGGCGGAGGAGGGACTTCACAGCAATCTTGGCAGTCTGGATACGGCCGCCAAGCCAAATTGAGGCGAAGCCGGTTTGAGGACATGAGTCAAGAACCAGTTTGGCCTCCAGAATCCGTTCGAACACCAGGGTGTCCAAAGCCACCGGGCCATCGATGAAGATTTGCGTGTCGTTGGCATTTGTGTGTCGTCGGCTGGGAGGAAACATCCACAGAAGGAGAATGCAAGCCAGATCCGCGGCGGTATATTGAGAAGCAGCGCAAGCAAGAACAGAACCCTACTTTTGTTGCTTCTCCGATTTTGGTGCTTTTTGTTTTTATTGCTTCTTTTTGTCTTGCTTCTGCTTTTGTTGCTTCTTCTCATGTTGCTCCTGCATGCCTATGTTGCTTTTGTTATATCTGGTGTTTTTGCTTCTCGTGTTTATCTTCTTGGCTTCTGTTGCCTAAGCCGATCTGTCGCTTCTGCCAATGCTTCCACTGTTGCATCATAAATAGCGGAAACAAAAATCCTATGAAACAGATAAATCGACGGAATGCAGAGAGACAATCATGCAGTTGGCTCGGCGCTATAGAAGCCGGTGTATTAGTATAATTCGATGCTTTTGAAAGAGTTGGTCTATACTCACGTGTTGTCTGTCTCTGCCAATGGTTACTCTCTCTCGATTCTTTCCCTCCATCCGCTAGAGAGCGCTCGCTAATGCATCCGTCAGCCGCCAATTTGTTCTCTTACCCTCCGCACTCCGATGTAGTTATTTCTCCGCTCGACGTCAGGGGCGCTGATGGCAGAAACCGCATTTCGTGGCGACGACTCCATGAGACGCAGAATATATATAATCTATAATCTATAGAGATGCATATATAGATATATACATGATCATATATATATATATTCATATAATATAAACTTATGAAAATAGTTTGTAGCCTAATATCTATATAATCTATTAAGATACATATATAATATATTTAAGGGCTTATATTAAATATACATGATCGTTGTAAGTATAAATATATATCTCTATAGAATAAAATACACTCAAGTGCGTATATATATAAGTGAACCTTGTTGAACATAGCAAACAGGCGTTGCATATGTAGACCCCTAGATAGAATATATATATATATATATATATATATATATATATATATATGTGTGTGTGTGTGTGTGTGTGTGTGTGTGTGTGTGTGTGTGTGTGTGTGTGTGTGTGTGTGTGTGTGTGTGTGTGTGTGTGTGTGTGTGTGTGTGTGTGTGTGTGTGTGTGTGTGTGTGTGTGTGCACGTCGAACGTCGTCAAGAGATCCGTGTTGTCACGTGTATGTATATATAACCTATATCCATATGTAACTGTATACATTGTACGTGCGCGTGTGATGTGCATTAGACGGATGGACGGATTTCTCTAAATGCCTCGGTCGCCAAATTATCCGATGCTATTACGGCTGACAAAGTGCATTCATAGTCTGTGTACTCTCGCTAAGGACTTACCTCATCAGGAAAGAGTCACAATGTCAGAATTAACGTTTATGTAATATATATACATGTATATATATATATATATATATTTATATATATAAAGTATATAATAGATAGATAAGGCAGTAGGCATAAATTAAGGTAAGATAGGGTCAAATAAGTCAAGGCCGGTTAGGTATGTAGGGTAAGGTCTGGTACGGATAGCTTTCTTTCTTGGCATACTTTAATCGTATTACGACTTGCAAGGGAAATTGCAATTCTTGCGGCTTTGTCCGAAATTATAAGTTAACTTGTGGAAGTGTGTAGAAATTGTCTTTAGGCTAAGGATTGTGGTTGGTTCTTGAGCACAGATTTCGCATTACTGATCGCAGCTTCTGTTGACTGTGGCGCCGACTGTCGTCCGAGGAAGTAACTTCTGCTGCTTTGGTATACGATGGATGATCAAGGAAATCATGTGGCGTCAGTTAACCTTAAGTAGATCGTCTGCCATTCCGACGAAGGCGGCACAGAACAAGAGCAAACTCATTGAGCAGCATTGAACTATTTGTATGACGTCCCAACGAACAGGCGATTGCTCATGAGGCTCATCGGCTCTGTTGTTGCCGCCGACAATAGAGACAAAACTGCGGAGCTCTGAGATAAGGTACGGTAATGCTGGATGAGGTAAAAAAAGGTAAGGTAATCTGATGTTAGGTAGGTAGACTAACGTAAATGGTTAGGTATACGGTAAACGAAATTTAAGATAAATAAGGGTAAAGTTAAGACCATGTAAGGTCAAGTCAGGTCACGTAAGTACCTTACCTTGTAAGTAAGGTCATGTAAAGGGTGATAAGAGATGCAAATCAGGTAAGATAAGGTCAGATAAGTTAGACAAGATAAGATGAGTGAGGTCAGGTATGGTACGAATAGCTCTCTGAGCATATTTAGCTAATGACAAAGGAGACGGCATTTCTTGCGGCTAAAGTAGGTTATCGTACTCTTTTCTACTTTTGTTTTTTACAAAACTAGTTGCAAGTGTTAACAAATGTAGCCTATACACTTCAGAAGCTTGTTCATCAAAATAATTGTCAATCTAACCGATGTTGTCACAGTGGACTGAGAACTGTACAAAATCTATGACTTTCGCTTGAATGTCGGTCCCGACAAATTCATTTGCCTATTTGTCTTTGAAGCGTGAAATCCATCTGAAGCGCTCGGGGATTTCGCTTAATTCGTCTCGACAGGAGCTCAAGATGGCGCACAATATCTGTATTTATAAGCAGAGTACGATGCATGCGATGCCAAAGGTGACGTCAAAATACATAAGCCTAGCCTACAGTCCGTATCCAAATTAGTGTCATGTCAAACATTATGAAGTTTCTTCTGAGTTTTGTAAAGTTATTTCACTGGGATGTCGTCAGACATTGCGTTGCCTCGCTGCTACGAAGGATAGTATGAAGTTACTGTTGTGTGAGTTAGCTAAGCCTAATATGAAGGTAGTTCACTATGATCAATCAATCAATCATTTATTTCTGTAACATCAGAAGAGAAAACGAACAATGAAACAATAAGGCAACGGTTTGACATGTAGGCCCTACTGGCTACACGGAGGCCCAGAATGGATCTTGGATCCCGCTAAATAGGGACACTTAGGCCTATACAAAGTATACATGTACAAAAGTACAGATAGGAAAAGAAAGACAGCCAATAGATACTTAAAGAGGAGTAAGTCTTGGGCTCAAAATAAAACAAACAAAAACATAATTAAAATTCAAAATCACATTAACAAAAAAATATGAAATCTTAATTAAAATAAAATGATGTCAGATATCATGAAGTTACTTCGCTGTGATGCAAGATATGAAGTTCCTCTACTATGACGTCAGATATCATGAAGTTTCTCTAAATAATAATCAATTATTATGAAGTTGCAACCAACGATTTTAGGAAGGGAACACGATGGGGCTGATAGCCACTGGAAGAAAATTGGCTGGCGCAGTCCGAAGCTAGTTTCTTGACAAATACAGTTACGTGATTTGATAGCAAGTAACTTCGTCCACTCGAGCGGGTAACCGTACGTTTGTTGAAGTCGAAGCGATTTAAAAACACTGTCGTCTTAAAGCATTTTTATTGGAGGCCTTTTTAGTGAAATTTAATAGTTTAGCCAACCTGAAAGTTAGATAGCCATACATACCGCACCCTTTTCAAACATTGATTGTGACAATGTAAGCTAAAGAAACTTGGATTATCGTTTTTTAGATTCCGGCATACGCCCGTTGATATGCATCACGGAATACATCACACAACCTAGTTACGCAGTTACATTATCCGTCCCTCCTATAATCTTTTGTTGCTATACGCTGCTGTCTAAGATTAATAATATAATGAAACAGTAATCTCTGTGTGTGCGTGCATGGGAGGGGCGGGTCTGCCACATACGAGAAGACTTATGTCAATCATAGCACGAGAAGACGCAACTCTTCACATTTTCAAATTGTTTTTAACCGTCTTTGGACGGGCAAACATCTAGTTATAAAATAATGAAATTATTTCACTGTGACGTCATATTCCACGAAGCTAAACCATTGTTACTTCGTAGGAATTAACTTCACCGTTACGTCAAAATTATTATATTACTAGCATTTTTTACCCGGCGTTCGCCCGGGTTTTGCCCAGGTGTAATTTCTAACGGCTGCAAATAAAGGCTACTTACTTACTATATTTGCTGATGGGCTTCAAATATTTAAAAAATGTCCATTTATATCTGAATGGAAACGATATTTAGAGGTGAACATAGTTGCTTTGCCCGTGTACTGCACGGGCAAAGCAAATTTATATATAGGCAATATTATTTGTTCCCTGTACTACACGGGTTATCTCTACCTTAAAATAAATAGGCGTATTATTTGTTCCCTGTACTACACGGGTTATCTCTACCTTAAATAGGCGTATTATTTGTTCCCTGTACTACACGGGTTATCTCTAAATTATAATAGGCGTAGGCCTATTATTTGCTAAATAATAGACGAAGTTCTGCCGTTAGCCGGCGTGACGTAAGATTGCATAATTAGCCGCGTGACGTAATTTAAGATTGCATATTTAGCCAGTGTGACGTGGACAAATGGCCATGCTATTATAAGATAGCCTCGTCGAAAAAGTTGTAAATTTAAAATGTTCATATATCGGCGTTTAAATAAAATTGCGAGCTGAAAATAGTCGCGTTGACCATGACGTGGCGTAATAATGTTTTGTAAAATTTTGTAAATCGCTAAAGCGTTCCGTTTCGGAGCCTTTAGATGACGGACAAACAAACATACAAACAAACAAACAAACGGAAGGAAAACGTAAACAGACTAAGACTTATAATATAGATTTACTCCTACGTGAATAATTATTAGCCTTAGTTTCTTCTCATAAAATGCTGAATAACAGTACTGTACTATAGGTCCCTACTCCTTTATTTAAACTTCTCCTCAACTATAATCGTATACTAAACTGTTTCATGATGCATTGAAGCCATAATCTTACACATTTGCAGAGAAAAACTATAGTTACTAATGGTGTATTGCTTGGTACCATGGGCGTATTTAGGGTGGTTTACGGGTTCAACCCAACCAAGCACCGCAAAATAAATAACTGCCGAAACAACAACTTAACTTTGCAAAACTGACCCCTTACTTTGCGACCATGTCCAATGGAACCTTAATTTTTTTCACTATTTTGTTTTTTAAATCTGTCACTCTTTTGATACGGCATTTATGTCTCTCTTTTGTTATGTCATTCTCTTGTTACGTCACTCTTTTATTATGTCACTCTTTTATTATGTCACTCTTTTATTATGTCACTCTTTTGTTACGTCACTCTTTTGTTACGTCACTCTTTTGTTATGTCGCTCTTTTGTTATGTCGCTCTTTTGTTATGTCTCTCTTTTGTTATGTCGCTCTTTTGTTATGCAACTCTCGTTATGTCGCTCTTTTGTTATGTCATTCTTTTGTTACGTCACTCTTTTATTACGTCACTTTTTAGTTATGTCATTCTTTCGTTATGTCATTCTTTTGATACGTCACTCTTTCGTTGTGTGACTCTCTTGTTATGTCACTCTTTCGTTATGTCACTCTTTCGTTGTGTCACTCTTTCGTTATGTCACTCTTTTTAACAGAGCCGATGACAAAGTCACAAGTTTGTACGGATGAGAAATCGCGAACTGCCGTTGCCTATCTAGAATTTGCATCAGATGCGTTGTCTACGTTGAATCCGAATGGGATGAGGGTTTCTGGGTCGAATATAATGAAACGCCGAAACTTTAATTTCACTTCCCAATTAATCCGTCAACGGTCGTAGTCAATATGCACTTCGGACCGCATCCAAAATATATAAAAATTTAATTAACAGTGAACGTCCTGCAATGACAAAAGCCTATATTGCGCGGCGATGTTTGGTCGTATATTAACCCTCGAACAAATCTGTTTGGATACGACTCATAATTTATTCATGGATTGCTTGGACAAAAACTGGACTTATGTGGGGTTCGCACCGGTTTTGTTTCTATCAGTCACAGTTCCTTACATTACGTTGCCTGACCTTAGCTTTAATTACCTTATTCAACCTAGCCTTTGCTTTATCTCTTTCTTTACCTTATTCTACCGTATCTTACCAGTACTAATTCAGCAACTCATAACTTGGAGTGTGATGCTGTCTATTAACGTTGGACTATGAATACTGTTACTAACTGTACGGCTGCCTTAGCCTGTTAACTTAATACATTTTGTTGTTGTATTTCTGTGAACGGTAACCAATGGGAAGACTAGATAAGCTGTCCCAGCTTCATCTCCTCATGAATCATTTGCAACTTGACTCGCATACTCACATTCTTTTGGCTCACATACTGTTAATCTATAACATGCTGTTAGTTAATTTAGTTGTTTAATGTGATTGCTGTTTATGTATTTGTGATTTTGAATGCAAAATGGTTCAATAAACTCAAACTCAACCTTAACTCGCCTAATCCCGCGTCATCTTAAGTTTCCTTCTCCTACTACACCATACCTCGCATTGACCTTGCTTTGTCTTACTTTGATGATGATGAGCTATCTGCCCGAAGACAGGTCCATTGACTTTTATGCCACCCGTGGAAGAAATGAGTGAAGTGGTTACCGTTGCCTTCCTCACAGACATTTGTAGGTGAGCAATTTGTCCAAGGTCGCTACGCAGTGGCTTGAGGTAGATTCGAACCTGCGACCGTCCGGTTACAAGGCACAGAACATACCGCTATTCCACCGCGTCCCATCATCCCATGTTTTCTAACTTTACTTCACCAAACTTACACCTTAATTTACTTCACTTAATCTTAACTTGCCTTGGTTAATCTTACCTCACTTGCCTAACCTTGTCTCACCTTATCTTCAGTTTTTTGCTTACAAGTCTGCTATAGTGTCTACTGTTATTGGACATGAAAGCTGCAACAGAGCCGCACCTGTGTCTTGTGAACATAGCGATACCTGTCTCCGCACTTCCGGGACTGGAAGACCCCCGGCGTCTTCGCTCCGGGTCACTTCCCGTTCCATCGCGTCAATTGTTTCCGCTCCAGAACCGACCTTTTCCGTTTCTGGCGTCGCCTGCATTACGCTCCTCTGACCTGGCTCTGTTGTGGTAAAGTGTCGAAGGAAAATAGTCACCTTAACGATGCTGTGCCTCGCAGTGCGAAGGCTGTTGAAGCGGCATGCAATCCATCTGTAGAGGAAGGTTTTAAGTGGTTGGATTGATATGATCGTGCCTGCGCTCCTTCTACTCAATGATCCCTATACCTCATGACGAAGTTTTAAAGAAGTCTGTATAAGTAAGTAGGTAAGTGAAACAGAGTAAGCAAGTGCGCGCGCGCGCGCGCGCGCGCGCGCGCGCGCGCGCGCGCGCGCGCGCGCGCAGGTAGGCAGGCAGGCAGGCAGGCAAGCGTGCGCGCGTGCGGTAGCGCGCGGTAAGTAAGTAAGTAAGTAAGTAAGTAGTTTATTCACCACCAAATAAAGCAAAATCACAATACACAAATTATACAAACTGAGTGGTGGGCTACCGGTGAAATCTCATATGCCTCATATCTCATAGGACTCATATCTCACAGAACTCATAGGTTCGTGTTAACAAATATCATATCCTTAGATTGTTTACCTTTTAGGACAAAGGTTGTCCAGTTGTCTTAATGTTGTAGAGGTATTGAATCTAATGTGTTACTTTTCTGTTCTGAAATTTCGTTTCTCTTTCATTCTTCCTATTCCATTCCATTTCTTCTCCATCCTTCCTATTCCATTCCACTACATTACACTACAATCAGTTGTATTGTCTTGCATAGCACTCTATTCCATTCTATTATATTCGACTTAATATTCGTAATTTTGTGTCCACCAGTATATTAAGACTTAATCAAAAACATCGCGTAATTGCTTTTCCAACCTCCGTGCAACATATGAACTTTACACTTGACCCCAGAAGGGTCGCCGACGCTCGCTGGACTGAGAGCTTGCGTTCTAATGCGTTCCTGATTGCCAGCTTGGCCAAATTGACCACTTTCTTCTACCGGTGAGTAGTGGTCATTAACTGGTCATTTCGCTCTCTCGCTGAAACCTGGGCGTCCGTGTTTTCAGGCGGACAGACAGAAATTGAGACAGACAAGCAGACAAACATGTACGCAAGTAAAGAAGTCGAAGGATTGGCTAAAACACAGAGACCTACACAACAAAAAGACAAACCGACAAATGCACTAACAGAAAGACACTGAATGAGACAGACACGGGCAGAAAGGCAGCAATCGCAAGACAGACACAGAAAGGCTGACAGGCAGACAGATAAGCAGAGAAAGACAGACCTACATCGATAAACAGTCAAACATAGAGACACACATACAGACAGAAAGAAAGATGGATACGCAGACAGACAGACAAGCAGACAGACAGGCAGACCTTTAAAACACATAATAGCGTTCTTTCGTCAACGTTGTGTCTCAGCGTGTAGGCTATATTGTTTAGTTAGAGCTTTTGGAGTTAGACGGATGATTGCATAGAGTGCCATGGCCTCTATGTGGTTCCAATAGTTCGTTGTTAGTTGAAGTTCAACTCCAAAGGAGACTTCAACTAACTGTCTCTTATTCCACTTAACGAACGAAGTCGCAATATCACCGATTCAAAATTGACAAAACTTAACTGAAATAGGTTTCGGTCAGGATGTATGTATGTATGTATGTATGTATGTATGTATGTATGTATGTATGTATGTATGTATGTATGTATGTATGTATGTATGTATGTATGTATGTATGTATGTATGTATGTATGTATGTATGACTGTATGTATGTATGTATGTACGCATGTATTGTGTGCCTGGCGTTAGCCCAGCCAAATTTACTGTATTTTTGTCGGTGTAGTCCGACAAAACACAGCATACTTGGTTTGGCACACGCCAGGAGTAGTCAAGCAACGACGAAAGTACGGTAAAGTTCCAATTCCCTGACTGGAATTCCCAGCTTGTCGTCCGCAAACTGGGTATGCATCTGGATGGTAACTTGACGATGGCGGATCACGTGAACTTCCTTTGCAGATCCTGCTTCTACCAGCTGTGCCAGATGGAGGTAATTGGTAATCTGGCAATTAGGAACGCATTTAGGACGAAGGCTTTCAGGTCAACGGCTGTCAGAACCCTTCTGGGGTCAAGTTTAAGGTTCATATGTTGCACGGAGGTTAGAAAATCTATGGCGCTAGGTTTGTTTTAATTAAGTTTTAATAATATACTAGCGCACACAAAATAAAAAATAGACGCAATCTTTCAGTCGGCACTGCAAATTCCTTTTGATAAAAACAAGTTCCCTGGATTATTGCAATACAATCCTAGCGGGTCTCCCGGCTTCCGTTTGCGCCAGCTCCAGTCTGGCCTCGATATTGTGCAGCCCAATATACAACAACCTGAAATATTAACATAAATCGCAATATAATATATATGCGAGAAACTCTAGACCGGCTTCCTGTTGCCGAGCGAATTTCATTTAGGATCATCTTGCTGGCACGTGCTTCAATCGCTGACTGCCCCAGCATACATCGGGAGCTCTGTGGTCTAGTTTCAAGTAAGCTGGGTCGGCGATCGCTGCGCTCTGCTAGCCATGGAGATATGCAGGGGCCGCGATTTCGCACTTCAACTAGAACCTGTCGTTCTCGTATTGGACTATACTTCTGGAACAGTCTTCCATTGCATTTACGCTCTCTTGCATTTGGCTCTGTGCAGCAATCATTCTCTAACTGTCTTAAAACGCAATCGTTGAGATCAGACTGACAGCGATGTGTGCAGCGTTTTTGTGAGATACGGTACTTATATTGAGTGTCTGAATACATACACACATGTATGTACGACGTACGTACATAATATAATTATGTATGCGTAATACATGATCGTAATATGCAAGGTGAACTTTACCCCTCATGGGCGTATTTAGGGTGGTTTACGGGTTCAACCTCCCCAAATATACTACCGAAATTTTTTTCTATGCAATTGTATGCGAAATACAAAAAACTTAACTTTTTCGACCATTTCCAATGGAAACCCCCGAAACCTTAAACCACCTGAGATTTCTTCCTGGCCACGTCCCTGTTACCCCTTTACCCGACGTTGATTCAGACTACCTTTAAAATAGACTATACATTGTATATGTATGTATATATATATAATATCGCTATTGGCCATCCTTCCATTGCTCAGTCTGGTATCAAAGACTCCTGCATTAGACCACTGAGACAGTCTTCGAGCCAGAAGACAACCGATGCGCATGATATGTCACCGGTTTTCGTGAGCCGTTCCTTTTCCCGATGCTATAGCAATAAATCTTAGTGAAATGCGACGTATATATAGGACATTATAGACCGCATTCAGCCAATGGCAAGGAACGAGTGTAGTGTACAGTAGCCAAAATGCATTTTTATACGTGAAAAACACATTTTTAATAAAAATGTGTTTGTTTGCGAAACACGTTATGGATAGGGTGTTTAACTGCTTGGAAACGTGAGGAAGACCGAGTTATTGTATGACTTTGGATCGTTGCTTCTTTCTCTTACTGTCAATCATTACTGTATGTACCCATGTGCGTTTTGGCACGGAGATGTCTTACACTAGATTACATTAGCTAGGTCAGACCAGACCAGATCGATTCAGGCAAGATTAGGTTAGATTTTGTGAGATTACATTAGATTAGATATTGATAAACATTCAGCCTCCACTGAGGTGTCCAGCTGTCGAGTTGACATGTGATTTTTTACCTGAACACTGTTTACATGTACATCCGACCCAGTCATATCAAACATTGGGCACAAAAATCGGTAAGAGCCTTCTAACTAAACGTCAAGATTAACGAGTGAGCCTTCCATTTTACCTCCCATGTTTCCTTCCTTCCTTCCTTCCTTCCTTCCTTCCTTCCTTCCTTCCTTCCTTCCTTCCTTCCTTCCTTCCTTCCTTCCTTCCTTCCTTCCTTCCTTCCTTCCTTCCTTCCTTCCTTCCTTCCTTCCTTCCTTCCTTCCTTCCTTCCTTCCTTCCTTCCTTCCTTTATTCTTGTCTTCCTTCCTTCCATTTCGCTTGCTTGCTCCCTTCCTACCATCAGTGTCGCCTTTCCCATCCTTCCTTAATTCCAAACTTCCTTATCCCACTTACTATAATTCTTGTACGCGACAGTATCTGCTAAGAGCAGCCATTAGGCCATCTCGTGGAACGGTGGAAGGCCACATTCCCAAGGAGTTTTCGTGTCCAGCAAATGTGGCTTAGACGATATTTGTCGGGACTTCGGAAGGAAGGCACTAATTCTGAAATACGGATCCTTCCTCCGACCGGGTGTAGCTGCCATCGGTAATAAACGACGATTTAATGCTCCATGAAATCACTGGACATTATTTGACCACCGCTTGATGGTAGAACGCGGTAGTATTGTACATTGAACCGGTGAACTGGAGCTAAATAAAGCAAGGGAAAGTTGGCTACGAAAACATAATTGACGAAGGACAGAGAGTTCTCATTCGTCTCCGGAGAACAACTAATATGGACCAGTGCGCGTCTGGTCCTGCAGCAGATGATGATGGAGACTGGCAGGGGATGCGGAGGCGCATGCGCAGACATTGGCAGACGAGGCATAACTGGATTCTCTTAACGCACGTCTGAGTAAACAATCAATCGATCGATTGCGTTTCACTGTCTTCATTCATTCACTCAAGCAACCATCCATCTATCCATCCATCCATCTATCAATCCATCAATTCATCCGTCCGTCCGTCCGTTCGTCCGTCCGTCCGTCCATCCATCCAACCAACCATCTATCCATCCATCCATCCATCCATCTATCCATCCATCCATCCATCCATCCATCCATCCATCCATCCATCCACCAACCATCTATCCACCCACTCGCCATGTGGGGCGGGGGTCATAGTGTAGTGGTAACATCACTGGCGTAAAGAGCAGCAGGAAGCGGGATCGCTTCGCGCAACCCTCCCAAAGGTCCACTCAGCCTATCATTCGCGAGATGGCGCGTTGGTAAAATGAGATGTAGGACGTGATGGGCGCCTTGCATGGCTGTCGTATACAGTTAAATTCGACTCCTGTAATAACTTGTGATCATCCGTTCATACTGAATTGTAATCGTACTGTGTACTTGGTAGTTTGAAAATACTAAACAATTATTATTATTATTATTATTTTTCACCCATCCATCCATCCATCCATCCATCTATTTCAGTTCCGCTAAGATTTCCAACTCGCTCCTGTCGTTTATAATAATTATTTCCGTCGTTCGAACGTCATTTATGACGTCGCTCTCATGACGTCATAAACGTTTATGACGTCATCTGGTGTTGATCGCACTGCTTCAGCCATGATGGACATCTGTGTAAAAGCGTAGGTCGGTGCTTCAGTCCCTTTCGGAGCGACGGTTATTTCGGGGCTGATTATGATTTCCAGCCGATCGTCAACGATCTCGAGAGGTGAACGAGCTCCATGGCGATTGGTCGTATGGTGGAAAGAAACATCGGGTGCCGTATGGTGGCAAATTAATCCCGTTGCGCAGTTTGAGCAAATTATTTATAAGTATAAATGTACTATAGGCCTTAAAACGTTGACGAAAATTATATGAACTTCGTGAATATTTGACGAAATATGAAAGAAATCGATGAATAAGTTCGCACTTCTTCGACTGAGTCGATTTGAAACCCCTGAGGGTATAGACGCATATACTGTTTAGCGTTCAAGTTAGTTCATATAACTGGCTTTTATTTAATTTTAGGTTTTGGGTTAAGGATAGAGTGTCGATGGCCATTCAAGTTTCGCCTATGTGAAACTCAGATGTAAACCATTTCAGAAAGGCGAAAAGAAACTGACCTTTCCAACGTAACGTCCTGAGGGTTACGACATTCGAATCCAAGTTGATGCTTGACTGTTGAGTCTCAGAAGAGAACGGCTTCTTACTCAGCTCGGTACTGGTTAACCGATTCGCGGCAGTTAGCGGCATCTTAGATCTATTGTCGGCAATTACTTTGCACCGGAAAACTAATGACGGCACAGAATTCCCCACACGATCCAACACACCCACCCACACACACACCCATACATCCGGCGGTCATCCGCCCATACCACCCACCCACTCAATACCCACCCACCAACCTGAGGCACAGCTGAAGTCCTAATAGGAAACCTGGCGGAAAAAGTGCAGCACTTAACAACGAAAGTGATTGCAATAAAGTTTGAAGAAAATGTTGTTAAATTTTTTACTATTTTTAAAGCAATTTGTTATTTTCTCCGCACAATATGAAACAGAACAATTATAGAGAGAGAGAGAAGAGAGAGAGAGAGAGAGTGAGAGAGAGAGAGAGAGAGAGAGAGAGAGAGAGAGAGAGAGAGAGAGAGAGAGAGAGAGAGAGAGATTTTGATATGTACGAAGAGAGACAGAGACACACGTATGCATAACAGAGACAGATACAGAGACAGAAGGAGACTTAGACATACACAGGGACATGCAAATATACAGACAGACACAAAGAGACAGAAGCAGAGACAGTGACAGAGAGTGAGATTGAGATAAAACGAGAGACATGTAGACAAGCAGACGGAGGTGCGAGGCAAGATACATAAGCAGACAGACAGACAGACAGACAGACAGACAGACAGACAGACAGATAGACAGAGAAAGAAAGAGAGGAGCAGACGGATCAACGAAGACATGAGACATAGACTGCCCAAAACATAGAAAAAAATACAGCATGAGAGAGACAGACAGGCAAACAGACGTGTGGGCGGATCGTAGAGATCGCCCTCTGCAACTTTTATGCATTACAGGCGTCGGATGGATGGTCCAGCCTAACCCAATTGTCATCCTCCTTGGATCCTCCTCCTCCTCATCATCAGCAGCAGCAGTAGCAGCAGCAGTATCACCAGCCGACGAGAAATCACGAGAAGCAGGCGAGATCTAGATGCGTTTGACTGAAGGACGAATAACTGATTGAATGAATCAATGATTCAGGTGGTTGTAACGAGAACCGCCCAGAGGCCGCTGCTTTCTTCCAACGAAGCAAATTCATTGAGACTTGGACAAATGTAGCGATGATACCTTAATTCAATTCTCGCTAAACGCGAAGCTGCACTTGCGTCCCCTAGGTTTCGTAGGGTCTTCTATTTCTGTCTTGGACATATTCTTATGATGACCACTGGATATACAAAAATGGGTTGTGAAGATGTGAGCAGTGTGAGAGCCATATGGAACCCCTGCAACCAGACGGACAGCTCTCTTTTGCAAAACGTTTAATCTGTGTAATCCAACACTATATTACAATAAGAGATGTACGGATATACTAACGAATAGTATAGTTTAATTCTAATCTAATCCTGTGTAACACTGGATATTTGAATTTTGTTACATATCTAGCTATCCGTTGTGGTCACTAAATATTTTTAACTTTTATATATACCGTATAAACGGATGTCAATAATTGTGGTCACTGGATAACGTAATAGTAATCGCGAATTTATATAGCGTAGCTTCGAGATTGACTCATCAGAAGCGCTCCCGACCTGACAACACAAAACCACGATCGAATAGAATGATTTTCAAGCGCATGCTGAACAGAGGTAAAGAAAGATCGGTAGCTCGTGACGTCGGTTGCTAAGCAACCTATTCCAAGAAGATGGAACGACCACAGATAAGCTTCGAGGCTGGGCTGTCAATGTTCGGGTTAACAAGACATCTATTATATAGAGAGCGAAGGGTTTGCGGCGGCGGCCAGGTATTGATGAGACGGAGTCGTACAGATTAGGTGTCTTTATGCATCGATAATCAGTGCCATTCTCCTCGCATTGAGCTAGGTATACATCCCCAAACATATAGGTATAACACGAATGCACCGAGTGGCAGCATTTAATCGGATCTCAGTTGTCAGGCAAGCACTTGGTGACCTCAGCCGTGGTGTAATATAAGCGTACATCAGTGTTGTGGCGGCTTCAGTTGTAAGGTCAGAGATGGTTAGCTTCTGGTCTGAAGTAACACCCAGATCATACACACTACTGGGGAAAGATAAACCAAGAAAGCAACGCTGGCCGTATCAATTTTCGGGTTCACCGACAAATGCGCCCGTGACAAAAGCGCACCGACAAAAGCGCCCCGACAAAGCGCCCCTGACAAATGCGCCCCCGACAAATGCGCCAAAAATCACACAAAAACCCCGACAAATGCGCTCCGTCAAAAGCGCCCCAAAATAACCGACAAATGCGCCCCGACAGCAGCGCCCCGACAGTAGCGCCCCAATATCAATAAAATTACTTGAGTTTGTTCTATACTTGCAAGAAAGAGGTTGTTTGTGTTTATTTAGAGGTATTTAGAGATATCTTGAAGAGGCGCTATATACGTGTTCAATTACATACATATATGCATACATACATATATGCATATATACATACATACATACATATATACATACATACATACATACATACATACATACATACATACATACATACAGACATGCATACATACATACATACATATATGCATACATACATACATACATACATATATGCATACATATACATACATACATACATATATGCATACATACATACATGTATATGCATACATACATACATACATACATACATACATACATACATACATATATGCATACATATATACATACATATATGGTTCATATATGCATACATACATACATACATACATACGTTACATACATATGCATACATATATACATACATATATACATACATACATACATACATACATACATACATACATACATACATACATACATACATACATACATACATACATACATACATACATACATACATCATACATACAATACTTTACATCAATGTCTCATTTTTCGTCTCATTCAACAGGCAGGGAGCGCATTTGTCGGGGCGCATTTGTCGGGGCGCTTTTGTCGGGGCGCATTCGTCGGGGCGCTTTTGTCGGCAGGGGCGGGCGCATTTGTCGTGGCGCATTTGTCGGGGCGCTTTTGTCGGGCGCATTTGTCGGGCGCATTTGTCGGGGCGCATTTGTCGGGGCGCTTTTGTCGGGGCGCTTTTGTCCGAGGCGCTTTTGACGGGTCACCCAATTTTCGACAGTTGCCGACGTGTCACAAGCCAGGTGAAGTGAGTTTATTTGACGTTTTAACTGAAGAAGGTTGGACGACATCCGGTCACAGAGCTCTTCTAACGTCTGTAGCATATTCTCCACTGTCCACAGAGGAGATCGCCTCATCAGTTTGGCCGTGGACATACATGTATGCACGAGTGTTGTCAGAATTCCGATGAGTGGCAAGCCTAAAGGAAGAAAGGACCAGGCTTAGATCCACAATATGAAGGATATTGAGTAGCGGACGCATGATAGAACCCTGTACAAGACCTCGTGAACAAAGCGTCAGTCAGACCTAAAGCCGTTGCCTATGTACACCCAGGCAGGAATGAATCGAATAGCTTACACTGAAGAGGCACTTTACACGTTTTCATTCACAATACAATACAATAAAATACTCAGTTTTGCCCGCGACAGCAAACGACATGTGAAGGCGCTCCAAAAGTATGTCATGGTCAACAGGCCTTCGAGTGTCGAAGGCCGCACTCGCAGCAGAAACGGCCATGAGCGTGTTAACACACGGACGAGGGTGTTTTCATATTCTTTTACAGCGGTCGTTAGATATATGATCGATTATACTGAAATGACCTGGACATCTGATAATTCTTATGCACGACTATACGACCGCAAACATGTTGTGGCCGCTGATATACTGATATAAATCAACACCGCCACCATCACCACGCCCACCATAAGCCTCTGTCACCACGTTTGTCAACACCATCATCATCACTACCACTACCACTACCACCACTACCACTACCACTACCACCACCACCACCACCATAAGCCTCTGTCACTACCGCCGCCACCTCCACTACTACCACCGACACCACTACCACCACCACCACTACCACCGCCATCACCACTACCGCCACCACCACCACCACCACCACCACCACCACCACCACCACCACCACCACCACCACCACAACAACAACAACAATAACAATCCTCTGTCATCGCCATCGTTATTAGTCATCATTATCTTCATCGTCGTAACATCATTAAACCAACCCGACACATCATCACCACCATCATCATCATCTTCAGCAACAACAACAACATCATCATCATAATTGTCATGATCGTGGTCGTTGTTGTCGTTAGCTATAGTTTCCTTGCATCGTCTTCTTGTCCGAGCATTGATGAGCTTTTAAAGGACCAATAAAAGCGCTCGTTGACATGACTACACGCAGGATGATCCTATTATCATTTAATATAGAGCTGCCCCAGATTACTCTTCCTGACCGTTGCGAAGAAAGGCAGGCGCTGGGGGGGTGGCCTTCGAGTGCATTCCTTACGATGCTTGTCATCATCATCCTGTGGCCACCGCCATATACGTGTCCTGCGCCTTTATCAGATGAACGTGGTTCCCTTGCAATACGAATGATCGCTGCCTGTTGAAGAGCACTTGTGCCTGTATCCAATGAGGCCGCAGTCTTCGTTATGTCAACAGCTCAGCCAAATCAATTTCGCCTGTTGTTCCTCGCGTTCTCGTTCCTCTAGTTCCTCGTCCGTGTTCTTGTTCTGCGTCGCGTTCTGCGTGTTCTTAGTTCGATTCTTGTTCTTTTGTATCGCAATTTCTGGTCTTCAGCTGTTCTGGTTGCACTCTTTAGAGTACGGCATGTTGTTCTTCTTGTTTGCGCAGTTAGGTTCTGATTGTTGTTCCGTTGTCATTGTTGATTTTGTTATTCGTCGTTGTTGCTCTTCTTTTCGTCGTCTCCTCCTCCTCCCCTCCTCATATTAGATTTGGTATCCATAACAACGTGCTTATGTAACCTGACTCTGTAAAATAATGCAACTGTAACTGCGACGTAATCAACGCATAATTTTTATAGCTCCGCTTAAAGATAAATGCATATAGACTAACGCCTCTTGTTGTTTTTTTAAATGGCGCTGTACAGATTCCTAGTTTAAAATTATTGTCGAAGTGAGCATTTTGTGTGTGTGATCCAACGCTCTTGAAATCTATCCTGCAGACACATTGACAAAAGACTCAGCGAACCTTCCACAAGTTACATTTCTCATACATCTGGTTTTACAACATGTGTAACATTAAGAAGTAGAAGGTAGCGGCGCCATTTGGGATGTAGACTATGGCAAGTCCTCTGATGCCCTGGACCCTGTACAAGACTTCGGCAATCGTCCCTTGTTGACTAAGGGTATACTGAGGGAGTGAGCCCCTCCCCATACGTTCGGCTGTTAGCTGAAGAAGACTAATGCTACTGCTCTTGAGGTAAAATAAATATTTGTTCTCACATATCTTCGCACATATAGGTAATCGTTCGTGTAACAAATGCTTTCATATCAAAAGAAGCACTCCCTTCGATCCTGAAGATAGTTCTGCTCAACGTAAACATCATGGCAGCATCATACATAGAGATACATTGATGCCACGACGTTTATATAATATATATATGTATATATATAATATATAATTTTATATATATAAAGGTATAAACAGTAAAACGATAATAGCCATAGACCCTATATGTGTGCGTAGACCGATAAAATAAAGCAGCCTTTGTACACAACTGATTCGATATTTACATTTCGATTTCATACGTATACGCCTATATTAGGCCTATGCATAATACTTAATACATTGCAAATATTGTGTATAGGCCTATCAGTTAGGTCTAAACTGGTTATGATACTATATTATACCTTAAATCTCTCTATCTCTCATTTTGTATATTTTTAACGACGCACAGCTGAGGTAAGAGAAAACCCTTTTCCTTTGCAGAGACCGAAATCTGAACTTTGTCGAAACTGTCTCCTTTCATATTTTTATATTCTACTTCTTTAATAGGCCTATATCTAAAAATTCCTCAACGGTAACATTTATATTTATATAAGCGGCTCTCTGCAGGAACATATATACAGTATATATATATATATATATATATATATATTTATTTATTTATTATTGTTACCGTTGAGGCGTTTTAGATTTAAACCTTAATATAACACGTCGGAAAACAAGACATAGGCTTATATTATATTTCTTGAGAAGAGTTGATATATGCATTGCCACCGTTGAGGGGTTTCAGAGAGGGGTTAGAAGAGTATAAAAGGGAGTGTCCGAGGAGTGTGTATATACTGCTGCTTTGTTTTCCGACGTGTGGTGTTAAGGTCGATAGAATAAATAGGCTTTACCGTTGCGATCGGTCGGGCTTTTTGTGTGAGGAAGAGTTCTATGGGATGAGCTTAAGGTCGATTGCGTAAGTACCGCACAGAGTAAGGGAACGGGGATGGACAGCGGTCGATGATGGGAAGGGCATCAGAGGACAGGGCGGGCAGGCGTCAGCTCTTAAGGTTAAGCTGTCCCTAGGCTGGCTTTTATAAAATAATGTCTGCTAAACGTATAGACCCGAGTGTGGCTGGAACGATTTTCGATGTTACTCGGTGATGATGGACGGTGTAGTCAAAGGTTTGGTGATGATGATAGGGTAGAATTGTGGACTTCCTTTTGGCGCTGACTTATTTAACGCAGATATTGAGAAGTCTGTTGATTGTTCAGTTTCTTTTAATTTGGTGAAATTTGTTAGTTTAAAGTTCTAACATTTTATCTAACATTATTTTCATTTTAAAGTTAAACGCTTTGTTGCTGGGCCTCGATTTGTAGGACTCTCTGGCTCTCTTTCTCTCTGTCTCTCTGTATGTTTGTCTGTCTCTGTCTGTCTCTGTCTCTGTCTCTGTCTCTGTCTCTGTCTCTGTCTCTGTCTCTGTCTCTGTCTCTGTCTCTCTGTCTGCCTGCCTGTCTGTCTCTCTGTCTCTCTCTCTGTCTCTCTCTCTCTCACTCACTCACTCACTCACTCACTCTGTTCTACGCAATTGCTTTTGTCATTTCGTTTTCAATTTAAGACTTATCTTTTCAAACTCATAATCCAGCATAGGCTCATAGGCTGCCTCTCTGTGTTAATGGACCGATCTGCATCTTGACAAGGTTACAGCGTTTTACTGGTGTGTCATCGGTTGATGCCATGTGTATAATAGGGTATATTTCACAACCGGAGGCAAATTAGATCAATTTCCGTCTTCTCCTTTCGGCGGCTTACACAAGGTGTAAAATTATAATTTTTAATTTTTAAATACAACATTGGGCATAAGTTAGTTATAAAAATTTATTTCTTTTATATTATTTGGATGATTAGTATGAGAAAAAATTATAAAGTCCAATTTTAACCCGAAATTGCATTATCCTTCTAATGGTGCGTCAATTCAACGTTGCGTTAGGGCAACAGTTGAAGCGCTGAACTGATTTTTTATAATTTTTAAATCATTAACTTACACATATCTATTGCTCCATATGGTTTTATTAACTTATTAACGAACAAAATAATTAAAAAATAAATGAAACTCTCTGTCTTCAACTATTGCTTACAACTCCGTTACGAATGGGTTTCTGCCATCTATGGAATAAATTGAAAACTCAATTTCATTGAATTAACATCTTCGATTGCAGGAAACATTTCTGCATTGATTTTACCAAAAAGAAATCAATATGGATGTTTGCTTCTGTTGACAATTTTAGGTAATGGTTCACCCTATGAGAGGCGCTTTATAAATGTTTGAATACAATAAAAAAATATATTGTATTGTGTATTTATTACATAACGGAGTTGTAAATATTTTGGAACCAAAGTTGTGTATGTTTCACATAGTAAAAAACTAAAATGAAAAATTAGGCCAAATCTGTCAAATTTAAGCTCTGCTCAATATTAAGTATGCTTCAGCACTACCATGCAAATATTTGTGTAAGAAATGTTTTCTATTTTCATGAATTTTTTTCTCTAATTCTATTTCTGAATTTGCCTCCGGTTGTGAAAATACCCATTAGGCATTGGCAGGATATAAGTTGCCAATTAATAAATAATAATTAGATAAGACGCCTTAAGTTACAAGATCTCTTCGAATGAAACAGAGGAAGGGGTGAACGAGCGGCGGGGTTGGAGTGCGTTGCAATGTCCTTCGGCACAATAGGGAGAATTGCAGAATAATGGACGATGTCGGTGACAATTGGAGACTAATTCTGCCATATAAGTGCCACTGGACAGATTGGATTCTGATGCCCCACCGGCGCTGGGTGCCCCACCTCAGCCAGAGTCAGGTGGCAAGTAACGAAATTTGTAAATAATTCTGTCTGAGATTTTGATTGATTGACTGGGGAACTGCGCCTCTGAGTATTATCTGCTGAATAAAGCATCAGCATCATGTGACTAAAAACTACAATTAGAAAATTTAATGTGATCGATCAGCTGATTCTTTCTTATTAATTCACTTGTTAGATAAGAAACTGATTTGTCCTTCGCTAGACTTTATAATATCGCTTATGTAAAGTACTAAGTACGTAGATACATGATACAAACATAACCTACATCATCATCGTCAGTATAATTAACGAGCGCATTCTATAAAATATTTAAAATCTGTTAGATTAGCAAGTAGCACCTTTGGGTAATATTTTAAAGGCGCTGAAGGAAAGCAAAGATTCCAACAACATGGATGCAACAAAAATTGAGCCACATTAATGTATGTTTCTACTAGACATTTTCAAGAAAGGTTCGCATTGAATATAAAGCCTATAAGATCTTCTTGGTAGGTCTATGTTTTAGGTCCATTAGAAGATCTTGGTAGGTCTAAAAGATCATCTTTGTAGGTCTATGACATCATCTTGGTAGGTCTATAAGATCATCCTTAATAGGTCTGAAAGATCAACTTATAGGCCTATAATATAAGATCATCGTGGTAGGTTTATAAGATCATCCTTGTACATGTAGGTCTGTTAGGATGTCTTGGTAGGTCTATAAGATCATCTTGGTGGGTCTACAAGATCTACTTCGTAGTAGGTTTATAAGATAACAAGCATAATTCTCTTGTTGTCCGTTATCTCACGTCTTTTATCATCAGTTTCGTAATCAATCATATCTGTTCTGTCATCAGTCAGTGCTTCCTTCTTCCTCTTCTTCTTCTTTTAGCGCCTTTTCCATCGGCAACATTCATGCATATTTCATGACAGCAAATGTTCCTCGTTTGTCGACAGCAAAACGAAGATGAAAATGAGCCATATCTGCATCGACGCTGCTTAATGAAACACGGATATCCAGGCGCAAGACAGAAACATCGAGAGAAACTGAAAGTGTCAGACAGACAGACAGACAGACTAAAAGACGCTGTTAAAAGAAGCTTAGTTGAGACAGAGAAAAGGGACAGATGGATACAGAGAATAAAATGAAGAGCAGTAGTGGAGAGAGTCGGAGACAGAGACAGACAGAGATATAGAGGAAGAGGCAGCGAAACAATGACAGTCACAGAGAGTCAGAGAGAGACGAAAGGAAGGCGATAGACAGATACACGTCAACACAAACTCTGCCTCCTTCGTCCAACACGGGCTACTGATTGAAGATGCTAATCGCAGGACCAGCGCAGCAGACCAACGATACAACGAACGATATGAGTTACACAGCTTCTGTATCCAGCCCAACCGTACCTTAAGTAGACCACAGGAACGCTGCAGCTTGGACTCTGCGAGCAGACCAAAAGCAGAACGTTGTATTGGAAATTAGCAACCGACCATAACATTGTTCGGTACAGCGTTGTCCATCGTAGCGCTGTCCATGCATCGTTTTCTCCGCTCTCCTCGATAGCTGATGCCTGACCAAACATGACCATCGGTCATTTATTATCAATCTGCGGTCCAGCTTTCAGCTAGCTATGGAAACCGGATGTCGACAGAGAGCCACACACGTTGGTAAGAATTCCTGCACAGTAACCTCTTCTTCCGCTGCTCCGGAATCGAACTCAAGACCTCCGACGATAGGACAGACGGACTATTTACCTGTTGGGCCGTCGCAGAGAGACGCATTTGTTGCCGTATGGTCGACATACGGACACCTGTTAGAATGGCGTCGTCTCGTCTGTTCCTCAGGTGAAAGATCGTTCTGTCCCATAGCCCTG
This sequence comes from Aporrectodea caliginosa, assembly GCA_020284085.1. Taxonomy (NCBI): domain Eukaryota; kingdom Metazoa; phylum Annelida; class Clitellata; order Crassiclitellata; family Lumbricidae; genus Aporrectodea; species Aporrectodea caliginosa. The sequence continues at coordinate 397,357 of JACEVL010000163.1, forward strand.
CCGCCAAGGAATGGTGTTGACAGAGGCGCATAGTGGTTTGGCGTTGACCTTTTTGAACCCTTACTCGACCGTCAGATATGAGCGGCTCATTGAGTGGCCCTGGGTGACCTCGTTGACCTTACTTTACTCTCATGACTCAGCCATAGCTGTATACGTGAGAAATGAACCCGCCACTTTCTGGTCCCGAGTCGTCGAACAGTCTCGTGGGATTCGACATCAAGTCCATCCTCAACCTGGACGACTTCGAGGAGTTCCGGGCGCGGGCGTCGAGCGGCGGCAGCGTCTACGGGATGCTGCGTCGCCAGGCCTTCCTTCGCGGCCCGGCGAGGACCGGACCTGGTCCGGGCAATCGACCGATGCAGCGCCAGCGCTCGAGGAGCCTCATCCAACGAAGCGTGGCGCTGCCAGAAGACAAGAGCATCCTGAAGATGCTCTGCGACTATACGGAGAAGAAGAAGCTGATGAAGGAGAACCGTCGCCACTCGGAGGCCGCTCTCTCCTACAACCGCGGCCCTCCAGACTTCCCTTCGGCTGTCCGCCAGGGGACGTCTCCCGTCAGACTCAAACGCACCCTCACGCCCAAATACTCCCGCGTTCCTGCGTCCGCCGCTATCCCCGTTCCGTCGCAGGTGCCCGAGGAGGAGGACCCGATCATCGTACCAGGTCAGGCGTCGGCGTCGGCGTCGCTTCAGGCAACAATCAGCGGCGGACAGACCCTCAACCAACCAACGGAGATGACGAAGCTGTCGCTTGGCCCTCCAGCGCCTTCTTCCAGAAACGTCTGTCGACGACGATCCTTCTCGCTGACCCAGTACGGTCTGGTCAACGACGGCGATGAGGTCGTCACCCTGCCGACGAGCCCTGGTACGTCCTTCATACCGACGAATGCCTTCGACGGATGTATGTCGACCGTGCCGTGCGGCCCTGCCCAGCGGTCGCGGGCGGCCAGCGTCTTCTCGCCCGAGGCCGCCCAACTGTTCGCCAACAACTCCCGGACGTCCATCTCGGCAGACACACCGATGCATCGGGTCCTGATGCTGGGAGGACCAGGCGTTGGAAAGACGGCGCTTACGCAACAGTTCGTCACCTCAGAGTATATGGCCGCTCAAAATACTAGCTTCGGTAAGTTGGTTTTTCTTATCGATTCGAGTTTTTGGTTGGTAGCCGTGGGAATTAAACTTTGTCTCCAAGGTCCTGAATTGGAATCAGTACTTTATTTAGACCCGAAGGCAGAAACTAATCAGACGTCACAACATACATGCACAAATCTGAACAAACATAAAGTCAAACGCACAGACTGCGAAAATGTTCGTATTAATAATTATTAATGCCTATTAATTATTCTAAATTGGCACCTTATCAGAACTTTTAGCAACCTTGATATCATAACCAACCTTTTAGCAACCTTGATGTCATAACCAACCTTTTAGCAACCTTGATATCATAACCAACCTTTTAGCAACCTTGATATCATAACCAACCTTTTAGCAACCTTGATGTCATAACCATTAACCAACCTTTTAGCAACCTTGATGTCATAACCCGACTGTAAACGTTGAAACCTTGTTAAGGCAAGAATCAGTTTTCATTCAAATAAGTTGCGTCCTGTGACACCGTGGTTATTAAATCAGAATTAACGAATATTGATTCAATATTGATTGATTGATTGATAAGACCCGTAGGCAGAAGCGAATTGTATCAGCAAAATGTCCGTTCACTAGGAGGAACGTGATCTGAATCATTTTGCAGGAGCGCAACCTGTGGGAGAAATGCTCATTCAGTTGGAAATACTCTGAATCAGCTATGAAAGGCCTTTGGGGGTAGGACCGATTTGCTTGGGGACAGTGTATTTTCAGAGGTCATTGGTCCGGTTTAAAGGAAGAGTTGCCTCTTTCCCCAATAAACCCAGCTTCCTTTAATCTGTAGGTTCTCTATTTCTAAGAAGTAGAACTCAACTGAGTGACATCCTTAAGTCAATCTAGCAGTTGTTGCTTTCATGTCAGAAACATGTTGATGGTATTTATTTTATTATCTACAATCATGGTTGTAAAAAAATCATCTTCTGTGATATTGCAATGACAACAAAGACAAACTAGTATTAAAATTTTATATTCAAATAGCGCAATACTGTATCTAGAAAACCTTTTTGCGCTCGCTCAAAAGTTTTTTTTAAAGTCACATATCAGCGTAAATATGAGTGCAATAGGCGGCTTATTTTGCGCAATGATAATATTGTATAGCATAATTTTGCGAACAAAAGATGTTAGGCCTATCAGCATTCATCTCCACTAAGAGGTGCTAAGGCGCTACATAAATTATATCCAGAAGCACGTATAGACTATCCGTATATATATATGGCAGTCTATGGGCTGCGCTGATGTGGACTGAATCAAGAAAGCAGGGAGTTTGTCTCTCTTGCGTGTCGCCGTTGTGGACGATCATTCTACATTATTCCAGTTACGCATGAACGAACGACTGTTCTAGTTACGCATGAGTCAATCCTACACTGCTGCCTAGATGTCTGCCTGTCTCTCTCTCTCTCTCTCTCTCTCTCTCTCTCTCTCTCTCTCTCTCTCTCTCTCTCTCTCTCTCTCTCTCTCTCTCTGTTTCCCTCTCTCTCTCTCTCTCTCTCTCTCTCTCTCTC